>CABFOV010000017.1:455378-478004 GCA_902141375.1 Timema poppense | reverse complement strand
GTCAACCTTCCAACCTCTTTCCTCGATCTTTCTCAAACGTCCTTCCAGGTGAAGTCAACCTTCTAACCTGGGAAATTCGTCAAATTCGTCTTCCTCAAATTCGTCATTCCAATTCGTCAAATTCCGGATCATCTGCTTAATGATGTAACTGCATTTTATACGGATGAAACTTATTTAATTTTAATGTCTTATGAACCGAACCAATTGATACACCAGAATCTTTAGACACTTCCTACACTAAACTTAATGGATTTCCCACATAAGTGCCCAAAATTTCCACTCGAGTTAATTCACTTAACACAATTCGTGTTCTGTTTGCGACAGATACAGTTTCTTTAAATTATAAAACAAGATACAAAACTAACCTATGTGATACTTTTGTCCCTGGTGTCTTTGGTTGAACATTGCTGTCATTCTTCGAGGACAATGAGCCCTGGAGCCATACAGAAAACTCAATTCTGTTCACTCTTCCAGACTTTAAATAATTTTTCTAGATTAGATGTTAAGAGTAGAAAGCAAACGAGGGAACTAATGGACTTGTTACTGGATTTGATACTAAAAACAGTGTTATGTTTACGATCTTACACACAAACACTTGTAACTTCCCGAGCTATATTTGAATAGGCCAAATTCTAATGCCACGTCTGGTGCCGGTGACTCAGAAACTTGTGAGGCTCATTTATCGTGATAGCTTTTACTATAAAAAGCTTAAAACCACCATTTTTAATATGACAGAATGTGATCTACAGGAATATATAATAAAAAATAGGGAGTCTCATATGAAAAAATCAAAGTTACCTTAACTTTACTTTAGCAACACCTGTCTTACAACCTTACCTCCTCTTCAGAACCAAACAAATTTGTTTAAAACATTTTTTTCTACAGTGAGTTTTTTTCAAGATATTTTGGTGGAAAATTTTCAAATGAACACCTGGTATAATTTGACGAGAAACCGTTGGAAAAACACCACAATTGCTTGATATCAAATATGTTTTTATTTTTATCTCGGTGGGTTTCCCATAGCAAATAAAAATGAATACTCATCTTTATAGCTAATTTTTGTTAAGGGTAGTTTACTGATGACAATTTTTATAATTTGAATATTTTTAAAAATTGTTCTAGAAATTTGGCTCAAAATGGGTATTTTTCAAATTTTTTACATAGCAAATAACTAGGTAGAATTGTTTTTCTAAAGTAAAACAGTTTATAGTATATTACTGAAGATTTATTTTGAAAATTTTTTGAATATTTTTGAAAATATATATACTGATATTTTTTTAGATTGGTATCGGGGGAATAATTTACATTATGTTTTTAATTATAGTTTACTTACGAGATTTCATATAAAATAGGGCATGTGGAAATAGTTTTTAATAATAATTAAGAAAAATTTCTTATTTTTATAAGCTACAAATAGTTTTTGCTTATCATACAAATAACTAAGTTTGAAATTATTCAATTTTTAAATATATTCGAAAAGTTTAAGTTAATGTTGATATATAATAGAAGATTTTCTATTATGTTGTTTATTGTGATGGGTTTGTGTTTTATGGGGAAAACTTGATTAAACGAAGTTTACTGATAACATATTTTTGAAAATTTCTTTCCAAATTATAATTAACATTTTGAGAATATTAGTACAATAATTGTTTTGTACAATTATTTTTTTGTATTACTTTTAGTTTGTTTTAGTGCACTACGATCTGTTGGAAATTAAATGTATTACTTATGCAAGCACATGCTAGACACGGTAACTCAGAAGGCACGTCCTTTCTGGCCTTGCTTTGGGGCAGTCATTTAAATGTCGCTCAAGAATGTGAACTACGTTTGCTTCTTCTATACATAATTCGTCATAATTTGTTAGTCATAGAGAGAGTTTATCTCTTTATTTATTTTTTTCTTAATTTCCGATTATTTTTGTCAGAAGCTCTGTCAGCGGCATAAATTCTCTTCACTTTGGGTCGTTGGTTTGTGCATCCATATGAGCGGTAATATCCACGTTGCTGTTTCGCCACCATTCTTAAAATCTTGTAGCCAGGCTATCAATGTGATTGTTCCCCCACATAAAGGGAAAAGTTTGTAATATGTTTAAAATGAATTATTTATCTGGTGTGACATGTAACCACTTAATTATGTTCTACTTTTATTGATGCATACTATGTAAATGTGTATATGAAGCACACACAAGTGTGGCCCCTTTGATATGGTAGTAGGGAGTATTTTTAATCACTCGAAACACATGGGATAACGTTGAAGCATTTGAATAATGTGGACAAAATCTAAGGTAGTTTGTTCTTTGCCAAGTAGAACGATCTCACATGACATCATTCTTCTTTTCTTGACATAGACTGATTCCTTTTGACTGAACCAATCAAGGGGTTTTAAAACAAGCATATTGGGAAAAGCAGGGGAACCCCAGTATCTTCTTAGTCAATAATTTTCAACTAGGTGCTTACTTATTATGTCATATATACTAGTCGACAGGTTGTCGCTGAAGTATAAAAGAACTGACTGCTTGTCTCTTTAGTTCTACTTTATTTAATTGTCTTTAAAATAATATTCCAGAACATAACATGATTTAAAGAATAAGTCTTCAAATAAAAGAATGCTAAATTGTATATATTACAAAATTTAAAGCTGTATGCAATAAGGATAGAAAAAAACGCTTTTCAATACACTTGCACACGAGAATTATTTACGGTTAAGACTTATGACTAGATCTTGAAAACTCTTTCATTACTCCCTTTTGGGATTGTTTACTATTATACAAGTACTCTTATGTAATTTAAATAATAAACTCCTAAGGTGATGAAGTTGTCACGTATTTAAAGTTATGTAAATTTAACGCAATTGTATTATTGGAGTATGAGAGAATGAAAGCTTTTATGTATTTATACATAAAATAAAATTCTAAATCTGTCTGTACGTTCGATTCTATTTGTTTATTAGTTCTTTTCAGTAGGTTAATAAGGTACTCATCGGATTGAGATGGGAAGTCTTCTGTTGTACTCCTTATATTTAAGAATACATGTTAAGACATTGTGGTCCAACTAGTTGCCTGCATTTATTGGCAATGTGGGCCTCACATTATGGATAACATTGAAAGGAGAAACCCCGGTAGCAGATGTGAAAGAGCTAATGATTTAAATAAAAATATTTTTGGAGGATTAATTAACTTAATTCTGGCAGTAAAATTTGAAAGCTTCCACGAGCTAAAATTACAACAAATATTTAAGTGTTGAAAATAAATGTTTATGGAGTGTTGTTTGTAGGCCAATATTAATTCTATGTATTTACTAAATATAACATCGGCACACGGTGCAAACTGAAAATAATATTTGGCCCTTGGTATAAAGAAACGTTTGACCACACTGAGGTAGGCTATACACCATCATTCTCTCACATCAGCAAACGAAGTAGTATTGGAGAAACCAAGTGTGGTTGTATTTGCGTTTTAAATTTGTAACAATTCAAATATATTAACTTTTAATGATTAATTCTTCATTGCAAATCTCCTTTGCAACAAGGGTTTGAAATGATCAACAAACCATGATATTAGAACTATATTTGTTTTTATGTATAGCTCTATACACTAATTATTATTATTATTATTATTAGTACCGCGTCTTACTACCCGTTCGGGTTATACGCACTTACGCTAATATGAAATGGTAGGGTGATTGTAAGATGAAATGAAGGACCTACAGTTTAACGTGGAATCCGAACCATGGTGGAGGCCTGGCATTCCTCACATTCACAAGATGTCTTGTCAGAGGTGAAGGAAGGGTTTGGTAATCAGATAAATCTTTGCCGGGACCGAGGATTGAACCTCGGCCGCCAGTATACACTAATTAATTGCAATCCAAGGAATAAGTATTATAAAATGCAATTTATTTTAAATCCAATGGTCAACTATAATTTTGGTTTGTTGTTTTATATTTGCATCAATAGACCAATCTGATCTCTTTAACAAATAAAACTTACACCTAGATAGCATTCAACATCTTTATTTGAATTGATCTTTCAATTACATGGGTACATATTCAGAAAAACATTAATTCTACCATTAAAACTCATAAAATATTAACCAAAATAGTATTCATTAAGCAACAGCATATAGCCTAACATTTGAGTGTTTAGAAATAAATTTTCAAATAATTCTATTCTAATGATACCTATTTAGGTATTTTGTTTTATTTGTCCCTACCCTCTTAATTAGCCTACGGTTAAGTGATTCAAACATATTTTGGTTTTAGTGAATTTTAGATATTGTGAACCAAATATCTGGGTCCCAGGTGGGTCCCTATAAGGAGAGTTGACGGTAAATTGTGATCCTGATGCCTTAGTCACCATGACTTCCAGTGTGTAAGATTCCTAACCCAAGAAAAACAGAAGGGTAGCATATTTCTAGTCAAATTAGTAAAACCCAAAGGTGTGCACCTCCATCGTGTATTTAAAAATCACCTATTTTGGCAATGCATTGGCGTAGTCCTCTAACTTACCCACGGAGGGCGTTATCTTGTGGAATCCAGGAATTATCGCCACTGGGATCCATCAATCCACCTCTACACACATTATATGAGTTGCATTTCATTCCATTATTAGTTTAGAATTAATATAACGTTTAATACTTTAGTTATTTAGGTGTTTAGTTAAATCAACTACGAAGATTTAGTTGAAATTTTCCAAGAATGACGAGGATACTTTGTGGCCAAAGAACACTTCACCAAACTCTTTTCATGTTTCCAAAAAAAAAGTATGAAATAAAATATCGTGATCACAATAACTTTTTAGTTTTTTTATAAGTTTCTTATCAAATTAAAAACATTTCAATACAGTGTGGCTTGTCACAAGAAACCAAATTGAGGAATATATCAACACGTCTGCTCAGCTCATTAAGACCTCCCAATAAATAAAATGGCTCTGGCTCGTTTGTTGGTTACAATAACGCGTAGTGGATTATCTTGAATGAAAAGGGGTGCAGGGTTGTAAAAACGGGCTAGTAGAAATTTCCAGCAGATAAGTTAGCACTTTTCTTTGTTAGAGAGAGAGAGAGGGAGCGAGATAGAGAGCAGATCGTATCATAGTAATAGATTTTTCAAACCTTCCAATTTTAATATAAAAATAAAAATATGACTAGCTGGTTAAATAAAATGAACAAAAGAGATTGAAGATACACGTAATTGAATTGCTAAATAAATAGGTTTTATTTTATAAAAAACTTAGAATATTGGAAATATTAAGAATCAAAACATTACGATATGTTGATTAATTAATAAAGAAATTTTAAACTTTAAATGAGTAAATAATGAAACCTTTAGGATGTTTATCTTAGCCTCCCTTTTTAGACCCATAGTGAGACTATCACATTAAACATTGTAACTACTAATTCGGATATTTAAAGAACCGCGAAACATATAAACGGAAAACTTGGTATTAACTACTTATTTTGGGAAAAGCTAGTTTTTGTTTCTACACATATTACGAGCCTGAAATAGTAAGCTTTGTGATTGCTAGTGTAGAATAGTTACAAATGAAATACCATGTTACTCTTAAATATCGTATGGTAATTTGTGGTTATAGCTAATAACTAACTTACCATTCCAAAATTGTAGCACTAATTAAAATAAAAAAACTTATAATTAAAATATATATTTATAAACTCAAGAGTTTCTGAGATATTGGCAAATATATTAGTGAGCTTTAGTTGTACAGAGATACTACTGATGTTTTAACGCAATTTAATGCCATAGAGTAATTAAATGTTAGTAAGTCTCTCAAAAAGTTTATCTCCCTTTTCATTTAACCCCTTAAGGGAAATTTTTATACAGCAATGATTTGTCTCTTTCATTTTATACTCAATAGTCAATATTTACATTTTTTATTGGTCAAAATATATAAACTAGTAATTTAATAGCAATGCGATGACCGAAGATGTGCAACACCTAATAAAATGTCGAAATTTTTTAAGGGAATTTAAAATTTTAATACGTAGTGTTGACCCTTAGGGACCCATTATCGATCTTTTTTATTGGTACAAATATACAAATGAAGAGATTAATTCTATAGAATTAAAATTATAAAAATTAAAACCGGGAGTAGAAAAACGTTTTGCGTAAGTAGGCCTATAGCTCAATTTATACTTTGGTTTGAAATGTATATTATTTCGTTTCACATATATTACGGATTTTGAGTAAATATCTCAATTTTTAACCAATAGAGAGAGAAAGTCTGTGCGGAGTTCCATACTATTTATTTATTGTTTAAATTTGTACCAATAATCGTGAGTAAAATATTTTTCTTGGAGTAGCTGTGCTATAATATTAACAACAAATTTCGTCTCTAAGCACAATTATATTTAGATTATAAGCTGTATTTTGATATTGTGTTTTACTCGTCTTACTTTTCGCGCTTTTAAACACAATTTAAAATAATATTAGATTATATCTACACATAGGATTTGGATACTTTTCCTTGTGTGTGATTTAATATACTATAAAAGATAAAAAAAGAATGTTCTTCGTAGCATTCCCTTGTGATTAATGAGTACACCAGCTAGTTTTGTTTACGCATTGGAATTTTTGTGGTGTTTTAATTTCCTTCTGGGTTAGTATAAACGATTAAAACACCAAATAATCAATTTTTAGAATGTTTGTCTATCTGTAAATTTGTTTGTTGCCAGTAGACACAAACAATTATTCATCGGATCGAGACGGGACTTATTCTGCTGTACTCCTTATTTTTCAGGAAACTTTGTTAAGATACCATCACGCCAGCACTTCGGCGAGTGAAGTAGTGTCAAAAATACCTGGTTTAATTAGTGAACATTCGTTTCTGCTAATATTGCTGGTATATTTGATGTATTTAATTAGTGAAACTAGCATATTTGCACCTGAGGCGTTTTTATTTACTTTTAACTACAAATATAATGCTAGTCTTATACCTTAGATTCCGTGACAACCAAATTGTGTTACTACAAAACCAATAGACATAGAAAACTTAATCTTTGCAAAAACCTTGCAAAATTATTAGGCTCTTTCATTCTCGCTCATATCAATTCTAGGGTGCTGATATAATATATGCAAGTGTTTCAGAACTTGCACCTTAAGTTTCTCAAACAATTAATTAAAAATAATATATAATCAGTCGGTTCAGTAAGTGCACCTTGGATAAACTAAATAAATAAACATTAATTTTATATTGAAACTCTTCTCCGGGAAAATAATTTCAACCTTCAATGCAAACAAATTTAAAAAAAAAGATCACTAACGTTACTAAACATATATTGCAGATCACTGTGGGCAGGATATGTTGCGTAATGAAACAATCAAGAACAGTGTTCAGGTTATTGACAGGTAAACCCAATGTGAAAATACCATTGGGAAGACCTAGACTTAGATGGGAGGATAACATTAGAATGTACCAGAAATAAATAGGTGCACTAAGGTAGACTGGATAGAACTAGCTCAAGATAGGTATAGATGGCGTACTTTTGTAAGTGGAGTGATGAGCCTCCAAGTTACTATCGCCTTCGAGAAAGTAAAGGAGGCTATTTATATTGTATATTCTGGGTGAACAAGTTTAATGATCTTTAGCAAAAAAATATTTTTGAGGGTTAGTCAAATTATTGTATTGTAGTATAGAACATATTTAACTATATAGTTAAGCGCTTCAATGATTAAACTATATTTAAATGTCAAATTATATTATATAAAATAATAATTTAGAGTACCTGAAACAGATTTTGTGGTTTGAACTCTAGCTGATTTCAACTATGATTTTTATTCTTAAGTGGACTCCTACTGTTATGTTCTAAAACTCGGGTACATTCTTCTATAAAAATACATAACGCATTCCTAATCCTGTTGTTTGAAATTGCGAATAGGTAAAATTTTATGTAGGATGCAGATAAAACAACGACGATATTGTATATTATTAATCAAGAGAGTTATTGATATCAGACTTAATGAACGTACTGCAATTAACGACACTTATTTTGAGCACATCACGCATTGAACTTCACTGTACAGTACTGCGGTAATCGAATAAAAAATAATAGTATTTTACTAATATATTCATTTTTTTCATCACTTACTTAATCTAAGGTATTAGTAACTCGAAAGTAATTGCCGCAATTACAAAAGTACGCCACATATTTCTATCTTTAACAATTTCTATCCAGTCCACCTCATTACACCATATCTCCTACATGTATATTAATACGTTATCATCTCATCTAGGCCTGGTCTTCATAATAGTTACTTTATTAGAGATTTCATAAAACATTTATAAACTTTTTGAATACTCTAAAGAGGGACTTAATATCAAAATAACCATAGTAATATTTTAGGTGATAATGCTAGTATTTTTTTTTTTTACTTATTTGATTAAGGTTTGCCTAAGTTTATTGGTTACGTTTGGAATATTTGCAGCTCTAAAACAAAAAACTTTTTTGGTCAAAAGATATGAAAATGGTTTTATTGATTACCTCTAGCTTAATTTGCTAATCATGGTAATTTCAACAGTTATTGAATATGTATCATTAGAATGGTGGTATTTAGTGGAAAACGTTTGGAATTAAAGACAAAAACCTTGTTAAATTATACATTGCCCATTCAATATCTCTTGAGATTACTATGTGTAGCAAATTAATCAAAGTGAAATTAATGGCTCATTATTTTATATATGTTGGCAAATAATGTTATTCAAAAACTGTATTATGCACATTATTAGCTGCCTGATTGTATCCATACATGATTCAAAAGCTGAATTTCTATAATAGATAATTATTTCATCACTATGAAAGAGAAGCCCCTACTTCATTGATTATAATTTTTGTCGACCATTTTTGGAATAGAGACCATGACACTTAGCCTAATTGGTTTAGTATATATGTACGACTGATTAAGCTAAGATCACGAATATGGGCGATAAAATTATGTTTATTGTATTGGTCTGTTTGTTAAAAAAAAAACTTTTAGACAATTTCAAAACACAACATTGTTAATGGATTATCCACAAATCCCAAATTCGTTTGTAGTTGCTGTGTGGTTTTTTTTTTGTTCTTCGTTAAATCATGAAGTGCTGCCTACAAAACTCTATTTATTTGTCAAATCGAGTTCAACAAAAGTTGTGTAGCCATTAACATGATTAATTTGACAAACAAAGGATTTTGTTAAATACGTTTTACACTAGGTGTCTGAGAGAATTAAGTAGTCTCTTCCAACGAAAATCATCAAACAGATAGTTAGATACAGTAATACATTAAAACAAAAAGTTGAATACTTCCAATTCTATTATTTTTACTTTATCGCTTTCTCTGTTGTGGCAACAAGATATATCATGGTGTAATAAGTTATAAATTATAAAGTATTATATTCATACTTGTATTTTGTTACAACTGACCACCCAAATAAATAAGTGGGGTTTTTTTTATTTAGAGAATGAATTATATAAAATATTAGTGTTAACAAAACCGGAAACAGCTTGTGTGAAGTGATCATACTACTCTGGTTTGGTGTGGATCACCTTCTTAATTTTTGAAGAAAAGTCTGGCTTTTCGATGATCTCATTTGTAAAGAATTTTTAAGTGAACTATTTACACCACTTACATAAAAATAAACATTCTTACAACTGGCAGTTTTTTTAAGTTAGTATATCAATAAAGTAAAAAATCTTAAGTTGGGAGTGTAGGCATCCTGAGAAACGGTCAGTGATTTTTCAGTATACATAACAAAACATTTTTTGACCAAAATAAATCAAATATTTTTCAAGTAGAAAAAAAAAGTTTAAATTTCTTCATATGGTAATCATAAAAGTTGTAAAAAATTAGTAATTTAATGAAATACGTATCTATTCAGCTCATCAAATCATATTAATATGCTCATAATAAATATTCAATAACTTTTGATATCACCATATGTAAAATAAATGGTACGGAACTCCGTAAGGACTTTCTCGCTCTATTGTTTCAAAATGGAGATATTTACTCAAAACTCGTAACATATATGAAACGAAATAATATACACAAGCAAACCCAAACATAAATTGCACTATACTTATGTAAAACCTTTTTTGACTCCCGGTTTTAAATTTTATAATTTTATTTTTAAGGAATTAATGTCCTCATTTGTATGTTTGGACCGATAAAAAGGATCAATATTGGATCCACAAGGGCCAACACTTCGTATTAAAATTTCAACTTCCAGTTAAAATTTTCGACATTTTATTAGGTGTTGCAAATCTTCATGTCATCGCATTGCTATTAAATTCCTCATTTATAAATTTTGGCCAATAAAAAAATGTAAATATTGACTATTGAGTCTAAAATGGATATAGATCATTGCTGTACAAACATTTCTCCTAAGAGGTTTAAGGAAAAATAACATAAACTTTTAGAGACTTACTTATATTTAATTACTCTATGGTATTAGAGAATTATTGTGTTAAAGCTTAAGTAGTATCTCCTTACAAGCAAAGCTCACAAAATTGTATTAATATATTTGCTAATATCTCAGAAACTGTTGCATTTATAAAAATATATTTCATATAAAAGTTTATTTTATCTTTAATAGTACTACAATTTCGCAATGATAAGTTATTTAGTAGCGCAAATTGTTGCGGAGATACGGAAGTTTCTGTAAGGCACCCTAAAAACTATTGTCATGGTAAAATGAAAATATACAGTTTATTTATAATCTTAATCAACACCTAGATACGAATTTTAATGAAAATCAATACAGTCGATTTTGAGAAAATCTATTTTTTCGCTTTTCTCCCTCTCTCAAACTACTCTTAATTTTAAGTTTAAATAGAAACACAGACTTCATAGCAAAGAGCACTTTTTAGGGTTTGGGGGGTCTTGAGACTTCGATTTCTATCAATATTTCAGGTTAAATTTTCTTTTGCGGTCGCAATACTTTTACCTTTTGTGTTTGAAAAGTTAAAATATAAATATATATTTACGTATAACTTGAAATATTTTGGTTTTATAAATATATGCTTCTTATAAAATATTTGTATTATAAAGAGACCTACATATTTGAAACAATAAGTAATTTCATATCTCAAATATTTTAGGAGATATTATAATAAAATATAATCTACGCATCAGACCGAGCACTTAAATTCATTTTGCAGAAATATTGAGGGAAGCCATTTTGTTTGGAATATTTATAAATGTTTAGAAATGAAATTTAATCAAAATCACTAGAGCCGATTTTTATTAAAGCGACTTTATCTCTTTTTGCCCTTCAGTAAACCACCCTCAATTTTAGGGATAGATATCCAATTCTAAATATCCCTAGTGGCTTCCCTAGAAAAAAACTCTGGATACCAAGTTTTATCCCGATTGGTAAAATAGTTTAGGATCTAGTTAGAGGTACAGACAGACAGACAGACGGAAAGTCAAAAACCACTTTTTTTGATTGGGGGTTCATGAAACGTCAAGATTCATTGAAATCTTTAGTTAGATTTTTTTGACGATCACAATACTTTCTCTACCTGTAAGATAGCGAGAAAGTATTTATGACACTCCATTTTTCAATTGTGGTAATATTTGATTTATTTTATACTAACAAATGTTTCGCTTTGAAACTGAAAAAAAAAAACTTTGCTTAATTCACATCCCCAACACTCCAAAATTTAAATAAATAAATAATTAAAAACCAATTGTTTGTTGTGAAAGTTTGGACTGAAAAGCGAGACAACAAATAAACATATTATGATCATGGAGATTATGGTTTGGTAAATGGATTTGAGAGTCGATCTGGTAAATTTGCTATCTGTACCTAAACTTCACACCCAGCGTAGATGGGGTAGATGCATTATTTAACATTACAAACAAAATTGTTTTTCTCATTTTTCCATGAAATTGACCTATATATTAAACCTACTTTACATAGATGTATAATGTATATCTCCATAGCTCGTTGAGATATGAATTAATGTATTTAGCATGGATGCAATACTATTAAAAATAAAATATTAGAAATATACTTTTATAAAACAAAAGTTTACGAGCTATTAGCTAAAATTTGTTTTAATTTAAGGTTTGGGAAGAGGGAAGTTTATTGTTATGCTGTCTATTTCCTGAATATGTTTCTATAACAGTGTATATTATTCAATGCATGGTATTTGGCGGAATGTGATCCTCTTTTTGCCATTATGTTTCAGCAACAATTTTTATTATTTCATTTCATATAGAACCTATCTTATAGGTTTTTGGTAAATGGCTCAAATTTAAGCTAAAGGAGTGACACCGCCATACCTTTTATTCTAAGATATTGAAAGTTTTGTGTTATTAAACACTAACACAATTAACACAAAACATCTAAATAATATAGAATCTGTGTTTTATTCTTTTTAAATTAGTAACATAATAGAGATATGGTTAACCAAACAAATGTAGGAGTTTAAATAATCAACATTAACATAATAATATTGTAGACTTAGTACTACGTCTTTAAATAATAAATCCTTTGAACAAATTTGAATTACAAAGTATGTTGAAAATTCTTTCTTGAAATTCCCTGATTTAAAAATATATCATGTATAAACTTTTAAGGTTGTAAATCAGTTATTACCTTGATTTTATTTAAGTCAATAACATTAAGAAAAATGTAATTTTTGACCAGTTTTGTCTTTTACCATTGCTTAATCATTCTTGAACATTTGTTGACTTTTCAGACAATAACAATACATGTTAAATAGACTGCATTACTTAAATTTACGTGTAGACTAGGCTCCATAAAAGTAATGTGCTCAAATGTGTACTAACTAATGTGGATTATTGATTTACTTTTATATCCAAAAGTTCCTAGTAGCTACAATTCCCAAATGACAGATAAAGCTAGCAAATGAATTTCATGTAGTTTACCCTTTGTATCCCTATTTTTCTTCCTAGAAGTTGCTGCATTATTCTAAACTTGCTTTCGCTTAAGACACAATTCATTGTCATCTTCTGTTTTCATCTTTAACCACTCACTTCTCCCCGTACGCCTAAACCTTGTTTTAGCAACCAAGACAGAAACTACACGTGATTTATGAATCTCTAAACATGAGTATCGTTGATTATTTGGTGAAGAAAGACATCCCTCAAACCTCTACCATTTCAAACATCCCTCATTCTCTACTGAACTTTTACATACATCCCATTGGCTTGGAACTCCTATAACCCCTTTATTTTCTTAGGACTGTGTGCGGTTTTGAAACATATCTCGCTGTGCACCAGCAATGTCTCGCGGGACAAGTTGAAACTGAAACGAACTTGAGCTAAGTGTCGAGGGTTGGGATGTGTGAAGAAAATGATTATTGCAGTTGAAGGTATTGTTGAGCCTTTTGAAAGTCAAGGGAAGTTGGGAAAGATACTAAGATACTTGCTACGATGCTGAAAGTTTTTGGGTTTTGGTGATGGGGAAGGAGAACCAGTAAGGTTGAAGGTGTTAACTTAAGCTTTGGGTTAGGTTGTCTTATAAGTTTACGTGTGTATGTGTGTGTGTGTGTGTGTGTGTGTGGATTTGGTTTGGGTGGGTGTGACTAGAGGTGGGACTGATGGAGGGGGAAGGAGATTAAAATAAAGGTGAGGGGAAAACAAGATGAAAGGGGAGGTTTATATTTTTGGGGGATTTACTGAATAGGGGAGTAAAGAAGCTCTTTCCAAGAAATGAATTAACTTGGGTTGGCTATAAGAGGAAACAAAGTAAGAAAATAATTTTGAGGAAGATGTTTTGACTTTCATAGGAATATCAGTGATGTTGTTATTTATGAAAATAATTTATTATTGAATACAATGAAGAAGCGATGTATGATTAAAATTTAAACTTTTTTAAAAGGATATTCAAATTCAAGATATTCATTTTATTAGAAGTTATGTTTGAATTAGGGTCGTATATTATTTTAATTACCGAATCTTAATACCCATTTGGGTTTTACAATTATGTAATTAGTACTTATTAATCCAATGGTTAGTGATAAGGAAGGTTGAACTTAGAGAAAAAATTTACCTGCATTTTCGTCGATAGAAATAGAGTGAGCTAGTGGGAAACGATAAAGGAAAAACCTTCCTCAGTACACCCCACCAGGATCTTACCACAATCTCCCCGTCATCGGCAGTCTTGCCTTTTGGGAAAGTGGCACCCTAGACCATGCTGTTACTGAAGTGGGTATTAAGATTTTATTAAGCTATGCATATTAATTTTGCTTGAATAATGATTGAAAATACATTCATTGTGTACCATTATTATTAAATATTGTTAATTTTATTAAAATGCTAATTTTTTCAGAAAATATGTCTAATCATAATATTTGAGAGAAGATTAAATTGCGAAGTAAATAAATAACTCATAGTAAACAAAATATTGTAGACACAATGCATTTTCACAGATTTAATAAAATATTTCATAATAAACAGAAAGTTAGGAAGGCGTAAACTATGGAACATATTTTCTATTTAAAATTATATTTAAAAATATTAATAATATATATAATATACTTTTTGAAATATTATTTACATTATAAAATGTATTTTTTCCCGAAGAATAACTGAGAAAAGAATAAGATATGTTACTTTATAGGATAATATTTGGTTTGTTAATTTATTTGAATTGAAAAAATTTGTAACTACTCATGAAATTTAACTTTTTCCATTCTATGACTTCTATAATTTGTACGTTAATTTTAATGCATCTGCTTTAATAGTGAAAAATAGTTTTCAGTTATGTTATTTTCTGAATTTTTTTTTTAATTGATTCTTTCAAAATATCTATCTTTTGAAAGCTAATTATTAAGGGTGTCTGATGTAAAATTGTACTTAACCGTGAGCCAATAAAATAGAGCTTAATTATATATAGTGGGGGTCATCAAATGCCAGGTGCCTGGAAACCCCAAGACCTACTTTCTATGTCTTTGAACTTTGCTTCTTTTCTAAGACTACAGAAGCGAAATTATTAAATAGAATAATGCCACTAATGAAAGCTTTAATTGTAAAATATTTCGTAAAAATAATTTTAATATTATTTTCATAAACTGTGTGGAATTAACTTACACGCATATAAGTTACAGTTTGATTTAAATTAAGTATACCCCCTTAAGAGTTGTGTGCTTCATTAGTAATAATCTATATTTTAATATGTTTAGCCAAACACTTGTATCATTAGGCATGCATACATATATTCCATTCACTGTAGGAATTACTCTCTGAAAGGTCTTTTTTCCTACCAATATCCTACTATATAGTAGATTTATGGTAAGGAAAAAGACCTTTCAGAAGTCAATTACTACCGTGAATGGATTATACTTATTTTATTTACTTATAAAGAGGGTATTTTGCAATTCATTATAAACATTTGAATGAAAATTCTATTTCATTTTCCATCAGTCATCTAAATAACTTAATAAATAATCACTATTTTATGATAGTATATTGGAAACATTTATATTATTAATAATAATAATAATAATAATAATCACCTTTGTTATCATTTCATAGTTATGGTGGAATCAATACATTTTGTGAAAATCTGCTTGATAACCACAATAATAATGTGTATTAAACATCCAAATATATTTATATTAGAAACATCTTCGTTGTCTGTACAAGGGATTGAAGGAATAACTTTAAAAAATATATCTTAAATTACGAGTTTAAAATTACTGTAAATATTAAATCTTTTCTCGATTCCCAGGAAAATACACACTCTCCTAAAATAAAACCCATAATTTCTTAAATATTCCAGATGAAATTATCCTTTCATGTAACTGAGCCACTTTTTGACCACCTATATTTGTTCCCACTTGTCTAAAAAAACTACTAAAAATGTCTTTGGATATTGTGGTCAAAAATATTAATGATTAAAAACCAGAAACACAATCGCAAACAAAATATTAAGGATTTAAAAGTGTTTAATTTATTCAATATATTATAGAGTCATGACTCCTACAATAGAATGGACTGCTTGTGCCCATCACATCAGGGTTTTGAGACTGTTCGGGTGTATTAAGAGTGGCTCTCAAATTATATCCACGCAAATGTAGATAAATTACATATATATTTATTATTTACATATATTTATTATATGTATCAATCAATATAATATATGATTGTGCATATATTTTTTGTATTTGACAAAAATAGAGATACACTTATTTATACATAAATTCATGTAATAAGCATATATAAATACATGTATGTATTCTATATATAAAAATATTATATATATATATATATATAGTGAGAGAAATGTAGAGAGAGAAAGGCATATATATACATATATATGTGTAATTTTGTTTTCAAATATACTTTCCCATCGACTTGAAAATATTGACTTGTGTTCCATCGCACTGATATTATAAAAATTGCCATAGCTAGGTAGTTGGTTATACTATCTTTAACACAAAATACTGATCGGGACCTAACCTTAGCTAAAGGTTTATTGTATTCGAATAAAAAATAAAGGGATTCTGACTGGACTTCAAGTAATACTGGCTAATATTTTTTGAGAAGTTCATTTTACTATACGTATAGATTATCCAATTATCTTCACAAAAGGGGCAGGAACTCTTAAGAATGAATTAAAGATATATGTATCCGTATTTATATGAGGGAAGAATGATTTTTTTAAACAACGTTCAGTGCCTCCAACCATTATTTGAATCCTTGCATCTACATTTACATCACTAGAAATGTAGACTAATGTGAGTGATGCTTTAAAATCTGCGAGAAACGAAACTGCCAGAATAGTTAAAATATATTTTTCCTTTTTCCAAAAGAAAATATCTAGGAGTTAAGGTTAGGTGAATGGCCTATTAAACCTGTAGTTCCAGGTCATATTTGTTTATAAGAACACTTCTAAAATGATTCTTGTTTCATAAAGTGAATTATAATCCACTATAATATAATATATATCAATCATGTCATTCATAAGTCTAATCATGTTAAAATATTTATGATTGAACTTTTCACTAACTTTGATTTGGAATAGCAGAGAATATCAAATATTCAAGTGAACATTAAGTTGTTCATTAATTATCGTTTTAAATTTAAATTTTTGTCTTTAATCGTACGGTATATAAAGTATTGTCGATTTAATCACCTAGTCTATAACCATTTAATGAGCTGTGTCACAATTTAGTTTCAAATAATATTAGTTTTTAGTGTATTTTTTTTATTTTTTATTTTTAAATCTGCTAGTTTATAATAAACCACTTTGTTAATGGTCATTGATTAATCGTGCACCTTTATATTTACAATTCGTATTCATTTTGACTCTATATTAACTATTTTAGGATAATATTTATCGAAATTCATATTATAGTATTCCATTATTTACCATATTTGTATATAAACTAAATATAATATATATTTAAATTAATTTCTATTCAAGACTAATTTAATATAAAGTGTAGACTAGGTAGTTTATCTGAACTACAAACAATCTCTTGTTCATTATTTGATTAAGTCTTTATACCTATTATTAGATTGAAATAATTTATAAATACTTTAGCAAATAAATAAAAATTGCATAGTCAACTAAATGCAATATGTTTTTAATAAATTAAATTAATTTTTGTTTATTGCAAACAAATATTTAATAATGACCGTTTATATTTTTGTTTTAGAATTTTTAATTGTCTGTTTATAAACTACAAAAAAATTATAAATTATTACTTAATTTAAAAAGCCTATTTTTAATGTAAAGTATTTTATAAATTTATTAAAGTATGAACATCTAATTTTAATACATATTTTCTATTTGACTAAGTCTTGATACAAAAAAACAACAACAAAAAGAAGGATAAATTATTAAATGGTATTTATAAAGTATTTTTTCACACTGTGATCGCCTCTGTGGACAAGTGGTCTTAGTTCTTGGATACAGATCTAGATATCCCGGGTTTGACCTACGATGCTTTAAAAATCTATCTGTAACGCAATGGGTCTGTGACAAAGGACAAATGAGCTACTTGAATAAAGAAGTAACAGATATGGTTTAGAATAATGAGATAATTGGCCAAAGGGTTGGTTATGTTGACACATATAACACACTCTAACTGATAAGATTGGCGCTATCATCGCTAACAGTAGCGGCTACTCGATCGCTGTAGCTTGCGTGAGGGTTGACATCAAGAATTTTTTTTCACACTGTACTACTAAGAAATTATTTAGCTAACAGTTGCTATTTATGAGATTGCACAAAAGGGATTTGACCATTTGAACTGATAAATAAATTTTATAAAATATATTGAATTTGCACCCGTTTCTCATTTACACTTCCTTCAAATGAAGAGACTAGTTAGTGTACAGGACTATATATATATATATATAAAAACTTATCTTCAGATGACACTACCAGGGAGTGACATTTCTCTGTATTAACATTCACTCCCTGGTAGTGTCATCTGAAGATAAGTTTATATATATATACGGAGAAATGTCAGCCAGACAATGAATTGAGTAGTGGTGGTTTAATATTAAATGCCGAACACTGTACCAACTAAGCTACACGTTACCTATCTTCTCTCAAATTAGTGTGTTATTCAGCTTAGAAAAATGATGCGCTAAACAAGGGATTCCATATTACATTTCCAACGCAGTGAAAAATCTCATTATAGAAATAAGTTTTATATTTAATAATTTTATATTTAACATACATATTTATATAATTGTTTGATATTAGGATATCTTATTTTTATAAAATCAACTCTCCTCATTTCTTTAATATTATTTTAATTAAATGTGGATAGTCTTGACGCGTAATTAGTACATCCATAATAATAGCGCAAAAAATACGTTAGAGCGAAGATGGTTATTTCCTTTAGGCACTTTTTAAAATACATTTATGAAAAAAAAAAAATATATATATATCTAGGAGATTGATTTTCGTAAAGTTTCGACATGAGTGTATTAGAAAGATGCTTTGCCTTTTACTTGTACCAGGGATAACAAGTTTTTATAGATCAATCGTTGAGTGCTTGAAGTCAACCGTGAGATTTCATCTTCTTTGCCTTCCTTGATATTAACCTATCATGCTTTCTTTTTTTTCTTTTTTTTTTAAACTTCGACCCCACCCCCTTTCCCCCCTGCAAACCCACCTTCTTACTAAAAATTGTTAACTTTGTGGAGGGAGAATAAATTAAATATATTTTAGTGGAAAAACAAGTTAAAACCTATATTATGCCTTTCAATCACATTCTTTTTTTTTAAAGTAAATACTTTTATTTTATTTTGTGCCACATCTTCAGGATTGTCTAAATTATTTTTACACTAATGGCGTATTTATGCCTAAAGTAGAAATTAGATAAAATGTACTTGAACTTTGGGAGACGGATATGGGGAAACAGTTTAAAAACACAATCCTCAATACACCAAGCCAGGATTCTAACGCCCTTTCCATCACTGACAAACCAGGCAATGTGAGCTTGATAATTACCAAGTGTGCCCTTTGATTAAGAGAAATAAATTTTGGTTCATTATAAGTTCGATTTCTCGTTAAAATTTTCAACATTTTTTTAAGGGTTGCACATCTTCAGGCATTGCTATTAAATTACTCATTAAAAGACTTTGATTAATAAAATAGGTAAATATTGACTATTGCGTCTAAAATGATAGAGATATATCATTGCTGTACACAAATTTCCACAAAGCGTTTAAAGAAAAAAGAACATTAACTTTTTGAGAGAATTAATTACTGACTTACTCTATTGCATTAGTTAATTAATGAGTTAAAATTTAAGTATTATTTTGTACAAAGAAAGGTCACAAAACGCTATTAATATATTTGCAAATATATCATAAGCTATTGGTTTTATAAAAATATATTTCAAAAAAAGATTTTTAATATAAATATACCTACATATTTTATATAAGTAATTTCATGTCTCAAAAAGCTACGGATTTTTGATAAAAATTTAAAACTTAACGCATCTGTACAGACTCCTTACATTCATTTTGACGAAAAATTAAGGGTATCCCTTTTGTTTGTAATTTTAGTCAATGTTTGGAAATTAAATTTAATCAAATTCATTGGAGCCAATTTTGAATTATTATTTTTACGTTTTCCCTCTTTAGTAAACTATTAATAATTTTAGTGTTAAACAGACACACAGACATAATAAGGCTTTGCTAAAACTACTTTTTAGGTCAAGGGGGTAATGAAATGTCGACATCCATCAAAATATCATGTTATATTTATTTTACGGTCTAAATACTTTAGCTTCAGTGACCTAAAAGTTATATTAATATATATGCGTATAACCTGAAAATTATTGGTTTTATAAAAATATATTTCAAATAGAAGATGTTTCATATATATATATATAGCTACATATTTGTTATGTGAAGTAATTTCATATCTCAAAGATTTTCAGAGATTTAATTAAAAATTTGAATTTACGAATCTGTACTGAACACTTAAAATAATTTTAACGAAAAATTGAGAGTAGACATTTTGCTTGGAATATTGATTACAACTTATAAATTTAATTTAATTTTCATATTTAGAGTCGATTTTGATAAAATAGTTTTATTCTCGCTACGTTATTTGTAAAATTACCCTTAATTTTAGGGTTATATATCCAATTTTAAAAGTCCCATGGGGCAACCCTATGAAAACCCTAGATATACCCTGATTTTGGTTGGAAGAACAGTAGAGAAAATCAAAACATATTTCTTTGAGGCCAACATTGATAATATTTTCTTATATTATTTGTGTTATTTGATAGGTATTGATAATATCTATCAAAATTAACATCTGCATATGACATGACATTATGTATCAATATATTAACATTGTTTTAGTAACTTTAGTAACTAACTTCTACTGTTCTTCCTACTAAAATCATACTATACCAAGTCTTAGGCCAATCGGTAAAATAGTTTAAGCTCTGGCACGAGGTACAGACAAACAGACAAACAGATGGCGATGCGAAAACTAATTTTTCGGATACGGTGGATCATGAAACGTCGACATTTATCAAAATCTTGAGTTCGATTTTTTTGACGATCAAAATACTATCTTTACCCGTAAGGTAACTAGAAAGTAAAAATAACTAAATATATATGGAATGTTTTACCCAACAAATAATATTATATACTTGTATTTTGGGTAAAAATCTGTAAAAAGGTTGGTAGTTTAAGAGTTGTTTTCGGCAATTCCAGATATTTTTTAAAACCACGCCAACGATTTGGTTTAAACGTATATATGGTAATGTTTGACATGATAAAATAAACTATATGCTTGATTTTTTGTGATAAATTTGTCAAAAAATAATTAGACAAGGACTGATTATTTAAAATTTGATTATTTTAAGATATGTCTTTATCGACTTGGTTAGAAATAGATAACCCTTAGATTTTTTTACATCTTAATCAATAATTATACTCATGATTGTTTTTCTTGAGAAAAATTATTTTGAAGTAATAAACTAATGACAGATTTTGGACATTTAAATATTTGTTAAATAGATTTGATTATTTGGTTAAAACTGTTATTTAGAGAATATTGTATGTCAGGGCCGAATTTAAGGGTAGGTGAGATGGGCGACCAGATAAGGACCTCCACAAACATTTGCAATAATAAGAAAATAAATTTATTTTTGAAATATAGATAGCAGTCTTAGTAAAATATTAGAAAATAAATTATAATTCATTATATTAATTATGATTTATTTTAGATAAATTATTTATACTAATCTACTTGGCACCTGTGGTAAACCAATAATTAAAACCTCATTTTCAAAACTTAGACAACATCCCTAGATTTCGGCGAGTCTAGTGGGTTCATATGAAATTATAAATCATTGCTTCATATAGTTCATCTCCACCACCAGTATGTCCTGATCTCTGTATATGACAACGGTTAGTACACAGAATTATACTACTACATTTTTTATTTTCTTATTGGTGCTTTTTCTTAAGTTTTAGGCAAAGCGAAACCAATATATATTTTTTTATCTAAAAAAACAAATTTATTGTGATGATAATATTTATTTATTCAAGTAATATCATTAAAATCAACATTTTAATAGTTGGTTTTGTAAAGAAAAACTGATTAAATCTAAACTTTATAAAGATTTTTTTTAATCTTGTGGGTCTCTAAATTAAAATCGAATTGGGTCCTCCACAGCTCTTAAGCACAAAATCTGGCTCTTTTATAAATATATGATGTTGATAAATAAAGTTTTTTGGTTTTATAAACAAATTAATTTATGAGTAATTTTCTTATGAAAATCTAGAAAATTTGACGTACTTGTAACAAGCCATGTTCCAAGGACGCCGTATTTAATATGCACTACAAGATGTAGCCCTGTGAACAATCCTGTAAGAGGTCGCGACGGATGTCTCTTTAAAGAGAGAGAATACTAAATAAAAGTAATGAAAACAGAAGGATTAGGGCAAACTAGAGACCAAAGTAGAGACCGTAGGAACGAAGATGAAGGTGACTCAAAACAAGACGAGGAAGAATAACAAGACTGTGAATATGATCGAGACAAGACTGTTGATGAATATATGACAATAAACCAGAATTATATAGACAGAAATTAAAATACATGTTGAAAAAGATGGAATGTTATCGATCACGGTTATATCTCTTGGTAGCCTGAAGAAGATTGCTGACTAGAGGGGGGGGG
>CABFOV010000017.1:415105-449358 GCA_902141375.1 Timema poppense | reverse complement strand
ATATTATTTTATTATCTCAGCTTCTATTCAACACGGAGAGGATAATTCTTAACGGTAAATCCTCTGAATTGTTACCTGTTGTCATGTGAGTAGTTTCGGAGAGTTTATTTCTGGGAGGCTTCTGCCCCCTTGGGCGCAACTCCTGAACTGAAAAGGGTGGAGAAGTGATGTCTTCACTAAAATTCTTCGGGCAAGACAGGCATTCGATTTGAAGTTGATCGTTGGTAAAATTTACCTTTCCGCTGGGCTGGGCATATGCCACCCCCGGTCGTAATTTCTCAACTAAGAATGATGAAGAATTCAATTCTTGGTTAATTTAGTTTGTGTTATAAGCACCTTCTATAACTTTGTGCTTAATACGGCCATAGCCTCTCCCAAGCCAGGTTGAGAAATGCAGAGGGGGCAAACGGGGAAATCTGTTTGTTTTTCGCTTTTTGCGATCGGAGACTAATATAATTCTCTTTTTGTTACAGAAAGAAGACTCCCATGTGTACAACGTGGGTGAATTCGAGTTAAAAGTGCTACCTTACGTTTAAGTTCATAAACTTATTCATTTGTTACAAAGAGTGATACATTTTTGTGTGTTTCAAACAGAGATATACATTCGTTATTTTATGTGACATTATGTGACTCCCATGTGTACAACGTGGGTGAATTCAAGTTAATCGTGCTACCTATCGTTTAAGTACATAAACATATTTATTAATTACAAACAGTGATACACTTTTGTGTGACTATTTCAAACAGTGATATAATTTTATTATTTTATGTGACATTTTCACATTTTTAAGTCCATTTTTTCACGATGCCTAAGAAAAAGAAAAAGCCACTTGATTATAAAGATCGTGCTAAGAAGGCACGATTACGTAAAGCCGCTTCGCGGTTAAGTCAGAGTCCTAAAAGTCTGAGCCAGACAAGCACCGCTGTTGAGAACCCACTTCTCTTAAAATAAACATTTGGTTTGCCGAGCGGAGGCTCGCAGACTCTTTTTTGAATAGGGCCATAAGCCCCGGTCTTTACGATGTGGCATGTTCCACGCCAATAAGGCCTTCTGATAATAATTCAGTTTTCATTAATGAGAGCCGTGTGAGTGCTCAAACATTTCCTACGATTGACAATGATTCTACCTTTGTTGTTGGGCAAGAGGGATATCGTCCCAAAAGGGCCTTTTACCCTGATGACAGCCAGCAATCTGTATGCTCTAAGGCTACAATACCACAAGATTCACCTTTCGTGAGGCAAGAAACATCTTCTTCTCTGCAGGCTGGAAGTTCCTCCGACCTTGCTGTTCGTTCCTTCGAGGAGAACTCTTTCCTGTTGGACTAAGAGACGGCGAGACTCTTACTTGAACCGTTTTACGGAGAATCCGTTGACGAGATTGCCGTCGAGATCGGTGAAGAGATTTTTCCCTGAAGACAGCATATACCCAGGTCGTTCCAACGTCGAACCTAATGTGATGCTTATCTCAAGATCGGAGAGGTGGAAAATGTTCAGAAGCATTCTATGGGACGTATGTCGGAGACCTGAGCTAGCTGTGAGGCCAGGCACTTTAAAGACGAAGTTGTCGGTCGTGATAAGACCTTCACTCTTTGTTGTAAGAAGGGTAAAGTGACTCTCGAACCCTTGCGGCCTGTGCCGGAAGCTCTGAGAAGCCTTCTAACGGGAGACGACGACGTCGCCAAAGATTACATACAACATATACGCGACTACAACTCTTCGCTTGCTTTTGCCTCTTTCAATGCCGATGGCTTGAATGAATCCATGGGACGAGGTCCCTATTGCATAAGGATCCATGGACAAATATTTTTTTTTAGTGCTACCGCACCGGCGAGCCTGCCGCACCGGCGAGCCTGCAGTATCGGCGAAGAGGCCCGCGAAGTCTCGCGGTTACACCATCTGGTTTATTCGTCACTCAGGGATTCACTCCATTTTCATGCAATTTCTTCATATAGTATGCCGTACTTAAACAGTCAATTTTGTTGGTAACTTGACTCTGTACATCTTTGACTGTGCATTATGAAAACACAGAGATTTAAAACTAAGGTTTTATCCTTACCATTGACACAGACAAAACTAGATTCTAGAGAAACTATGTAATCAATGTTAGTTATAGAGAAAAATTCCATGAAATATTGACCTATAAAAAAGCTAAATAATAAAAATTATAGATAATGACTATTGATTCCTAAATGATAGATTATTGCTGTACAAACATTTCGCCTAAGAAGTTAAAGGAAAAATATCAATTTTGGTACTTACTCTATGGCATTAGAAAATTATTGCGTTAAAACTTAAGGGGAGACGGACACCCCTATGCGCTTCATGTTAATTTCATTACGTTTATGTACCTTTTTCTCAGAATCTAGGTGAGATAGGAACTTGAAAGTTTTAGAACATATTAAATACCATAGGTTTTAAAAGGTGAACCACTTTTTTTTAATATTTAAAGGGATTCTCTATGGATAATTTTTTGGGTAAACCTAATATATTTTAAATAATTAATTGTGCATTTTTTTGCACTATGAGGTGTGAATGTTAAACCTATGGTCACAAGAGTGGTTCATTTTGTGTATTCTAGTGCCGTTAACATATGGTGAAATTTAAGGTCATCATCTTCAGTAGTCTTAAAGATAAAGGTACATTAATACAAAATAAATACATTTCACACGAATTGCAATCTAATAAAATAGTTACAAGTACATATTTAATATCAATAATACCTTATATATAAAGCAATGTTTGCACCTGTCAATATAGACTATGACCATATTCATGGTCATAGACATCTTATTTGTCTTCAATCTTCCTTCTGGCATTTCTTTTTGTTTGTTGATCTGTCTTAAAATATTTTTGCAACCACATACTCGGCTTTTCTGACTAGGTCTATGTAAAGTTCAATAACACTATTCTTACAATTAATACATGGTTCAGTTCCCATTTTCTTTAGAACTCTACAGTTTGCTTGATTGCCGTAATTTTAACTAAGTAATGAATCGTACACACCATGAAACGTCGAAATTTATCAAAATATCGATTTAAATTATTTGAACGATTACAATACTTTCTATTTTTGTAAGCTAGCGAGAAAGTAAAAACACATTAAGATTTAGCTGTATTTTTGTTGCAACGTGGTCCTCAATGATGTCAGGCCTCCGAAAGCATAAGTGACCCCGGAGCACCAACAAAGGAATTAACTGTATAGTAAGTGAGCTATACTTTAAAAAAAAGTAGAGTAGGTTACTTCTCGCAAGAAAATTTGTTTAAGTGAAGTGTAACAATGAAATATTTGTTTTGCTAATTTGTAAACCATTGTTCTTACGATTCGGGGTGGATTGTGTGAGCATAAGTTATATTTATTTATTGAAAAATGTCAAGTAGTTTATTTATCGGAAAAAAATAGTTGGATGGAAGAGTGTTGAAAATATACTAGCTTCTCTGGATAAAATCACCCAAGCAATTGTTAGTTAAGTCTTAAATGTTACGATACGATAATAAATTACATGCTATGATTTATTAGTGTGATACGATTAATTTATTTTACAGCGTGAGGACTCTACAAATTAATGAAGCATTTAAGTTTTCTAATAAAAAATGTACTATGCATTTTGGGAAATAAATTAAATTACTTCTTAAATGTTCCAATATACGATTTGGTTAAAAATATCTTTTCACGATTTTGTTTGTAAATACTATGATGGTTGTAGTTTCTTTTGAGTAAAACTTAATTAAGTGTAACTTACTGGAAACAAACATTAGAGAATTTTTTTTTTCAATTCATTTTAGTATGATAGTTTTCTAACATTCATTTTATTAACGGTTTCAGGATTTATTAATTTTAATTTTACTGATTGTTTTTCTCTTTGAGTACATTTTAAATGATAAATAACGATACATGAGTACAGATGCCTTCAGAAGCGCCAAGACAGCTTTCAGACTCATCCACATAACTAAAAATATCCAATTTTCCAACCAGCTTCAAGAAATCATCATTAAAGAGATCAAGAGACAAACAACTTTCTCCACCCATCGTCAAGATTCTTCTATGACGCCAAAATTCTACATGCTTCGAAAAATCAAATGTATTTTAGAATTGTATTCACTCTAATAAATTTTTTTAACCAGTTTACTCAATTTATCCAACTAACTCCTTTTTGTAATTTTTAACCGTTTTACCTTGCTTACCTTTAGAAATTTCCTTTCTACCCTTTTCACCCTCTTACCCTATTTACCCTTTTTCCATTATTTTCATCCGGTTAACCATTTATCAATTGTTCCCTTATTACGCGTTTTGGAACCTTTGGGGATTGTTAATCTTTTAGCATTCTTAATTTTTTAACCTCTTTTAAACTTTATACCCATTTTATATTTTATTTTTGTCCTTTTAACCGTGTTTAACCATCCTGCCCTATTTATTAATTTTGCTCAACGGCGTCCTTTTTGCTCTATTTGTGATATCGGTCATTATTGAACATTTTTGCAATTTTTGCCCTTTAGGTCATATTGACCTTTTAGATTAGACTTACTCTTTACAATTTTAACCCTTTTTACCATATAATATTTTTAACCTATAGAATTAATACCATCTTTACTATAAAGTAATATAACTTTTGCCCTTGTTTCCCCTATTACCCTATTTAACGTTTTTACTCTATTTACCCTTTCAATACCGTTCATGCTCTCTGGCCAATTACCTTTTACAATTTTTTTCTTTTTTTTTTACCGTTTTTGGTCTTATTAACTTTTTTAATCTTTTAATTTCTTTTACACCGTTTAAACCCTAGACCTATAACTTTTTTATTTTCTTATGATATATTTTCTGCCCTATTGGAATTAATTCTCTTTTTGATTAGATTTTTTTAGCATTTTAAAATATATTTCCCTATATCATATTTCATTCTATATATTATTTATCATATACCAGTTATACCAAATATCCTTTTTACATTTTTACCTTCTGTATCCTTCCTACACCGTTTACGCTTTTTACAAATCTCTAACATTTTTTAATATCTGTACTCCCTTTGCAGTTTTTTAATTTCTTACCTTTATTATTTATTTTACACCTTTAAATCTTTTAATCCTTATACCTTTTTTATATTCTAATGACTTACTTATTTCCTTTTATACTATTTTGACCCCTTTATCTATTATTCTATATCTGAACAAGTGTACCCTTTTTGACATTATGGTAATTTTAGGAAATTTTTTTTCTTTAAGTATGGATGAACTTTTTTATTAGATTTCCTTTCACCAAGTTTAAATGCTATTGCATTTTTAACATTTTTAACATTTTTAACCTACTTTACTTTAATTACTCGTCTTAGTCCAAGAGAACTATTTTAGGGTAAAAACTGTAAAAAGTTAAAAAAAAAGCTGTAAACGTGTACAATGGGTGTAGGGTATAAGGGTAAAAAGGGTCAGGAGTAAAGGTTAAAATGAGTAAATGGATAAAAGCACAAAGGATAAAAATATTCCCAGGTTAAAACCTATTTATTAAAACTATATCACAATACAAAAACATGAATGTATCATGGTAACATAAGAAGTATTTGTTGTAGATATCTATCTCTTCTGTATTACAATCCATGGCAACCAAACTTCCATTGTCACCTAAATTACATTACAATTTATGATATATATTAAAGCTTTCTAACGGAGTTAATATTTATTCTTTTTTTAGGTCTTTAACTTATTAAAATATTCTGATCAAAATTTCAAAATTATGACCTCAAGGTGCATATTATGTTCGTGCACTGGAGCTACTAATATTCACATTTCACTCCTCTGCGTGCGGTTGGAATCGAACAGAAATTATGATAGACACACAAACTTTTCATTTTAAAAATAAATACGAATAATAATTGTTAATACGTGGGTAATTGATTTTGTTAATGTTGTGTTTGGCTGGTTATTAAATTATTCTTTGAGATGTGAATAAGGTTGTTCAAATGAAGACTTTTGATATCACTTCTTTTGTATTGTAAAATATTTCGCAAAAATTTGACATCAGAAACCAAGTGTCCGTTTCTTATTATAAATACAAGATTTTATTATAATTTTCTTGGCAGGGGTTCTTATGATATACGAATTTCTAATCTGTGTTATTTGGGGCGCTATACACTGAGAGTGTACTTGTAAAAGCCTTTTAAATTCCTAATAAGAGGATAGCTACATTAGGTTTGTCTTGAATGGATGGAGGAAAATAATACTAGACCATTAATTAAAAAACAAAATCAAATTACATTCAAAATATGTTTCTAATGTTAAAATAAATTTTTAGTTGTTAAAAATCCATATATAATCTCAAGCAAATTCTTTTTAGCAGTAATTAGTAGGCCTTTACAACCAAATAAAACATGTTGTTATTCAATGGAAAAAGTTAGTACTTTTCATACTATATTTAATTGTTTTCTTTAAGTTGTTGTTATAAAATGGTGGTGATATTCTTAGCTTGCATTCATTTCATCATGGAACAAACAAAGTTCTAGAAGTGTAAGGGGAATATGAGAAATTAATTGTAATTATTATTGCTACAGAAATTTGAATTCAGTTCTAGTCTTGAATGTCAAATGTTCGGTGCCTATGTTGGAAAGGTAACGTGCGTTTGTCAGATTGTAGACTACATTTGTTTGAAATCATTTGGATGTAATCATAATAATGAGTTCAGTATGGAGGGCTTTGGAGCAATAAGTGCATAGCAACACTGGAATTTTAAAACAAGGAAAACTTCGATATCATAATTTGAGTACAAAATATATACATAGGTGTTTTATTAAATATAAGGCTCTATCATGTGTGTATACATATTTTGTTTGTATGAAAAAATGTAATTGTGTTGTAACACTATGATATGATATGATATTCGAAACTTGCTAAAATGAAAGAGTTAAGTCCATTTATATTATCAAAATTGAATTTATAGACATAAATATCAGGTGTAAATATTTTATCTCAAATATTATATGATGTATGTGCGTAACATACATAAATGTAAGTTTTACTTTACCCTAAAAGTAACAGAATTAATCTTTAATACCTGCAAATTATGTGTAAAATGGTATAAATATGTCTGAATTGACATAATTAATATAAAATAACTAAATTTAAAAGTGTATATAAAATTAAACACCTCATGTTGTTTTAGATGCATCAATATGATATCAAATGGAACTGTAGCTGGTTTTACCTCCAAGAATTTCAATTGTTTGTTGAAATGAGTTTTCCCTAGTGGTACAAATGTGAGACGTTGTTAAAATAATAATTATTTCATGTATTTTGATCCGAAGGAGGCTAGAGCGTTAGTGTTAGTGTGGTATGGCATACGGAGGTGTAAAAGGGTGAAAAGGATTTTAGGGGATTGTAGGGTGGATGCAAACATTTTACAATGAATGAGTTGAGTTGATGGCTGTTATTCTTTATTACAATGACTAGAAGTAGTGGACTGGATTCTAGACAGTTGCCAAGGAAAATGAGGAAATGTTATGTAATTACTTTTTATAAAAGTTATTGAAGAATATATACAATTCATTACGTTGAATATCTTGGGCGTAGGTTGTCGTTTATAATTGATTGTAATCATAGAAGCAGAAAGATTCCTTAAAGGGGAATTAGGTATTGTAGGGACATATATTTTCTTAGCCGTATTTAAAAGTTATAATTTTCGGCACACAATTTTTTTACCACTTTTAATAACACTAAATGAGTTGAGATGTGGAAGGAAAAACTTAGAGTAAATGTTCCTTTATTATTTCCCTCATAAAACATATTTAAATAAAACACCCCCAACAAATCAAGCTGGGATCTGATCCCTGATCTTCTTTTCACCATAAAACTAGATTAGACGAGTTTAACAATTACTCAGGATGCTTAATGATACACAAATAAATGACGTTATTAATTTTAACCAATAGAACTCTAGCGAATGGAGATTAAAATAGTTTTAACAATCGAAATAGAAGTTTAATAATTATATTTTCAAATATGTTATCAAGAACTAAGCATACAATCAGAGCGGTTAGTAAGAGGCAGTAATATAAATAAAAGCATTAACACCTTTTTATCACTGTATCTTACTAACCGTTTAGGCCATACACTTAATTACTCATTAATCTAATGTGATAGGTACTAGAAATATTACATTTTAAAGGTGTACCCTAATTTGCATGGAGAGAGAATGGAAAACAATTTGGGAAATAATCCTCAGTACACCAGACAAGGATTGAATCACAATCTTCCTGTCAACGTTAGTTTAGCTTATTGAGTGTTGGAAGCCTTAGACCACGTGGCTGCCGAAGAAAGTATTAGCACTGTTAAATTTCAGATAATTTTGCGGGACGCAATTATGTTCAATAAACCAAATTATCACAAAATACTTAATTTTATTGCCACTAGAATGCAACCATGGCATCCAAGTAAAGTCCCAAATATCTCATATCGTTTATTTTTTGGTAGGTTGTTTATTTAACTATTTGAGCTATAAGCCACGGTTTTATAATATAGATTTGTTTTTCATAGAGGTCAGTCAGTAAGTATCATTCTCTAATGATCATGTAAAATCTTAACTTCTCATTTAAGGGCTTTTGTTATGCCCATACGCCTCGAATCACCCCTTTCATGTTTCCTGGGACTCAATATTATGCCTGGTTCAATTTAGTATCTTATTTACTTATTATATCTGTGTATTTAGTAGTAATTATGTTATCATCACTATCACATATTGACAAACACAATTTCATGTATGTAGGGGTATTTTTATGTAAGGTCTTTTGAAACTTCTTTTTAATAAATTTTAAAATTTCTCTTTAGGAATAAATTTCAATATGAAATAAAGCACTACCATATTCAACAGCATACACTGATAATGATACATATTGGATATCGTTTGAATATCACAAACCAGTATTGAAGTAATTTAAAACTGTAGCCACATATTTTATGAAAAGTAGAAATATAAAAATATATATTTTCAACCCCCTGTTTCCTTATCACGTATGGCTCCAATATTATTTATTTCCGTAGATGAAAGTGGAGCCAGTAAAATATAATATTATGCATATTGTTGTGCTTATGGCATAAGTGCTTGTTTAATACATTTTAAATAGATAAAATTCTGCACCAGTGGCTGCATGGTCTATGACCTCCCTCTCGGTTTAGACTAGACTGCCAATGATAGAGAGCTAGGTCAGTTGCACTGAGGATAGTTTTTCCATTTTTTTCTACTTTCACTCCTTGTAAATTCGGGTACACTTAGGCTCTACTCTAAATTCAACCTTCTCCGTCACTAATTTTCTTACAACCATTACTGTTTCCAGCTTGTGGCCTGGGTCCGTTTTTTTTTTCACGGCCAGCTTGCTAGACTTGTCGTAGTTTCATATGCGTTATAATCTAACTTAAGACTAGGACAGGTCCAACATAAGGTTCCGCCGTTAATTCATTACTGTGAAAGGGTAAACCCACATTTCACCAATGGCAAATTTTTCAGTCATGCTGTGAATCAAACCCGGGAGCCTTAGCTCAGTAAACATATACGCTGACAAATTTCCAGCCATGCTTGAAAATGACCCCAGGACCATTAGCTAAGTAGACAGATACACTTCAGACTGAGCTAGGGTGTTGGACTCCATCACTAATTCAGTAGCGTAATTGGTACATTTGCGTAAACCCTGAATAGGTAGTAAGACAAGGTAGTGAAAAAATTAATCAAAATTATATTAATTATATTTTTAAAGGAAAGGTAGGTGTGAGTGAGGGTGAAATGAAATTACAATATTCATCATTTTGTTCACAATAATAAAACCTTACAAAACATGCCGTTTTATTATTCTAGCCTCTACTCCCCTTTTATTTCAAATATGTTGATTTACACGAACTATAGTGAATCAAACATATCATTTTATGATAGTGTTATTTTCAAAAATATAGTACAATTTACCAAATTTATGACTTAAATCGCATTTGTGTAAGCTCTGTATGATAGTAATCTCTGATATTCGTAAATCTTAGTGTTATCACTACAAGGAATATTTTTACTTTGCGTGGTGCTTATACGATGTTTATGATGAAATGCAGTTTCACACTGTTAAAATAATTATTATAAAGTAGTAATCAGGGTAATGAAACTGTCCTTTTTTTTGTGCCATTGGTATTATTCCAGATCCTCTTTAGCTGTAGAAATCTCATGTTTCAGATTATATATATATATAAATAAATATATATATACCTATCACACTTTGGTTCTGGTAAATTAAATAATTAATATAAATAATAGAAGTTGAATTGGAGCGGCTGTACGAGTGTGTAATGCACGTCATATCTGTCTGCTGTTATGAAAACGAGTGTTTAAGACACGGCCATTCTGATTGATGGAGTAATCACGAGCGTTTGTTTTTTCAATGGCCGCCACGAGGGCTTCTTGCAACCCTCACGTGGTCTAAGGGTGCGTCCACTCCCCTTGGGCGATTGGCCCTGTTAGAAAGAAATCTGCCAAGTTCGTTTTCACTGTCACTTAAAAGACTGTAACTTGCGTTTAAAAGTTTCCTGTTATTTACTGCTAGTTTTTTTTGTAAGGATCGTAAGTACTTAAAAAACATTATATGTAAGGTCTATGCCACACTTATTTTATAAAGTGAGAACATGTGACTAACCGACATCTTAGCTAAGTCGATAGCATGTGTGTCTACTGAGTTAAGAATCCTGGGGTCAATTTCCGGCATGGTCGAAAATTTATCATAGGTGAGATGTGGGTATATACTTTCATAGTAATAAATTAACGGCTGGGGACATGATTTTGTGCCCATTCTAGTCTTAAATTAGATTATACGGTATATGAAGACAGTCCTAACCAGCCGATAGTGGAAAATATATGGCATGAATAAAAAAACTGACCTGGACCATAAACTGGAAACACTAATGGATGTAAAGTAAAGACCAAGTGACGCTCAAGTACGTACTTCACTGCAACTCATAAAGCTGGCTAATGTCAATATGAAATATATGTTATGCTTCAATATCTCTCTTGTGTAGTATTCTAAATTCAAAGAAGAAATTGATTAATTCCCAATCTTAAAGTTTAATCTGCTCTCCTCACTTGATTTAATAATGATTGCGCCGTACACCGTGTATGCATTTCTCTGGACAACATAGTTATTACTACTAGTACGTATATTTATATCATAGCATAGCTTATGACATCACCCAACACATCCTACCATTTAAAATAAGAAATTAATAATTTAACAAGAGCCACTAGGTTGGACAGTTTTTGTTCTTACAACTTAAATATATATGAGCTAATTTCTCTTAGGTAAATATGTTCAGTGAACAAGGGGTAAATCATATTTTTCTATTTTATATAGATTGCAAGTTTCCCCATCACAGAATGGTGCAACATAATAGGTTATTCCCCAAGCCACGCCGAAAAGATAATTAAAATGAAGTATTGATCAGATATTTTCCCCCCATATATCATGATCGCGTGACCTGTCCACAACATAGCGATTGAAAGGGATAAGAATAACATGTTATGAGATGAATTTCTACCCGTCGAGCAAAATATGGAAGTTCAAGACAAACAATACTTAAATATTGTTTATATTCTTTGTTTACTTGTTGATATATTCTTTTTATATTATTTTACGGGTATAGTCCTGAATCTGAATGATGTAAAGCCCAGCCGGGAGATGCCTAAATTATCCTAGTGGAGTGGACATGTTTATCTCATTACTGTCCTTATCCGGATACTCTCGACACTAGCCAGCAGGATTTGGATAACATAATTTTGCTATTTGTAAACCTATGAACGTATTTAACCCTATAAGTATGTATTTTATTTTAGAACATCATATCGATCTGGGACAAAAAATTGGATCGTGGCAATAAATTAACATTATAAAGGACTTTAGGTTTCTGCTACTTTTCCTGAAAAAAGTTTTCGATTTTTTCGTCAAAGTAGATCAAACCTCCAAAACATTATAGTAGAATTGGTTTAGAGTATTGAAAGAAGGAAAGAGAATCAATTTCCGTATTAAACCTTTTTTTAAACATGAAAATATTATTTAAGCTAATAAATAATTTTTAACTTATTTTAACAATCAAGTTACATTTACATTTTATTTATTCACACCTATGGTCGCCAAATAATTTCTTGAATCCCTGGCCTCCAGAAAGCGATTTATAACTACTAGTTTCTCGAAGAGATTTTATTAATTTATATCTTTATTGAGTGACACTGGCTTTTCACGGCACACAGTTAAATGTTTTCTTCTGTAATCTTAAAGAAGTTTCATGTATTAGTTCACACGTGTGTAAAATCGACAATCTCTGACAGACACGACTTCAAAAACTACATTTCTAAGATCCACTCGTTATATGTCCATTTCAGTAATTTGAGTTAACATCATGTCCTCAATTTCAAGAGGAAATTATCTTTTTAGAGTTAAATTTTATCATTTTGACTAAGATTTTATATTGTACTGATTCATAAATATTGTCTTTGATTCATATTAAACAAAGCTAAATTAAGATATCCTTCGTCATTTCACTGAATGCTTTTCTGTATAAAATTTACCTTGCCCTGAAAAAGTGCCTGTTCAGTCAGATCCACACAGGGAATGAAAAGTTGGCATTGCATAAGCCTTTAACGGACCTAATGAAATCTATAAATCTGCAATAAATTTTATCTAATTGAAAGTGGGTACAAAGTAAGATGCGTTGGGTTGTTTGGATAGCTTATCATGGTCTGAATTAAAATATCAGTGTCTTTTGAAAACATATACAGTTTAGTTGCTACTCTCTCTGCGGCATTGATCGCATGAATAATTATCTTTGTATCTGCCTCTTTTTGCCTGCTCTAAAATGGTTCAATTAAAACTGTTAGAAGGCAACTGTTGAACGCTATGTATCTATAAAGTCTTTCTTCGTTAATTGCATATGATTAATAACTTTTTGAGCCACGTATATAGCTAGTTCATCCTGATACAAATATGTTAAAGTATTTTTGACATTGTAACGTTGACTATGGGTATGTTATTGATGATTTTATAGCGTGTGGACCCAATTATATTGACTCTCCTTTACCTTGTTATATTACTTTGGAGCTTTTTTTGAATGTATCGTATACAAGGTGCTCTTCAATCTAGTTCCAGTAATTCGTTTATATTTTATATTTAAATGCTTAAGCCAAATATTTACATTTTTGAATGTTTTTACCATTGTACTATAATGCTTGAAGCTCTGCAATTCCACCAACAACTGCTACACAAAATATTTTCTATTCAGTCGTATTGATAAATGTTTCTTTTGAAGTAGTTTGTTTTTGGGTTGAGCTGCTGCTTTATGGTGCAAGTGCAATCGACTTCAAAATGTCTATCAGCTTACACTTTCTTATAAAATATGCATAGTGCCGTAACAATTGAATATTATCTTGGTACGGTATTAAATTTATAGACACCTGTTGTCTCATATATATCTATGCCATGTTAAGATTTTCATAGAATAATCAACCAGGAAATCAGTGATATGTCTGATTTTAAATCTTTAACAATCAGCTTTTTTTTTAATTTTCTTTTGGGTGCACGAACAAAAATTTAATTTATGGCTCTTGATTGAATCCCATAAATTGATTATTCTGGTTTCAGACACAAGTCCTTGGTTTTGATATCGTCATACAATATATTACCAAGAATCCAAATATGACTAATTATCTGATCTCTTGTGATGCGGTCTTATAAAACAGCTTTAGTGGAAATATTAATAAGTTCAAGACCTCCAGAGGAAAAATGATTTCCCACTTGTTTGAGATCAATACGTAATTTGTGTATTGCAATATTCTCCATTAAATTGGTTTTTGTTGTAGTCATTAATTTTTGTAAGAAGGAACTTGTCATCTTTAACTGCCATGCTTGATGTCTAATTAGATATACGATTAAGTTCTGATGCTGTTAGAAAATATTTTGTTAGTGCTCTGATGCCTACTAAATCCCAAGTAACCCCTAAACCTTGTTTTCTTGTTTATGTGCTCCATCAGCTTCAGTACCACATAATATAATGCTAGTTTTCATAACGACACAAATTCCTCTTTTATAATCACCACATATTGTAGGAAATCACTGTTTCAAAGCACTACATTCTGCAAAATAGTATGTTATCATACCAGAGTAACTATGGAAATCTAACGCATAAAAGTATTCAATAGTGTATTACAATTACAAAATGTGTTCGTCCCAATCCCCACTATTTTCTGACCTAATTAGTTGCAACCAACATTCAACCATGGGTAATGTACTCCCGCATCATCTTAAATATTGGGTTTGACTGCTCATTAATGTTGTCAAATTCTTTTAATTTTGCATCTGAAATACAATTTTTTATGGTTTATGACTGGTTCAGAATATTGATACCTTTAATACTTCTCTCTTGATCCTTCTTCAAAATGCCTGCACATAGATTTAATTAAGGAATACCTGAATGTGCACCATGAATTCATATGTGGAATTCTTCGGCTCAACGAATATGTTTACACCTAATGATCTGGTTCATAGTACTCTCACTGTACTAGACTTCCTAGATTCCAAGAATACCCGATCTATCAAGTCATAGTGACATACATATGTGTAAATACCTAGGCCATAACACAAAATAATCTCTAAGACACTATTGAGCCATTTGTATTTTCTGCACAAGATGGTGAATAGCCAGATCTAGTTTAATTACACATTTAAATCTGATCCCAAAATATATTTGGTTGATTTTTCCAGATACGTTATTAACGTGAACTGTATCGAACGGTTCGTTGAAGCAGCTGGTATGATAGGTAGAACACATATGAGAGTAATGTGCTTTGGTTTTTTTGACAGTTTCCATTGAACACAGTCCAAATTGGAACACACTCTTTATGATAACATTTGTTATTATTAGAGGTTGTAGGTTAATTTTTGTAACCTATAGATATTTCTTCAACATTCTGTTTTCGTGGAGATTGTGTTATCAGAATTTAAAGTAGTACAAATTGTTATAATTTTGTTTTTCATAGACATCTTTCTAATTTTAACAAATTGAGTGGTAGTGAACTCTGAGATTGTTTGTTGACATCAAATTCCTTAAAAACAACACTCTTTGGCTTTAGGATTTTCAGCCCAGTGTAGGGGATACATACTCTCACGTATTTAAAGTAGTTTTCGCAGTGAATGATTAAGTAGGTAGTTTTGTGTCAGCATCAAACAGCGCTATAGTTTGAAATTCATCTTGATCATATTATAAATCATAATAAGCCATCACAGTGGCGTGAAAAATTACTGTTCCATCAGGTTTATCATCAACGAAGTCAAAATTATCCAAAACAGAGAAGATAAGACTTGCTTTCATAAATTTGGGGCATAATATCCTATGTTGTCTTCGATGTGGCGTAGCCCTTCTTTAGCTACAGCATCCTCAATTCGGAGAGCTTAATTATATTCATTCAAGGACCACAAACCGTTTCCAACCTGGATCAAGTATTTACTACATGTTTTCGAATTTACCGTTAGGACACAGCAGCTTGAAGAGGAAGTTTCCTTATATGTCGGTGCTTAGTAATTTTATGTTACTATACCAGGCCAGATTTTAAGTTAAGTACTTATACATGGGATATTGGGACACTGAAGATGTATTTTGGCTCAAATGTTTATTTTCAAAAATCAAAATATATCTCATTTTCTTTCTTCACGTTTACACCAATTGAAAAAAAATAGCACTTAGTTTAATATTGCATTTGTGACCTGATTTTTGGTAATAGAACCTTTAAATTTCTATTCCTTCTCTGTCAGTATAGTTTTACGATATAATGTAGCTGCCTGATACATAACCTTCATATTCATATTCATATTAAAATTGTCTTCCACCTGGGACAGCAAAACATCATCAACAGACTTAAAGAAATTTGCTGTGATGTATTTTTGGGATTAGGATCAAAGAATATTATAGCCTTGTAAATAGATTCAAGTTCAGTAAGTGTATTAAATATTTTCTTAACATTATGTTAAACTGTTTAACGCCATTCGAGCTACAGATCTCTTTATAGGGTCCCTCTTCATCTTCCATATTGACAACGTTACTTTTCAAAGTAAATAATAATAAATATTCTATACATTATAGTTGACTAACACATTTTGGCACATTAATTGTTGTTGCTTTTTAATTGGTTCATCAGAATATAGTGATGACGTTTTTTCGTGTAGCATTCCATGTGGTATGTACATGTATATTTAGGATTATGTTGCCACTAAATTAAAACTTCCATTTGCTATTCTCACATTGCTGAACAGCATCTTAGATTTTCATTAGAAAATATACTTAAAGTAAGTTTCCTAGCTTAAGGTCTATAACAAAATAAGCAGGCAATTTTTGTAATTTGGTGCCAGTACTTTGCGATCTAATAATAATAGGTCCTTACTGTGCAGTGTACTTGTAGAAGCTGAGTAATTTTTGGTTCACTGTGTTTTGTAGCTGGCCTGTAGTCTATGACACATTTTTGGGTGAACTCTTTATAACAATAAAAATTTCAATGGGCAATTAACTGGATTATTTGTTCAGCTGTAGTACTTAAAATGTGTACCTCAATATGTTGTATTCGAAATGTCGTTTCACACAATTTGAACTCTTACTACATCAAAATATTGTTTTAAGTACTTGAACTTTTAACTATAGCCTTCTTCAATATTGACAAAATAAACTCAATTTAAAGTCCATGGCACTGACGCGCTTACATTTAGACGAATATGATTGGTCTATTTAACTACACCTTCCATAATTAACCTGGAATGTATGACCTAAAAAAATAGAAATAAAAAATATTTCTTACTGGAAAAATAATTATAATTGATTATATTTCCTCAGTAACATACTTTTCTCGGGCGATAGAAATCCGTTGCGAAACTTCCTTCGGAGGGGAAGTAAAGCCGTTGGTCTCATGTCGATTGTGACAAGTAAAAGATCCCTGAAAACTTTGTGAAAATATATTTCTCAGCTAAATTGGTAATCCCTGTAGCTCTCACGTATAGACATTCTTGTGTGTGGCTTTAATCAGTTGAAGCAGAAAGTGCACTTAAAATATCAGAAATAAACATATAAAAAAGGCATAATAACATACAAAAATAAATTTTATGAGTTTCATAACTATGTGTATACAAATATCCCAAATATTGTTTACTTTAGAGCAAATACTTAAAGAAAAATTTTCCTTAACATTTTAATTATCATTAATATGAACTATTAGAGTCGGCACTTACAAAACTGAGATAATTAGCATTTACCGAATCACATTGGTGGCCATGTTGATGCATCATGAATGCTATACGCCACTAACCAACGAGTGACACCATGGAAATTATTCATCTATGGATATTTGTTGATGAAAAAATTGCCCTCACATATTTCCATCACTATCTCTTCCACAGTTCATGTTTTTCTACACATGCTCTCTCCCTAGTTAGAAAGTTGTAATATTATTAAAGATTTAAAATATTCATAAGAAATATATTTTTATAAAACCAATGATTTCTAAGATATTTGCCAATACGAATATATATATCTTAAATTGAGGTCAGGGCAATTTATTTTTATGGTTTTTGGTGAACAGAAATGCTACTATTTATTCAATATATTTTAGTAACTGTGTATATTATTTCGTTTATGATCATTGTTGGAATTTAATTGTCTTTTTACCCGCCTCGGTGGCGTAGTTAGCTAACACGCTTGTCGTGTTGAGCTCGACTGCTGGGGGCGGGGAGATCGAGGTTCGAATCTCGGTCGGGTGAACTGGGGTTGGTTATCCCTAAATGGTTTTCCACTCTCCCTCCAAGCAAATGCGGGTTCACTTCCTCTAATTCAACCTTCCTAATTCCTAATCCACTAACGTAATTAGTATTTAAAGCGTATAACCCGAACGTATAGTAAGACGCGGTGCTAAAATATTATTATTATATTATTAATTGTCTTTTTATCATTATATTTATGCAGTGATGTGTATTATTTCGTTTTTGATATTTTACAAGATATAAGAATAATTAGATAAGTCTTTATGGAATTATGTGTGGTGCACCTTAACATTTAGTCTATAATTTAGGAAGATTATAAGTTGACACTACTTCCCACTATATTTTGTTTCTAGAATTTTCTTAGCTTGTTTAAGTATCTAATGTACACATAACATCTATAAATATATACATATATGTGTTGCCTCTGGAAAAAAACCAACAATAAATTGTTTATATTTGCTTCTAAAATTTGTAAAAATTCAAATATATTATCTTTAATGTATAAATCTTATTTGTAAGTTTACCTGGAAAAGAAGCGTTTGGTAAGATCAAGAAACAAATTATAATTCTCATTGGTGACGAGTGTTTTGAGATTGAAACAGAAATGAAAAACTTATATTAATAAAAGTCAAATGGAAACTATAATAGAGAATCCAATGCCAAATCAAAAGATAAATTCTAGAATATAAACAGTGACTTGTTTTCATAGTTTTATTGGTTGTTTTATTCAATTTAGTAAATAAAAAGGTTTTCTAGCTAATATATACTATACAGTTAATGTCCTATATGACAATTTAATAAGACTACATTTGCATGCATGATGCATGTGTGTTCATATAATTAATGACTACTTTAATTGGAGGCATACTGAAAGTGAAAGAGTGTGAGAGGATACATTGACATAAATAAGCTGTTATAGTGAAAATGCGATATCCTCTCACGAAGATATTTGTCTTAATTTGTCTAATTAGTTTATCAGCCAAACCTAAGAGGCTGTGATAAAATGTATATTATATCTTCGGAGAGGATCTTGCCAGGAAACGTGATAATCATTCTGCCTGATACTTCGATTGTGAAAACTTGGCTCTCTGAGATGTACTAATTATACTGCGTCTTCTTGCCAGAATGTATGAATACTTTTGCTTGAGAAAGTGTCCCTGGTACCTTCAGGAAATCACATAAGATATGTCTGACAGGAAAAGGGAAGTCATAAATTTTCAGCAGTATGTATTTGACGTTTAACACAAAGCAAAAGATTGCTTTAAAATGACATTGAAGGATGCTACCGTCATCAAATGCTAAGCTGCTTTAATGGTATGAGACGATTCAACCATGGATCTGAGACATGTAATAGATGCAGAATAAGCTATAGTAAATAATCATTTCCCATTTGGGAGATAAGTTTACTGTTAGAGGATTGCTTGATTTTAATGTTAATGTTTAATACGTATATACAAACTCTTCTGCATGCTCATAGGATATCAAATGTCCAGACAAGTATTACATAGCCTACTTTCAGCTGTTGAAGGAGGTCACATTAATAAAGTTAAATAATAATATTTGGGAAATTGTTAGTAAATTCCGTTATTAGCTGGTGAAATAGAGTTATGGAAGAATATAAAATACAGCTTGAAAGAAAATATCATAGACGTGCCCGAAGAAATATCACACATGGCTGGTAGTTCTCGAAACATTTTGAAATAGGTTGAGTCCAACTGATATCTCGAATGACCATTCTGTGTCCACAAAATGGTAAAGTTGCACAAATAAGTGAGGAGGTATTTAGTAATTTAGAAAGAGAGGTCTATTACTACATTAGTGTGAGCCGAGTTGACTGTACGGGTAAATGGGAAAAAGGCATTTATCCAGTAGACTTTTTTAACAGTTAGATGCTCCCAGGATAACTGCCTCACAAGGTAAACATAAAAATAGGAAGAACAGTAAGGCTCCTTGGCCACTTAAACACTAAGCAGAGGTTATGTAATGGAAATTCCTTGGAGTGACAAAATTGTATGTAAAGATATAATCCATGCAACAATTATATAAAATTTTCCTCATCTGTATGTATGTTTCGTGCTGACAGTTGATTTGGTATCTATATACCCTGGAATTATATATGTTTATGGTGGAGGCAGTTCCAAGTTAAATTGGTGTTCTCAATTACGACCAATTAGTTAGAAGGACAAATCTTGGGAATAAGTGATATATATATATATATATATATATGCCCAGGCCCATTTTCAACCCTTCCATATATAATGTTATAAGTTACTTAATATAATTAAAATGAATTCAGTTAACTCACATTATATCCAATAATACGACAGAAATATACTTTATACAAACAAAGCTCTTATCAATTTAAGGTTAGCTTTTGTTCAAGGCTGTATCCAGCCAATAACTTTGAGGAAGGAACAAAGAAAAAAATTCTAAATTAAATTTCTATAAGCTATCTGAAGTGTTTTTATAGCAATATTACACCCTAGCTACCAGAGGCCAGGACAAATTCTGGATATTAAACACCTTTAGAAGCTCTCTGAAGTGTTTTTTTTATGGTAAAATAACCCTCTAACTACCGTAGGCTAGGAAAAATTATGGATTTTAAACACCTATAGAAGCTCTCTGATATGTATTTTATTGTAAAACATCTCCCTAACTGCCATAGGCTAGGAAAGATTCAAAATATTAAAAACTTCTAGAAGCTATTTGAAGTGTTTTTATGGTAACATAACACCAAAACTATCTAAGCTTAGAAAATAATTCTAAATCCTGAACGTCTCTAGAAACTATTTGAAGTGTTTTATTTATGGTAACATAGCACAATAACTGCCGAAGGCTAGGAAAAATTCTAAATACTAATCAACTCTATAAGTTATATGAAGTGTTTTTACAGTAACATAACCCCCTAACTGCAGTGGGTTAGGAAAAGTTCCAGATATTATATACATCTAGAATATATCTGAAGTGGTTTATTTGCAACATAACACTATAACTACCGAAGGCTAGAAAAATTCTAAATATTAAACACTTTAGAAGCCCTCTGGAGTGTTTTTATGGTAACACAGCCCCTAATTTGTACTTGCATCATAATTTTGAAATTATTTGAACGATAAATAGAGCAATTCATATTTTATTTAGATGACTTAGGGGTTTTTGGACCCCCAAACCCTCTTGGCTATGGCCGTGCTTTTGTTAGGTTAGTTAGTATTGTAATCAACCTATTCGTAGAAAGGACTAAAATGTATTATCCTCTACTCAAAGATTGAAATTTCACTACTTTTTTTTAAATATAATATGAAATAAAAAATGATTTAAAATATTAATAAATTCAAAGTTTAAGGAAAATTTTTTTCAAGTAATCCAATTGAGAATTAGGAAAGATACTGTCTTACCTAAATGTTGGGCTATTACTATTTAATTTTATGTACTGTACATAAAAAAATTATGTTGGCGTTTATGTGTTATGAAATATTTCAAAATTTAAACTAATTTGAATGTATGTAAATAAATCAAAACAGTTATCAATTTCTCAAAGACTAAATTTTAAGGAAACCTATCAAAAACCAGCCAAAACTTTTAATAATATGATTATCAAGTAAATAACATATACTAATAAGTGTGTTTTGATATTTTTTGTACAACACATCCTTCCAAATTATACAAAAACTCAGACATCTCCATCAATTACCAACAAAACTTGATAATCTAATGAATTAGACCACGTTACAAAGAAAGTGGTTCTTTTGAACTTGTGAGCTGAAGTAAGATTTCTATATGTATATATAATTTTATACTTATATATGCTTGTATTGCTATATAATAATTTTTCCAAAAACTTCTATAACTCACATGAATTGTTTTATAAATTTGGGTGATATAATTATATTGTTCGATCTAATGCTCAGAAAAGTAAGAACAATTAAACAAAATAACTTTGGGAAATATACCTTTATTAGTCTTTATATAGATTAGTACAAATCAACTTAAATTTCCATCACTCTGGTCAGACTAGTACCAAGAAAGTTCTGAATTATAAAAATAAATGTGGGTGTATTGAAGGAAACTTTGAGGGTTTCATTAAATATAGCTTATTTACCTTTTTTTAAATTTAGTTGTTGTAAAAAACATATTTCTTTGTAATCCTTTTCCCATGAACCATTCGTATGTAAACATTAAAAAGCAATAAACCTATTTTTTTAAATAGAAATTAAGCTTCTAGTCCTTCTCTCTTTTCCCTATACACAGTTTTGGAAAGAAGCTTTGTGGAACTACTTTTGATAGAGCCTCTGGAAAATACCTTTAGTGCAAAAACCAGTCATGTGTAATCTTATATTCAGACATAGAAGATTACTTTTTATAAATGATGAATGCGTTAATATTGTAATAATATTTACTCATAACAAACACTTGTTTTTTACAGTTTAATCCGAACCATTTGTTTTAGATGTTATTATAAAATGATAACGATAATTATTTGGCTACTAAGACAAATTTAAATTATACACAATATAAATTTAATTGTTGCTTATTAATACTACAGCAATAGTAGTTTGAAACAAGAAATAAATATATAGCGTACCTAGTTTTAAGAAGTGAGTTATTTTTATTTATTGAACTTAGATCCATTTCCCCCCAAAAATGTTTCGGAGCAGTATCAGAATTTTGGAGAAACTATAATAAACGATAAAATATGTAATTTTAAAATGTGTTTGTCTTATATAAAGATAAACATGGATCCCTGGTTAAAATATTTCATTTCAAATCCGAATAACTACATTAAATACGTATTCGTAACGCTTTCAAATTTCTTTAGAGAAAATCTTTTCATTTATCTTTACATATTAACGTGCACTTTCTCAACCGAATTAATGTATCAACACATGACTTATAAACTAATTTAAATCAAGAGCATACACAAGATCCAGCCCCCAGCTGTGAGTTCATCACTGGGAAATGAGAGACCCACAATTCACCAATGATAAATTGTTGAGTCCAGTCAGGAATCGACCCCGGTACCATTATCTTAGTAGACAGACACGCTGCTGACTGAGTTAAGGTGTTGGACTCTAAAGAAAGAAGTTGTGTCTCAAATTATCAATTATTGTTGGATGAAAACCAGATGAATAAAAAGAAGCTATGAATGCATATATTACCTTAGATATTAAAGCATCTAAAGTTATTTCCATTTCTGTTTAAAATATTAGTTTTTGAGTCCCAAGTTTTTTAAAGTGGTATATCTTAAACTTCCTACAAAAACAGATAATCTAAAGAGACAAGTAAACTTCTCTTCAAGGAAATTAAGCTGAATAATATAGGAATAAGATATAAAATAGTTAAGAGTTACCTCATACATCAGTGATATGTATAATATATCCCTCTATCTCTTTAGTATAGGTAGAGCTTCTGACCGTCTGTTTAACCTAGCTTATTTAGACATGTACAGATCATTAATAATGTTTATAAATATGTGTAACGCCCACTAATAAGTCTTACCATACACAGTATGTTGTCTCAGGACTTCAAAGTGTCATATAGTATTTGTAGACACTGAAGTAGAAAGCTAGGAGAGTAGGTCTACTGGGAGCTATGGCAACTACTTTAATAATGGGTCAGTTACAAGTGTGACAGTTGAAATGTGTGTGTTATAGAAGTGTGTCATAAACGATATTTAACAAGTATAATATTAAAAAAATATCTATAAAGAAAATAAATATGTAATAGCCTCTTACAAACTATAAATTTCTTCAATAAAATAACTTGTTTACCGTGATGAAGAAATAAATACAAAATTTAAATATTGGCCATAATATATGTACTTGTATAGTCCAATGTTATACGGGCAATGATAAAAAATATAATTTTATTAGTGAGTTTAACTTATTTAAATTTCTGAGTGGCTTAAAAATAAAGTTTAATAAATACGTATTCTGCTGTGTATAATTTATCACCTTGATGATAATAGTGAAGAAGTTTCATACATTGATTCATGGGTTAGGGTTGTTGGTCAGCAATTTTTAGGTAATCCACAAATTTTTATTTGATTTTATAGTATCTAAAATACAAAATGTGCTTTTCATACTGACATTAAAATTACTAACAGGAGGCCTTATATATCGTGTTATTGAATTAACAGAATAGTTGATATATTTAACTGTTATTGGATTGGTCGTTTATATTTAGATTGTTATTATTTACATCTTTTTTATATAGTTATTTGTAGCAAAGGCAATGTTGTTGTTTTTTTATGATGTTTGCTATACGATTGGTTTCAGAGCCTATGTAAATGAATTTAATCCATTTGGAATGTTTATTGTCAGGTTCTCCGAATTTATTGGAAATGTTGGTAGAAAGATTATTAGAATATTTTATTTTGGCTTTTGAAGAATTTTATAAACACTCGAGTGAGAGGATCCGTTGTTTGTGATATTTGTTTAAATATGTTCTATTGGTTCTGTAGTTTATTTTATTTGGGTTATTTTTAATTTATCTTTAAATAAGACGTTTGAAGGATGTTAGTTTATTAGAGTTGGGGTGGTTTAAATGATTAAATAATATTACAACAATTTTGGGTGGGTTTTCTGAAAATTTTCGAAGTCATATTTGCCATGGATATCTTTAGAGATATTGTGATCAATATATTTTATACTGGTGTTTGTCTCAAGCTTGATGGTAAAGTATAAGTTAGTATGAATGTTATTAATAATGTCGAAAGAGGAGTTTGAAATGTCATTTTCATAGATAATTAGGATAAATTAGGATTTCATTAACGTATATGCAATTAAATTAGATTTTGAGGGTGTTATTGGGAATCTTAGGATCTATTTTTGCATAGAATATTTCAGACACTAAGCAGGAGCTGGGTGATCCCATTGCTAGAACATCATTATGCAGAGAGCATTTGTTATTTAGTTGTAAATAGTTTTGTTTTTAATAGTATTGATCATTTAGGAAATTTGATCGATGTTATCTTTGAAGAAATAATTATAAATGAATAGGTCTGTGGCAATGTTTATTGTTTCTTGAGCAGGCTCATTGGTGTAAAGATTGGATATATCTAAAGAGATAAATTTTGAGTTTATGGTATGGTGTTTATAAACTTTTTACTTTAACAGTATATTTTGTTTAAAATTTAGTTTGAATCTTTCAATTGTCATTTATAAATATTCATCCTTTTTTGTAAATTTAACCATTAAATTTTTAATTTTTCTTATATCCAAATATTTTTGGCTAATTAATATAACAGTACCTACTTTAATCATTTTTTATAACGTTTTCTAAAATGTAAACACAATTTTGTTAGTTTAGTAATAAAAAGAGCTTAAGTTGGCTGCCTAGGTTAGCGAGAAAGTATCATTCACTGTCAGGCAAGGTTGCTTAAGATATAATGGTCTTTTTCATTTACTAAAACTACTTCTATATTATGTTAAAACTTCTAAACTTGTTTGCCGTTCACCTATAATCACCCTTTGTCATGTCAATAAGAATAGGGGCATAAAACTACGAAACTTCTCATCTCAAGGTAAGAGGAAAGCTCACTGCTAGTTTTCTAATATCTTTAAATTCTCTGTCGTTAGATTTTATATAATTACTGTATTCGTTATAGGAAGGCTAAATCTAGAGACGTTTATCATCAAACCTAGTCCCATAGCTCCACACATATGATTAAAAGTATTTTAAATTTAGCTAATGTTACATTTTAACACAATTGGTCTATTAATAAAACTAAAACTTTGGGGTTGTTAAAGAAAGAGAGCCCTGTTGTAATCTTTCTACTTTATTTGGTCTTGAATTGAATTTTTAAATAACGCCTCGTAGAATTAGATATTGCGCGAGAAGTGAACGTCTGCCCGTACTTTTATCGCTTACAAAGGCGGCCAGCCCCCTTAAAGCTTAGTCATTTTGCACAGCTGCATCAACGGTTGCGAAACACAGGGTCTGTGATAGTCAACAGGCCTGATGCTGGTGCACCAAGGCTACGGTGCACACCGGCATTTGACGAGGAAGTGCTCCACCCATCCACCGTGCTCACGATGAATCATCAACCAGTAACATATTATCAGCCACGCTATGGGTGTTGGACATGTAACCATCTGACAAGTGCTGCATGAGCATGGAATATACCCCTACCATACATGAATGGTACACATACTGGGCCCATGTGAATACGTCCAATGACTGAACTATTCTCAATGGATCCTTGAAAAAGTCGATATGAAACCGATCTTCTAATCCGGCGTGCTCTACACTGATGAGTCCTGTTTTTCCAGGGACGACAAAAATAACTGTCACATATGGGTGGACGTTCATCACCAACACACCCGATCTATGGGCCACTAAATGCGTTTCATTGTTGGAATGTGGGATGATACTGTGCAAAGTCATTTGGTGGGGCCTTATTTGCTACCAGATCACCTTAATGGTGCCCAATACCTGATGTTTCTGCAATAGGTTTTGCTCATGTTGTTGGAAAACTTTACACTTGATGCATGGTATTTAATGTGGTTTTAGTATCTTGGGTCCACACTAAATTTTACCGTTGCCGAATGCACCACCTTGAAGTCACGTTATTGGGTCTTTGAATTGGTAGGGGTGGGCTAATAAATTGCCCGGTCCAATCTCCAGATATGAACAACGGGTTGCTCTACAGACGTTGACCCAAAAGTTTGTGTGTTCTTGGAGATTTTTCAACCGATGATAACAGTTCTTCCGAAGCCTTTTTAAGGCCGAATTTGAGTTATTTTTCCGCGGATTACCAGCGTTCTTATACCGGTCTGTGCTTTGAAACCGTTAAATTAAAACATTTTTAATTGAACGTAAAATCTTTCGACCCCTTTCAGGGCCAATGATTCTTAATAACTGGTGCCGTTTCAACGAACGATTATTAGTGTCGTCGAGAAAGGTCAGTGAACGGTCGGCCAACCGGCCAAACCCAACCGTGTGGAAGTGTAACAGTTAAACCCTTAAAAGTTTCAAATGTCTACCAGATCCAACTTTGGCATCATAGAGGTGGAAGAAGAAGACAGCATGTCCGAGGAGTCCCAGGATGAGCACATGGACACGCCTTTCACAGGAAAAGGTACCACGGATTTACGACAACATGGACAATCACGTATTACAAAAGGTAACCAGCACCAATCCGTTTTAAGCTTTGAACCTGCCTCAACTTTAAAACGGAAACACCGGGCCAAACTGGGAGTTGATGTTCCAGTCCCAAGGGCATTTAAGGTAATAAATCAATTGGCCGCACTAATTAGTAGACAGGTCGCCAATGAACAAGAGGTTTCCGCTATGGAGTCGGCAGATGACACCCAGTTTAAAGAGACTTCAACCAAAAAGGTAAAAACACCACCTATATTGATTCCGAATGCGGTGGAATATAACAATATATTCAAACTCCTTAAGCTGAATCTTAAAGATGACTACAAACTCTACTGCATTGCACAGGGGATAAAAATAATTACTAGCTCTCTAAGAGACTACGCCACACTTTTAAAGCGTCTAAAGGAAGCTTCTCTCGAACACTACACATACATGCTGCAGAAAGATAAGCCATTTAAAGTAGTGATCAAGGGCCTACACTCTACCATGCCATTTTATTCCATAAGTTTGGAGCTCACCGAAATGGGTTTTAAGCCCTTAAACGTGAGACCACTATTTTCAAAATCTATCCCACAAAAAGATACACTTAGGCCACTACCTATCTTTGTTTGCACGCTGGAAAAAACCCAGTCCGTAGCAAAGATCTATGAAGTCAGGGCCATAAATCATACTATTGTGAAGGTGGAAGAGTACCAAAAATCGGCGATCACCGCCCTTCATTGCCACCGATGCCAACGCTTTGGCCACTCCAAGAACTATTGTTCTCGAACCCCTTGGTGCGTCAAATGTCTCGGGGAACATTTGACTACAGCATGCACCAAGAAAGACAGAATCATGCCAGCGCGCTGCGTAAACTGCATGGGAGAGCATGCGGCAAACTACAGAAACTGCCACATGCTAGTCAGGGAAATATAAAAATGAAATAACAATTAGACAAATCAACCCAAGGGGTACATAAGCAAACGAATAAAACTGCTCCAGCCAGTCAGGCCACACAGAGACTTACTAGAAACACTACACAACCGGTAACGCACGCTCCCGAGGCCAAGCGTATAGCATATGCAGCGGCCGTTGTAAGACTTACCCAAAAACCCAGCGAGAACTATTACAATAGAAATGAGGCCTCCGACCTAAGAGACCTCTTTCAAATATTCAAAGACATTAATCTCTCTGGCCTCCTTGCACATATCAAAAACTACATGAGCAGGCTGAAAAACGCCCCAGACAAAACCACAAAGGCCTTAATTTTACTAGAAGCCGTCACCGAATTCTACTGTGATGGTAATTAACCAAACACATCACCTATATGACTCCCTGAACGTAATGTTCTAGAACACCAATGTAGTCCTTCTACAGGCCCACGAACTGGAAACGTTATTACAGACATACGGAGTAGACATAGCTCTCATTTGTAAGACACACTTATCATCAACTAAACGTTTGAGTTTCTACGGGTACGACACTTACAGGACTGACAGGCCTACCGGAAGGGGCGGGGGAACGGCAGTATTAGTAAAGAAATCACTACCACAAAGTCATACCGAGTACGGTGAACATAGAAACAACCTCATTGAAAGTTCCCATACCACGAAGGGAGATAATGCTTATGGCCGTGTATAAGAGCCCTTCGGTCCCGTTCACAGCCCAAGAATTAAACACTCTGACGGCAAGGAAAAATTTATTCGCCACGGGAGACCTGTACTGCAAACATACTCATTGGAACAGCCGAATCTCCAACCAAACTGGCCGTACCCTGTCAGAACTTGAGACCCTGAACATCTAGGTATTTTTGTCACCGGAATAATCGACGTTCTACCCCTCCAACTACATAAATCTTCCAGATGTACTAGATGTCATACTTACAGACTTCACCCAACACCCTAAAGAAATACATACCTTGAATGAACTGTACTCCGACCACATCCCGGTTTTCTGTAGGCTATTAATAAACACCAACCCCCGGAACTCCTTCCTTAGAAGAAATATTCCAAACACTGAATGGCCTAAATACCAGGCCACCCTGGAAAGGGCTATACCGCAAGAGTGGAAGGTAGAATCAACCGAAGAGGTGGACCACTCACTCGCCCTCCTGACGTCAACGCTCTTCGAGGCCCACAGGACATCAACTACCTACGAAGCCCCGATAATCAGCCTTAAGAGGGAGCACCCAGACCTCAACTTACTGATAGCACAGAAGAGGGAAGTGAGACATTATTGGCAAACATCACGCTCTCCGAAGCATCGAGTAGTATACAACCAACTAAGGGCTCTAGTTCTCCGTAGAGTGAAACAGCTAACAATAATCCATTAGAACGAGTTCATCTTGGAAACAGTCAATGGTGAGGACAGTGTGTGGAAGATCACTAAACAACTAAAGGGGTGCACGCAGAGAACTAGAAATCTGGCCGTTCGCGGACAACAGGGGATGACCTACACAGCCACGGACAAAGCTGAAGCTATTGCGGAATCTTTAGAAGATCACTTTAACTCAAACAGCGAGCCTCTGGACGAGAACATCTCAACAGTGGTAAAAAAAGAAGTAAATCTATTCCTCGACGATCCCTTTAAGGTACCATCACCCCCTGTGTCCAGACTGCAAATGGAACAGGTCATCAGGAAGCTGAAGAAGAAAAAAGCCTTGGGAGCGTACAGAATTTCAAACGCGATGCTGTGCCATTCCCCTGGTATAATCATTATCCTCCTGACTGCCATATTTTCCGCCGCACTACGGTGGAGCTACTTCCCAGAAGTTTGGAAGGTGGCGGACGTGATATCCATACCAAAGCCAGGCAACGACTCAACATTTCCACAGAACAGGAGACCTATTAGCTTACTTAGCAGCCTTGGCAAGGTTTTAAGAAAAAATCATCCTAGAAAGATTGAAACAATTTGCCCAGGAACACCGTATATTCCCTGATACCCAATTTGGTTTCCGGAGCCACCACTCTACAGTCCACTCAATCACCAGTCTTGTCGAAGAGACTATGGAGAGTTTCAACAGAAAAGAGACTACACTCGCTGTACTCATGGACGTGTAAAAGGCTTTTGATAAGGTCTAGCACGCTGGCCTCCTTCGAAAGATGATCACCTTCATATTGCCTAAGATATATATTCACACGGTAAAAATTGTCCTACATGGTCGCTACTTCAGAGTGAATGTGGAGGGAAAGAGATCAGCAAGTCACAACATCAGAGTGGGAGTACCATTGGGATCTGCCCTATCACCTTTTTTTTATACAGCGTATATGTCGCCGACATCCCTACCAATCCAAAAGTTAGGGTTAGATTGTTTGCTGACGACACTCTTTTTTCACTTCACATAGAAACATCAAATATGCCTTTAAACATATGCAAAGGTTTTTGGATCAGTTCGGCATCTGTCTGGAGAGGTGGGGGATAAGAGTTAACCCGGAAAAATCCATGGCCATCAGAATAACAAAAAGGAGGATCCAGCCACAGGAACAGTTCAGGTTTCTGGGTGAATTCATCCCCTATTAAAATAAAATAAGATACCTTGGCGTCACAATAGACTGCCACCTAAATTGGAAGCCCCACGTTGAGTGCACGAATAAAAAGGCGATGGGAGTCTTCGTCAGAAACTATTCACTCTTCAAGAGCCAGCAGCTGAACATACCAACAAAACTTCTTCTCTATAGAAGTCTAATACTGCCACTACTCATTTACGCCTGCGAAGCATGGAGCTATGCTGCATCAAATGTATTAAATCAGATTCAAGTGATTCAAAACAGGGTACTCAGATGTATACTTGGTGTAACAACAAGAACAAACAATGCGTTCATCCATGCAGAAACTGGGACCAAGACCCTAAGAGAGCTATACGAATACCGGGACAGAAGTTTCTATAGCAAAACCCTACTGCTGGAGGAAAGCGAATTAATCAGTAGTATAAGGTACCTACCCATCTCCAAAAGTCCCGGACTAGCCTGTCCTAGTCCCCATCACCTTTATCCTTAACAAACCCATCCACCCTATCCAACTTTACTATTTTCAAATAATCGTTTTTCACAAATTCGCAATCACTTATCCATCCCTCACTTAATGTCTAACATAAATTTGTGCTTTATTTCAGCTCACCGACTTACACATTGGGCCTGACAACACTTGTGTCTACCATCACAGTTTACTATGGCCTGATATAGTTAATCCACAACAAAACACGCTCTACAATTCACAAATACTTTCCCAAACCCCATTTACATCCCACAACTAATAATCTCTTCCACAAAAAGAGGTTATGGTCTGTGACTACAGATTGGTACTCTTAGGTATTAACAAACCAACTACCTTCTCTGAGGTTCGCTTCTGACAGTCATAGCTGGTAGACAGGCAAACAAGGGAGCGTCCAGACATGAGTTCAGAAGTGTTTTTTTATATGGGGACATGTAAAATCACTGGTTTATGAATAACCTCTGGTCAGTGCAGAAGATTTGCTTGCATTTGATCTAGCGGATTGCGAGATGGTGCAGATCATGCCAGGCAATTTTGAACGTGACCAGGCAAACATGGTTCTCCGTTGAAATATGTATGTTGAATGTGTTTTACACATTTTCTAACAACTGTTGTAATCGTTATCTGTGGCTGTAGATAAAATGTTGTTTGCATGTGGTTAAACTTTGAATAAACACTAAACATGGAACAGGGTGTAAATACCATGAGCTCACAGAGTTTTGCTGTGGTAATGAAGGTGCATGTCAGCCAGCTCATGTCGTGTAAAGCCTACAATTGTCTCATACACATATCTAGCCACACATTGACCGTCTAGTAGCCACAGACATCTTCTGTTATGTGTTGATTGTGATGTTGAGAGTGTATGTTGTCAACCTGCTCCTGTGGCGTCCAATATATTTTTGGTGGGGAAAGAACGGTTTCTTCAACCAGGCTGCTTGCATCAATATACTCTTTACTACCAACTAACGCTCTGAGTTTCGCAAACGAAATATGAAACACGGTATATATATTTACGCACTTATGGGTAGAACTCAAACTTAACATATTTTTATGAGCAGCGTCTTACTAACAATCCAGATTGTTCGAATATAGGGGGTCTATATCATATACTAACTGGTGTAACCGTTATTCGTACGGGGAATCTAAAATAAATCTTAGTTATTTTTAGTAAATAAAATTAACCACAGGGAAAAGTAATCAAATCATAAACTATGTTTGGATATAAATGCTTTATTGGTGTAAACATTGTTACAAAATACAAAAGTACACTGATTAATACACAATATATGAAATCTGAACTTATCTTAAAAGCTGATATTTATTTTGAAGAATAAGTTAAAACCTCTATATACATAATATTTCAAACTCTTGCCTGAGAATTTTTCAAATAACTCATGAGGATAGATAGATATAAAAGCTAGGTTATATGGAATTATTATGTTCTACATTCAGCTGCACTCATTATTTAATTTTTTTATATAAATAAAAGATAATCATGACAATCACAATTCAAATACATCTAACAGTTTTTTTATATTTTAAAAGAAACGCTAATCAGTCTCTAAACTGAATGAAAAAACAAAGGCAATCAATAGAAAACACAAGATGTTCCCAAGAGTAATCATAAAATGTGAGAAAATAAATTATAGATATTGTTGCAAGAAATATTGATACTTAGTATCACAATTTAATAAAGAACTTAAATGATTTAATTAGCTGTTAAAGGTATAGATTGGTCACTGCAATTAACTGTACAATTTTTATTCTCTATTACAAAAAAAGTTCTATTTTATAAATTATGTAAAATTTTTAGGCCCTGGTTACTGGTATCCACTTTTTAAATTTAAAACTGTTTCTATTTTTGTAGATATCTATTAGTCTTTGTATCTATATTATTACAATATTCCTATTTAATACAACACCCAGAAGCTTATTTTATTAGCTTTTGAGATTTTAGAAACTCTGCCCCCCCCCCCCCTATTTTCCAAATCTTAATAAATAATATAAACAATATAATATTTTTCTAGTTATCTAGGATAGCCTAACCACCTTATTGGGGAATTTAGATTTTTCTTCCACAAAATAACACTGTGTTTTAGGTTTCGGAAATTTAATTTCTCATTTCCCCTTCCCTAATCCAACGGTATTTGTTTAAAAATCACAAATGTTCAGACTTGTAGTTATTTAAGATTCTCTCTAAATATGTATGTAAATATTTAAATTTTCTTCTGTACGGGAAGGGTTTTATCCAATTAGATAAGTTTTTTTTTGGTAATTAGGGTTGGAATCATTGTCAGGTGTTATAGGGTGAATTTTTCTTAATGGTTTCCCCCTCTCTCCACGCAAATATGGGTACACATCCTTTATAGTCTAGTCGTCATCCATAAAACATTAGCGAACTTAGTATTTAAGTGTATAGCACAAATGTCTAGTAAGTCGCGGTGCTAATATTAACAACAATAACTCTTAATACACCATATAGATAAGGTCATTAATTTAAAATGAATTGACATTGAAGAAATATTATACAAGTTCCATTAGTGACATTTCAGCCTCACCGTCATATGTCACGTAAAATATATAACAAATATATCTTATGTATAGTATTTAGAATATACATAATATATAACATATATAATATGTAATAAATATACTTAATATATATTATACATAGGATATTTATTGTATGTAATATCTTTATATAATACTAATAACGAATGATGATAAAATGTTCGCTCATTTAACTATGTGAAAACCTATCCTGAGTAAACCCAGAAAAGTTATGAACCATAACCCTGGTCTTCTCTAATTCTACCTATTTCGTGGACATGTCTTCATACTGTTTAACCATTGATACGAGTATTTTAACAGTTTATATGTGATAAAAATCTAACCAATATTTAAATTAATATAAGACTTTTATTCTATTTTAAACATAGCCTAGAATATGTTATCTTTGCTAAATAAATATCATAATTAGTTTTCTGTCTGACAATAATTTAAAATTAATCTTAATTTCATACTTCGTGTTTTAATATAATATTGATATTCTTAAAGTAGGTTTGTATCAATAAGGCGATAATATTTACTATTATATTAAAATAAAATGGATATAATATCTTTCGATCCCCAGTTACACATTTCCACCCTTTTTTATTATGAATTTATTTTCCAAAATATTCATATCTTCAGTTAGTGAATCGATGTAATCCCTTGAATTTTTGAGAGTACAACTCTGTTAATTAATACGTGGATGAAAACATTTCCCTCTTATTTCTTTGTATCGAGGTGAAGGAAAATTCAGATTTACTACAAACCTTCATGCATAAGCTTGGAACCAGGATTATGCATTATTTGTTATTAAAATAATATATGAAATTGCAAAAAAAAAAAAAA
>CABFOV010000017.1:348691-415013 GCA_902141375.1 Timema poppense | reverse complement strand
AAAAAAATTGAGAATAGATAAAGTATTTTTTTAACTCAGCAATGATCATATTTTGAAATTGAACTCTTACAAAATTTAAGAGGTCCTATATTGAAATTTATCTAGTCGAATTTATTAATACATTCTGTAGTATTGGTTGCAGGAATGAAAAAAATAAGACGTATTTTAGAATAGAAAATATAATACGAATCAATTCAAAAAGTTAAGGTTGCGTAGATTATTCAAAAAAGTATTTATTAAAATCAATTATTTAAATAAGATATCACAATTGTGGACATATGCATTACAAGTCAGGCTCCTCTATAATGGTTTGAAGGTTACATGGTGGTCGAACCTCAAATATGAATATTATCTCTCAATGCATATTTGGGGATATTTAATATGAAGATTACCTTCCTCATACCTAACGAGTAAAGAGTTAATTATATTCGGATGATTCAGATGGGTAGTAAGATGAGATTTAACAGTAATAGTTTGTTTAAAATGGTTGAATATCTGCTTTAGCTTTATGTTTTCAAAATTTCTATCAATTCTTATATATTAGACTGCGGAAGAAGAAGAAGAAGAGTATCATCTCTGAGCTGTATTGTAATAAACTTTTTGTGTGGCAAATATGATTTCGTTAATTTTAATCAAATTTTGTATTTCTTTAAATTATTTTTGGAAGTGCAATTAAATAGTTAATCTATTTAAAAACTAGAATATATTATATGTTCAATATAGGTAATGAATTATTTGTAACATCCAAAATAATAAATTAATAAATATGGCAAGGATTATAGGAGTAAAAGTAAATAAAAAAAAAAAATTCATTCTATAAATTAATACAAACATATTCTTAATCGACATGTTAATCATATTATATCACTTGATTTCATAAGTTGTATCTTTTGCATTAATTATTTACTACGGTACATGGCTCAATTAATTACAATACAATTGGCTAATAAATATATATTTACTCCAATACTTGCTATACGCATAAAAAATTTTGTCTCTCCTAATAAAATCATTTTTTTAAATAACATCTTTAAAAGTAATAAAGTAAATAATATCTTTAAAAGTATTGTCACATAATCTCGCGAAACTTGTATTATCTCAATTTAGATAAAAATATAAAAGTATTTAATTTACAAAGGTACGAGAAGATTTTTAGTTTGTATCTTATGGCAGATGATATTGGATATCATTATTTTAGACCAAGTGATTTTGTACCATCTCACTTTAATGAAATTAAAAATGTTAGCAACTCGCTTCGGAGGACGAATAGCCAAAGACGTCACTCTTGCGATGGATTGGACTGCCGATTATCAAAGTAAGAATCCCCTTTATGTGTACTGAGGATGGTCCCTCACAAATTACTTTCCTCTATCTCTCCATGTAGATGAAGTTGCACTTACTCTAAATTCTACCTTAATCATTCTTATCATGTTGGCGTAATACATTGGCTTAATAAGTATACACGCGTATAACAAAATGTGTAATAAATCGTATTTCTAAAAAATGCATTTATTTTTTTGTGTTCGAAATCCATTTTTGGCCATGACTTTTCTAAATGACTTTTGACCAAGTGGCATTTTATTAAATTAATTTTTAGATTAAATTATCTTTTGTTAAGTAACTTTATATCTCTCCGTTTAGCTCAAATGACGTTATGTAAAATTATTACAAGCTAACTACAGCGTCTTCCTATTTAATTAATTGAAATGCTTGAAACCCTAAGACAATATAGAAGTAGGGTTTGTAGATGAATAAGTTGTCCTATGCACCTGAAATTTGCTAATTGGTATTGTGTTGATTGGTGCTTACGATAACATTGTTTTCATCCTTAGCGGCACAAATTTAGAATAATAATTCCACTAAACAACTGTTTATATTTGTTAATTTTCAGCAAAAGGATAAATTGGTAAGCCTCTTAATTTTTTCACAAACATTTAATATTTTGATCAAAGTAGCAGGAAAGTGCCAGAGCTATCAGACGGCTACAGTGTTGTAAAGAGTCTAACACTGCATTCCAAGCAACCACCCACATCAAATGTAAGAGAAAGGACCTCTTCCCCAATGTTAAGAAATTTAAATTGGACTATAGTCGAAAAAGTAACGGGAATGTCTAAGCTATATCCTAATTGACATTAAAGATGGACCTCTAGATATTTCCAGGGCAATGTACTATGATTCAAAAGAAGGCTCTTCATCATTTGAACAAGCACGTAGTTTTCTTTTACCTTTATTCAATAAAAGTTCTTCTTCGCCGTCAATCCAACTAAAACAAATTACAAAATTTTTAAATCCATGACAAATTTATCTCGTATATGTGGATGAAACTCTATTCTCTTTATTTAAATCCATTCAGTGGAAAGGAACTGAACTATTTTGTAATCTAAATTTATAGCAGTATTTGTAGCATTTCATATCTTTTAAGCCTTTCTGAAGGTGTTGGCCAGATTCTCAAGGATGGTGGTTGGAAAGGTTTGGTGGAAAACTCTGGAATCAAGACAGAGGTGGGAGTAGAAGCGTGTCTTCAAGTTACTCATGTGACAAAGAAAAGAGAATTAATTGGGAAATTTCTGCTATTTTATGCAGACTGCTCAAAGATGCATTAAATTATATAATAATCTCAAGAGGTTACATTTGATGAATTGTTTGAAGAAACACGATCAAACTGTCCCATTTTTGGTATATGGCTTTTAGTGCTTAGCTTGTATATACATCCCTTATATAATTTTCAGTCAATCAGTAGCTGTAACTATGAAATATTTATCCAAATACTGAATAAGTTATAATCTTGATTATCCCTACTACGCTTGTTGATTGCCAATCCATCTTAAAGTCTTACAGAAATTAAAAGACATAGCAAAGAGTATAGTGTACATTAATAATTTTGTAATGATTGTTTGGCTATCCTCAAATCCAAACATACTTTTCATGCACTTTTGTGACTCACGCTCATGAATAAAATAATGCGGTTATAAAGGAATTGGTGGGGCTATAATTATGTTGTAAGGCCCAGCCAAGTTTACTTGCTGGGCCACATTTACTTAGAATTATAGATGAGTTTGTGTCAACGAAAAAACTAATAGTTAGGACTGGATTATTTGAGAAATAAAATTGGACTGTCTTCTTCTCCAATTAGCACAATTAAATATGCTACCAGAAAATTTGTATAACTTCCACTGCTGAGATCAAAATAAGACATGACTGGTCTAGCTACTTAGAGAATATGCACTTTTTAAATTAATTTGGCCTCGCATCACCACAGAGATTGATGACATAATTCGTTCATTTCAATTGAAAGAAACTTCGATTTATAGAGTCAAATGCAGATAACAGGAATAATCAGATGGCCAATTTTTCTTCCACACTAAAGATGGTGTTGCGCACGGAGAAAAATTATTATTTGTACATTAGACACTGATGTAATTGTTTTGACAATATATTTTGTCACATTCCCAAATATGCTGATACTTAGGAGATATGAATTCTTTGGCGATGGAGAGGCTCAGAAATACAAAGCATTAATACCATGTTTGAAAGTAAAGGTTAAGATAAAGCTGTTGCTTTGAGAGGATTCCAAGCATTCACTATATCAGATCTAACCTCATAATTTGCTATGAAAGGGAAACAGGCTGCTTTGACTGTATGAAAATCATTTCCAATGCTTCAGAGGCCTTCCAAGCCATCACCCTACAACAAGAGATTATTTATGATGAGACTTTTTAAGTTCTTAAGAAGTTTACTCTTTTACCTAGCTATAAAGATGGAGAAATCTTCTCAGTCAATCATGTTAGAAATATTCTCTTTACTTCACAAAGTCGCAGTCTACAAATATGCACCCTAACTATAGAGGCATTAGGGCAGCAGGACAAAACTGGTGTCATGTCTGCTCAGTGATGGACTACATTTCAGGTCAAGAAGGATTGTCAGGGAGGAGGTTGAAGGGGAATGGATACCAGTCTGGTCTTCTCTTCCTTCTATATGGACAGCTTTTATAGAAATGGTTAAGTGCAATCACTCTGGATGCCACACACGATGCTCATGTTTGAAGGCCAAGTTTCTCTGAATGCTACTTTGCATGTACTGAATTGAGGATTGAAAATTCAGCAGTAAATGCAAAAAAAAGATGTGTGTTCCTTTATTAAATAGTACATTTCTATATTTCTACTACTCATTTCAAGATAATAATATTGATTTTGGATCCAGTGTTGTATTATGTTTGTGGAATCTTTTTAACAATTGTCCAAAATACTTTCTAGATAAATTTCATCAGTAAGTCATTACTTATTCTGGGAATGGCTCAGAAGATGTGGAATAAATTATATGGTTTCTAGTCATATAAGCTGTTGAGAAGCAGGTAATTTGGAGGATCAATCATTATTTAGTTATTTTTTGTAAAAATATAAAATCTCTATGTTATAATAATGTTTACAAAATATTAGGACCCAATTGATTTACTTTACTATACTGACCTTCCATTTATCAAGAAGTTGTTTGATAAAACAGGACTTTTTTAATATCAATGGAAAGCTGAAATAATGTTTTTTCTATTATATATGTAGCAAAAAGCTACATTGTGTATGTTAAAAACTTATTTTTCATTTAAATTAGCGAGAATAAGTATGTATATATATGTATATATGTATATATATATATGTATATATATATATATATGTATATATATATATATATGTATATATTTTCTAAAACTGTGCGCAACTCTTTAAAACTTTTAACCAGAGCCATACACGGATTTTTAGGGTAGCGTCATATCTGAAAAGGTCTCTTCTGACTTCATTTAATACCATAGAAAGTGGCTTACTCCAATAAAAAAAATGCAGCTTTTTAGCTTCATTTCCCACATACCACATGTACTACATAGAGTTAAAATATTCATAACTCGATAAATTAATTATTTTCACTTACAACTTTTTATATTATTCATAAATTTTTAATATTTTATACAAATAAGCAAAAGTATAAATAATAAATATGAATTGTTCTTGGTATGAATGTAGCAATGGATGGGAAATAATATTTCCTTATTGTATATTACATCAAATATAGTTGGAAAAAGACACATGTTCACGTTTATAAAACCGAAGACGTATAGCTACAGTGCTCAGTCACTGAACAATCCAGGAACAATTCCGTGTTCAGGATCATTCTTTGCTAATAGTTTAGACAGAATATTTAATTGTTGTGTAAAATCTTCTATTACTCAAATTTATGATAGTTGAAACACAAATAGCAACTAATTCATGCTGTCACTGATGCAAGATTTTACTTTACTAGCTGGGTGATATACACAATATTTGGAAATGATCATTAGTAAGTATACGGTATTTAACCATCCATATTTCTATTAAATTAAATATCTTTTAAATACTTTACCATAATGAATATACTATTTGTTTATAAATAGTATTTGAATATTTTTTAATTCAACCATTTTCCATTATAATATAGTGTATATACTTGATTTATGCTATATATTATAAATAAAAATATACATTTATATTTAAAGAGTTGCCAGTATGTTATGCCTCATTCAAACAATTTTTAGTGTTGTAATCTATACGCTTAATATATTTTATGGCTTTCATTTACTGTATAGCTTCTTTGTCTTTGGTTCTCAACCCGAGAGGTGGTGTTTAGCAATAGCAATTCTCCATTCCTCTCTTCTTATCACCCTCATTTTATCTCAAATTAAGTCACACATCCCACGTCCGACATAATGCAGCATATGCAATCCAGGAGTTGTCTTTCTCACCCGTTTTGACATTTAAAACCTCCCTTAACTATTGTCGTTAGTAGAGAGTTGTGACGCAGTCAATGACCAATCAACAGGTCGGCAGGGCTATTATTACCACGACGTAAATCGAATTTGCGACCGTTAGCAGAGAAGCGCTAGACTTTGCGTCAAAAGTCATTATGGCCGACCATTTTCTTAATAGAGTGACGCAAAGCTGCGCAAAAATCTTACTTTTCCTTTGGTTTGAATTACGAGATTATATTTGCCAGGTTTTGTAATTTATTATGTGTTTTGTGTTACCTGATTTAAACTTTTCATCTCATTAGTCCAATATAATAATCTCAAGACGTGTTTGTAAGTGTTTGACATAATCTAACTTTAAATAGGCATATATCATAATGTAGGCCAAGAGTGGTGATAGTACACTTACACTAAATGTTAAAAGAATATTTTCTTTGAAATATAACACTATCAAAATGCATTATTATTCACCACCAAAATAGGTGGAGGTCATTTAGGCTTAAACTTATTTGGGGTGTTAGTAGTATGTTTATCCACCTCATGGGCAAACATTGACCAATATGTTAGTCTCTTTGGTCTAATTTTACAATGGTGGAGAGGTTGATATTAGAATCATAGTTGGGTGTGATGAGTGGTTTTATTTTTATAAAGGTTTTCCCATTCTCCCTCTACACAAACCGAATACTTTTGTTCTATAACTCAAGCTTTATCATCTTTACCCTATTGGGTTAAAACACATGGATAGACAAGTTGAAAATACAATAAAAAGGTGGGCCTAATCTGTTTAAGGGCCTTAACAAAACTTTAATAATGTAATCCTATTTAAACTGGTTCGTACATACAGTAGTATTTACTATACACATTAATGTGAGTTTAGGCCTATGAAATATCGCAGCCAAGATTTTAAATAACCAAAAGAGGCCCTAGCTTTATGTGTACATGTTGTTTGGCTCAGGCCTAGGTTTTTTTTAATAAAAATGTTACTAAATTTATCTTAAACCGATAATTAGTAGTTTAGTTATCATGAAGTGAATAAATTGCAAACAATTCATAAAAAAGAAATATAATATCCCTATAGTCTTAAACACTTAAGAAAAGTCTCAGGAACTCCCTTTAAATAGAAGATGTATTTTACTATTTTTAATCATCCAAACCACCCTCTAGTTCCCTTTATTGTTAATACACTTTATCGACTTAACCTTTTAATTATGCCCTTTTTTTTCATAAATACTAAAGAAAGTTAAAGAAAATCAATTGAGAAATTATTGAATAGGTATATTCATACTTGGAAATAAACTTTAAAAAAATTAAACCTTTTTCTACAATAAACATAAAATACTGGGAACTGTAATAAAATTTTATCAGATAGTTTTTAATGCGGCTCGAAACTACTCATATTTAAATTTTGGGAACTACTTATTACGTTCTCACCAAATTTATCATTAATAACACAAAAGACCTACCCTTGCCTTTTACTATTTTGGTATACCCCCTCCTCTATCAAAAAATATGAAGAATTTCTAGCCAATACAGTGAAAGCTGTTCAAAGTAGAATTTAAGATAAAAAAATTATATGACAAAGAATAAAAGATACTATCAAAAGAGGGGCCTGCTTGTGTATGATATTGGAAAAATCACGGAAATCTGTCATTTGCAGCTGCGATGGTAAAAAGCTTGCGGATTCTACATTTCTTTCATTTTTGTGTTAGATATTTTATATTGCAAGAAGGAATCGTAGTAAAAAAAGAGGGGGATGGGTAGAGATTAAGGTATGGAGGGAGGGCAAAGATGTACGGAAACCATAGCACATAAATCAAAGAGCTTGGATCTTTGTTATATCCTTTTGTTAATGTGGGGCTTGGTGCTAGGTTTAGCTCCTGTATTTTAGAATATCCAAAAACTAAGCTTCTTCTTCATTTATAAATTATTTTAACATCCATAAAGTATAGCACTCATTTAAATTAGTGTATTTTTAAGGTCTTACAATGATATTAAATTATCGTTTTTCTAGATTTAAAACTGAAACTCGAGATTTTATTATATATTATCGAAATTAAGTGTTCTTTACGTAGATATTTTCCACCTCTCTTTATGATTTTCTGTAATATTAAATATAGTATTAGAGGTATGATTAATTTTCCACCAATTTGCTATAATAAATAACATTTAATTATTCTAATGTTTTAGGTATAATACAAATGAATTTAATCAAATAGGTAATTAATTTGAACAACAAATACAAAGACTCGATCCTTTTGGAAATGCTTGGAGCAATATTAATTTTTTTAAATTTTCAAATAATTGTGAACAAAATATATTTTTGAACATATATAAATCAAAATTGAAATGTATTCATCAAAACGGCCATTGATTCTGTTCACGAATGGTGTTGCCAATTTTATCACATTTTTTATTTATAACAAGCCTACAATCCACTTTTATGGTCACATGGTCTATGTTTTTACTTTTGCAGTATACTGGCTGCCGATGAAGTGGAGATATGGGTTCAAATCCTGGTAGGATGTACTGAGGGTGGCTTTCCCTAGGCCGTTTTACAACCAACCAAAGGAAATGTGGGTGCACTTGCACTAAATTATACCTTCATAATCCAAAGCAGCTTAGTATAATTAGTACGTATGAGTATTTCATGAATGGGTAGGCCTATATGAATTGATTATACTTCACTAATTTGAAAAGATTTGGTACACATTTACCATTGGTGTTAAGTGATTGCTTTTTCTTGTTTGGACAGTTCAGAATTTGTTTTGATGCACTTGTAATATCACCAGACATCAAACATAAGGCCCAAATCCATATCTACATAAAAAAAGTAAATGTACATATATATTTTTTAAATACATCAATTTATTTAATATGAAATAGTTGCTATAAGATTCATATATATATATATATATACCATAAGCGAACGAATCAGTGTCTTAAAAAACTACTATTAGTGTAGTTGCATTTTAAACTTAAAATAACGTTTAACACTTCATAATCATTACTTTTAAGGCATAAATAAACATTTTAAGTCTCCTTGGAAACGAGTGATTTGAAAAGTTAATCAAATCAAATAAATGTCTCGATGGCAACCAAGCTTTTGGAAAGATCAACAAACTTATTAGGAATCTATTTGGTAACGAGTGTTTTGGGATATAAAAAAAACAAGAAATATTGTGTGTTAGTGGCCATGTTTTTGTCAGTTAACGTTATAAGACACAGAATATGTTTTCAGTATTTTTATAATGTCGCGCGTGAATTAGGTTTATTTTGTTTTGTTTCTTGGTACCAAGCCAACAATACATGTTTGTTTGGTAAGTTAGAACACTCAATTTAGAGTGCTTCAGTCAATTTACTCTAATTTAAGTGATTATAATAATACATATTAACTGTTTCTTTTTGTGTTGTTTGCAACAATTCCTCCACAAAAGAGACGGACTGTTATCGTCCTTGCATTTGCATATTAAGTTTAGGGAGGCCTTCAATCATTTTATGCTTTCACATTAAAAGGTATATACTCGAACTAGTGTTTCTTTAACATATAATAAATACACACATAATTAATCTTTCACCTGTTTTTTGATATTTTATTTATATACATATTTATAAGGTTATTTGAATATTAATTCATAGCGCTTAGCTAATAAAAAATTTCATAGTGTACAGTGCACACTAATTCATTTTAAGGTGACCTGTTGGTCTAGGGGTAAGGTGTCGAACTTCTGTGCTGGGGTACGGGGTTCAATCCTCGGTCGCGGCACGGATTTATCTGTTACCAAATCCTTCCTTCACCTCTGACAAGACGTGTATTAATCACAACTTTTGAATGTGGGAAATGCCAGGCCTCCACCATGGTTCGGATTCCAAGTTGAACTGTAGGCCCTCCATTTCATCTTACAATCACCCTACCATTACGCAGTAGTGTAAGTGCGTATAACCCCAACGGGTAGTAAGACGCGGTGCTAACAATAATAAAAATAAATTTAAAATAAATGGTATGTAACACTACACGGACTTTTTCCCTGCAGTGTTTAAAAATGGAGATATATATTCAAAACTCGTAAAATATGTGAAACAAATTAATATATAATAGCAAACCCGAGTAAAGTTTGCGTTATACTTACGTTAAAAAAATTTTACTCTCAGATTTAAATTGTATGATTATATTTTTAAAGAATTAAATTCCTGACGATTATATTTGGACAAAAAAAAAGAAAGAAATATTGCTATTGGGTCCACAAGGGTCAGTGCCTTGTAATAAAATTACAACTTCAAGTTAAAACTTTCTACATTTTATTAGGGGCTGAACATCTTATTGTTATGGCATTTTTTTAAATTACTCATTTATACATTTAGACCAATAAAAAAGGTAAATATTTACTATTAAGTCTAAAATGATAGATATAGAGCATTGTTGTACAAACATTTCCCCCAAGAGGTTAAATAAAAAAGAACGTTATCATTTTGAGAGACTTACTTATCCAATTACTCTATGGAATTAAAGAATTATTATGTTAAAACATAAGTAGTGTCTGTATAATTAAAGCTCACAAAATTGTATCAATATGCTTTCCAATATCTCCGAAATTATTGGTTATATAAATATGTATTTCAGAAAAAAATTCTTTATTTTTAATAGTACTACAATTTTTCAATTACAAGTTATTTAGTATCACCAATAATTGTGGAGATAAGGAAGTTTCCGCTTATGTAAAGTATCCTAAATGCCATTTTCATAGGAAAATGAAAATAGCAATTTTGTTTATAATCTTTATCAACGTATAGAAACGAATTTCAATCAAAATCATTTCATCCTATTTTGAGAAAATCGATTTTGTCTCTTTTCGCCCTTTAATAAACTACTTTTAATTTTAGGGTTAAACAGACACACAGACATAAGGCATTTCAAAAATCCCTTTTAAGCATTTGTCGATGGTAAAACGTTGACATCCATCAACATATCGGTTTAGGTTTTTTGGACGGTTGCAATACCTTACCTTAAGTGTTCGAAAAGTTAGTATATATATCTTTGTGTTTAACTTCAAAATTATCGGTTTTATAAAAATATGTTTCATTTAAAATATTTATATTATAAATAGACCTAATTATTTGCAATGATAAGTAATTTAATATTTCAAATAATTTCGGAGATATGATAAAAAATTTAAATTTCCGAATCAGACCGGAACTCTTAAAATAATATTTCCAAAAATAATGTGAGTAGCCATTTTGTTTGTGATATTAATCAATGCTTGGAAATGAAATTTATTCATAATCGTTTTAGCTGATTTTAATAAAAGAGATTCTTTATCTTTTTTGCCCTTCAGTAAGCTACTCTAATTTTAGGGCTAGTATTAGCCCGATCAGTAAAATAGTTTAGGCTTTACTCTGAGGTACAGACAGACAGATGGACAGGCAGGCAGACAGATAGAAATTCAAAAATAACTTTTTCGGATTCGGGGGGGTCACGAAACGTCAAAATGCATCAAAGTCTCGAGTTAAATTTTTTATTTTCAATACTTTCTCTCCCCATAATATAGCAAGAAAGTAAAAATATGTATATTGAAAAGAAATTACTTAAGTCTAGAAGTAAATAATGCAATTGCCTTTTATCGTTCATTGAAACAGTGTTTCCACGTAAGAGAGCCACTTTTAGTGAGCTTGCATTCGCCTCTTAAATAAATGCTTTATTTATTCATGTATTTATTGCACGTTGTCTTATTACCTATTTGGGTTATACGTCTCTCTACTATTTACGTTAAAGGGTTGGCTATGACTACGGTTGAATTTAGAGGAAGTGTACCAACAGCTACGTTGAGAAAGAGTTAAAAACCACCCTTTTCACACCTGACCGGTATCGTACCACGTTATCACGTCATTGGCCGAATAGTCTATTGCGAGAGTCGTGCCTTAGACTATGTGGGCAACCAAACAGGATTTATTCAGTTTACTTTCTCGCATCAAGAGAAAGTATTATGATCATGAAAAAATCGATATCTAGATTTTGAGTATTGTTTACGTTTTACGTGAATATGAATCCAAAAGTGGAATTTACAATTCCATCTGTGCTGATTTCGTTTGTCTGTCCCTGGCCGTGGATCCGAAATGGTTTGATGGTATATGTTCAAACTTGATATCTAGATGTAATAGGGAGATACCACAAATAACTTTTTGTTATTCTATCCCTTCGATATAAGTGCAGTTTACCTATGAGGTACTTATTAATTAATTTTTTTTTGAAAAATACTCCATTATTTTTGTTTAAAATATATATCCCGGATTTGTTTGACATGACAAATAGCACTATATAATTGGTTTTTGGGTAACATTCTTTGAAGGTTAGTTAAATGATGACTGATTTTTCAAATTTCTAAACATTTTACAAATGGCTATAACAATTTGGATCCAAATGGGTATCTTGGTAGTGTTTTACATAAAAATTAACATTATTCACTTGTTTATGAGGTTCACATTCATTTCTGGGTAGTTTACTGATTTTTCAAAAACTTTGAATATTTAAAATATGGCACTAAATATTGGGTTCTAAATAGGTTCGTAGGGAACGTTTAAAATGAAAATTAAAACTGTATATTTATTTTGGTGGTAAAAATTCATTAATGAGTAGTTTAGTAATGACAGATTTTTCAAAAACTGGAAATGTTTTAAAAATTTAGTAACGATTTGTCTCCAAATGGGCATCTAGGGAGGGTTTGACATGGCAATAAGTCTGCATGGTTAGATTAAGGTAAAAATTCAATAAAGGGTTGTTTACTAATTAATGATTTATGGAAATTCTAATAATTTTTAATACGTCTATAGCGATTTAATTTATATATCTGGTGAGTATTTGACAATAACATGACAAATAAAGCTACATACTTGTCTTAGAGGAAAAATTTAGACTATGGGTATGCTCCTCATGACTGTTTTTTCAATTTGAGAATTTAAAAAAAATTGTTTGACCGTCTTAAAACTGGGTATCGGTTAAGTTGTTTGTGTTATAATAAGTTTTGTAAATTAAAAAAAATCAATTAATAGCTATTAGCCTAATATTGCTTGATTATTTTAAAATTATATTTTTTTGATTTTTTCTGTAATTATTTGGATAAAAATTATTTTGGAGGACTGTTTGACATATCAATAATAATGTATCCATTTATTGTATTTAATAATGCATGTAATAATGTATATATTTAAGATAAATTATGTTGATTGTAGTTTAGAGGCTTACTTAAACATTTTATAGAAAACTTAAATTTTGGAAATGTACCTTCAGTATTGAATTCAAAATGGGAAATTGTGAACTATTTTTCATGATAAATAAGAATATATTTTAAGTTTTACAAATAACCATATTTAATTTTGAGATAACTTACAAATAATTTAATCATACAAATTTATAAAGCGATTATTGTTATTAACAAAATGATATTTTTGTTTTTATGAGTAAAACTTATATAAGAACAGGTCACTAAATACCGATTTTTTATTATTTTATTCTAATATATAATGGACAATGGACAATATGATAATTTTTGTGTGATTTTATCATACCATTTATTTTTTATGCATTTGCACGTAAACAAGATTCATTACTTTTGTTTATTTAATATTACCACCAAACTATTTCATTTGTTTATCATTTCAACAATACTTTGAAGTAAGAGGTCCATTGTTATCGTTTTTGCATTTGCGTCCTAAGTTTACGTACTTTTTAGTTATATTAGGGTTTAGCGTATACATATTGATTTATGATTATTTGATAATAGATCTAAACTACAGCTTTCAGTGTCCCTCCACGCATTAGAGACACATTTATGGTGCTTATATTTGCGTTTTAAATGTAGATATTTTTCGGCTATTTTATGGTTTCACACATCGTTGAAAAATATATTTTTTTGGAGCAGACGATAACCGAGAGTATCAGAGTACAACGGGTCCAGTGAATAACTTTCTTTACTACTTACTAATTACCAGGTGCAATAATACCAGTCAATAGAATTTAGTTCCCATGAATAAGCAACACATGTTTATGTAAAATGATCATTGCATATATTGAGTCGGTCAGGATCAAACCATGGGACGTCCAGTGAAATCCGCTGTTTGAGATTATAAATGCACTATTTAAACATAAATATATGCTTCGTAATGTGTTTGAAAATTGGTTTAATTAACCAACTTACTTGAAATACAAATTTATTCCAAATACCTTTTTACTTTCCTCTTAAAATACATCTAAAGTAAAACGATTTTAAAATAAAATAGAAAATGTTTACAATATCAACCATCCTTCCAAAAAATATTAAGAATACTCTTATCACTAACACAGCGTCTTACTACCCGTTCGGGTTATACGCATAAAACTACTAGATAGTTATGTTTACCTCAAAATGAAATAAGTCTTGGTTACCTAGGTAAATGGTTATTTAGCTATAATCAACCACATTATAAAGTAAATAGATCAGTTATGAAAAAAAAAGTCATGGTAAAATGTTGATAAACATTTTCTCTTTATAAGTTTCAAAATGTGGAATTATATTTTTAATTTTCCTATTAAATGTAAACGTGATTAAAGTTATTGAGTATGTTATATATTTAAAGTTAAACTTAATAAGATTTTCTTTGTATACATATTTTAAATTTTTGTAGTTTACATATCTTTGGTTGACATTTTTAACCCCGTCAAGAACATAATTTTATTTTATTAATCATCAAATGAAAATATATTAATATTTAGAACTACACTGTGGTTTCTGTTTGCTTGTCGGTTTTATTTACTAAAATATTCCCTAAATATCTATTTTATCAGTACCTATATTCACCTCTGAGGATAATAGTTTATTGGTATCTATAAAAAATTAATTTAAGAAAGATTCAATTTTTGGCAATAGCTTACCTCTTATGATGGAAGTGGGATATGTGAAAGAATAAGGCCAATACATAATAAAACATTAAAATAAGTATACAGCAATATATTGTAAATATATACAAGGCCTATATAAAATATAAAATAATGCTATAATTTAAATAATCGCAGCACATAAGTTGTTGCCACTGCATCCAAGGACAGAGGAGACTGAACTGACTGTACTAAGCTGCCACCTTTATTCTAAAAAAAATTGTATTTATTTAATTAACAGCACGTTTTACTACCCGTTTGGTGTATACACTTAAGTACTAATTACACTAATGGGCTAGGAATTGGGAATGTTGACTATAGAGAAAGTGAACCCGCATTTGCGTGGAGTTGTAGTATAAATCCATTTAGGAAAACCACCCCTAGATCACCCAAGGAAAATTAAAACCTCAATCTCCCCATCCTCAGAAGTCTAGATCAACATGAAACTAGCACGTTAGCTATTTACGCCACTGAGGCGGGTACCACAGTAACAATTTGATCGATAGCATTCAGAATAATTGTTAATGACATTAAAGGTCAGAATAGACTAAATGAAAGGAAACGGTGTCCTAGTATTATCCAATTAAGCATTTCTAACATTGAAAATAAAACACAGAAGCCAACACTAAATTAAAAGTAGTATTACCCGCCTCGGTAGCCGCGTGGTCTAAAGCGCCACTCTCGTGTTGGACTAGACTGCCGAAGACGGGGAGAGATCGGGATTGATCCTGATCGGGTTCACTAAGGGTGGTTTTTCCTAAATGGTTTCCCACTATCTTTCAGCGCAAATTCAGGTGCATTTTCTATAAATTATGCCTTCCTACTCCCTAAACCATTAGTGTAATTAGTAAATAGGCGTATAATCTGAACGGGTAGTAAGACGTGGTGCTTAATTTTTAATAGATATATATTTCTCTTTAAGTAGTATTGTTTCACATCACAACACTGCCGATATAAGTTCCCTAAATGGTGGTGTAAACTTATACCCCTATTTCTTGCTGGGGTTGGTAGAGCAATTTTTCTGGGGTGTATCAATAGTTCCAAGCACGATATTCTGTTGTTTGGGAAAGGAAATAAAAAAACAAATCACCATAGGAAGGAAAAAATTGGTATCGTTGATAGTGGCCTTGTGATCAAAATAATACGTTCGGATTTGTTCTCACGATAAAGAAGGACTGAAGAACGGATGGAGAATCGGACGGACAGACTGTGATTTACAGTTGGCGTGTCTCCCAAAGCAGTTATTATAGATTAACCCATGGACACGAACCCATTCGTTCAGGGGGGAAGGCTTGTTTTACTTCTCTGGAAATAAACCAAGACAGAACGGAGACCAAACAATTGTTTCTATAGTAACTAGAATTCACATCGGTAGGCATTCAAACAAGATGTCAGGCTCATCTGATAAAGTTTTCTTGTGAGGGAGGGCTTGGAGCTCTAATATCAGCCAGTTGTACTGAGATTATATATATTTTAGTAGTTTTCCACTCTCCCTCCACAAAAAGCTGTGTACCTTACATCTTTATTCTACCTTTTTCATCCCTATGCAATTATTATATTATTAAATGTGGATAACCCGGGAGGAAGATGCGATGGAATAATCAAGTAGCTGAATAATATAAAGGAGTCAATGAATTCTTAAATTAAAACAAACCAATATTTATATAAGACAATTAATTTAGTAGATGATAGTCTGACAGGATATTGTTGATAGATATTTACCTGATTATGGATTAAAATCCTTAGGTCTTAAATCTACAGTTGACATTACCTTATATGGGATATATGTTCCAAAGAGTTTATCCTCCTAACCAAACATACACTACATTTTATCGGTACTCTCTAGTATTTAGTAGTTGTACTAGCATACTAGCGTAGTAGCATACTTCTAGAAACTTTTGTAGTTAAAATAAAAATATATAAGTAATAATGAATATACATCAGTAGGTTTTATGTTCGTTCCTAAGTTCTAGTGACGTCATTCTTAATGTACATACAGTATTAAAACGCCAGATGCTACCGTTGTAGTTGTGACGCAAGCGGATTTTTCATTGTGACTTTATCATTATTACAATGCTGTTCAAACTCACTCGGTCATTGACGCAATGTACCACTAGCTCCATTTGATTATTTTTTATCCGCCCCATTTAAATGTTTTTTTGGGGGAGTGTGATCCATTAGTTATAAATATAATTCCTTGGAGAACTTTGTTTTTTTAGTAGGAATAATCCTGTGACTTTGTTTTGGGCAAGCCGCTGTCCCATTTGATTTTAGTGTCTGTGTTTATTTTAATTTCGAGATTTTGTATTAGTTGAGGAGGAATTGTGTTCGAAGGAAGACTGATATTGACTGAGATTGAGGGGTGGTTTGGTGTGAACCCTCCTTATTTGGGGTGGTTCATGTGAAACCTCCTTACCCACCAGCATTCACATGGACGCCTTTCCCTTAAATTGAGTACTGCCTGGTGGACGTCAAGGGTTGAAGTTAGCTTTCCGCAACTGTCTAACGTCATCAGTCGCTTATATGGGAATGGCCTCATACAAGATCATTCCACCCTTCCGCCACTTCCTCCTTTCACTTCTTAGTCATCAGTATCTGTAAAATAACAAATGGTTATCAATTTTGACTAAAAAACAAATGTCTTCTTATTTTCTTAAAGGCTCTCCCGGATACATGTCACGAGTTCTTGATTAAATGTGTTCATATATTCTTATATGAGTATTAATATAAATATATCTATATATTTTCAAAGACGTATAAATTGAACGCTCTAACGGAATAAGGATGAGGACGTGAGAAATGTACCCGCATTGGAGTGTCAGTAACGTGATAATCCACACGTTGTCTTAGAATAAAACACTTGAACGAAGGGAGCAAAAAATATACATGATTGTTTCACCATAACGAACCATTAAGTGTTTTTCAATTTTATTGATACCCTGTCTTAACTTTACTACATGACCAATTAATGTGATTAACATAAATTTAGTATTGCGTGCTAATTTTCCAATTGATTCTCTGCATGTGAAAATGCTTATTAATCTTAATACCAATGTCTGAAGCAACGATGAATAATAAATAGTATGTTAATTGACAAATACACCAGGGTGGTCTTACAGAAACGTCTCACTACTGTTATCTGGACAATTAACGTGGACTCTCTAAACAAATAAAGCGCTAAAAATTTTACTATCTGTCTCTGTATAACTACACTAAGGATACTATGTGCTCGCATTTGCGTATGTTGTGGGGAAACACCACCGGGAAACGACTCCAGACTTTTCAAGCCCCAATAAGACTCACGTGCCTGTGTAACCACAAGTGAGGGCTAGATTAACTTAACCTTAAACACCAAACCCTATCTCTGTGGACTGCCATCTAGTAACTTGGTATGGCACTAGCCAGTCTAGTTAAAAAATAATAACTTCAAAGTGTGGTAAGTATTTCATGCTTCTCCAAGCATTGTTCACCGAGTTGAAGGCAGCAATCTTGTGTTGCTGCAGAACACATGATTTGAGGTATAAATACGTGAAAGTAACTTTCTTGCTGTCAGTATCTTGCTATTAATTACTATATACATTTTAGTGCCGGATGTTCTAAGGCAGTGGTACTTAACAACTCTAAAACTGAGAAATAAACTGAAACCTTGCTCAGGTGATAGACAATTTAGGAATAAATACTTAAAATATTACTTTATTTGGTTTAAGAAGTCAAAATATACCATATAATATTTTCTTATTTACGCACCACACTACCGTATATGGTATCAGTATGATTCTTCTTTGAAAGGTAAAAATTGTGTTTTTATAAAATTATTGTATTTTACTCAAGAGTTTTGTGTAAATAAATATAAAAAAAGTAGTCAGCGATTATCACCTTTGTGAAATAAATTGATTATCGGAATACACACAGGTTAGCTGTCCACTCTGAAGTTTGAGGTTTGGGAGATTGAATTGATTTAAAAGTGATATTCGGTTGTTATAGAGATTTTTGCTGGGTTCGAATCTAGGTATGAATATATAGATTTTCACTTATTTATAGAAGAGTCTGATCAAATTTAGTAAATAGCGTTTTGTTTGCTTCAAAAAAATAGCAAGCAATATCGGAACGCCGGAAACGCATGATATATTTGTTTCCTGGTGACCTGGTGGTCTAGGACAAGGTGTCAGACCTCTGTGCTGGCGGCCGGGGTTCAATCCTCGGTCCCGGCACAGATTTATCTGACTACCAAACCCTTCCTTCACCTCTGACAAAACAACTTGTGAATGTGGGGAACGCCAGGCCTCCACCGTGGTTCGGATTCCATGTTAAGCTGTAGGTCCTCCATTTCATCTCCCAATCATCCTACCATTACACATTAGCGTAAGTGCGTATAGCCCTAACGGGTAGTAAGACGCGGTGCTAATAATAATAATATTTGTTACCTAATTGCTCTCTTGTTTGGTCCCATTATGGTGTAGCTCATAAGATAGAGTGTTACTGTAATCAGTAAGAGTAAGAATTACCTTGCTTGGTTTCACTATGGAGAATAGCTTTTTAAATAAGGACATAATGTAAGCAATCAAACTATGTCTAACCTTTCTCGGTTCAACTAAGGTGTAGCGTATAAGAAAGGGTCATAGTGTAGAACGTAAAAGTAAGACTTACGGTGTTTAATTCCATTTTGGTTTAGTTTATAAGATAGGGTCTTAGTTTAAACAGTCAAAGTTAGGCTCCCATTGCTTGGTTCCACAATGGTGTAGCTCATAAGATAGGGTCATAGTGAAAATAGTAAAATTAAAACTTACCTTGCTTGGTTCCACTTTTGTTTAGCTTATAGGATAGGGTCATAGTTTAAATAGTCAAAGTAAGGTTTACATTGCTTGGTTCCAATATAGTGTATAGCTTATAAGATGGGGTCATAGTGAAAATAGTAAAATTAATAATGGCCTTGCTTGGTTCCACTGTTGTCCAGCTCATAAGATAAGCCCACAGTGTAATCATTCAAGTTAAGTCAGCTACATTAAATAATTCCACAATGGTTTATAGCTTATAATATAGGGTAATTGTGTAAACAGTCAAAGAAATACATACCTTGCTTGGTTTCACTATAGTGTAGCTTATAAGAAAGGATCATAGAGTAAACGGTCAAAGTAAGACTTATCTTGCTTGGTTCCACTATGGCCCAGTTTATAGGATAAGGCTAGATTGTAATTAGTCAATGTAAGACTACGTACTACCGTGATTATTTTCCATTCTTCCTTGAACTAAACAGTAGTGTTTTTACAACGCTTTGTACCAATTAGACCGCCAAACCAGCTAATACAATTACTTGAAAACTCACTTCAGTGGCTGCATAGTCTAAGGCACTGTTATATCAGTAGACTAGACTCCTGATGATGAGGATGTTGAGGTTCAAATCTCGGCCGGGTGTACTGAGGGTGGTTTTTCCAAAATGTCTTACCATGCCCCCTCCACGCAAATGTGGATACACTTCATCTAAATATAGCCTTCCTAATCATAAACCATTAATGCAGTTGGTACATGGGCGTATAACCCGACCGGGTAGTAAGACGTGCTGCTAAAAAAATATTTTACTTGAACCAACTCAACAGCCGAAGCATCTAACTTAATTATTCCAATCCAAAGGTTGCGCTAGCAATAAAAACTTTTCCAAAAGCTTCCTATTTATTTAAATTACGTCGTACTCTTTCATTATACTGCGAAAGTATTTATTAGGAGGGTTCAATTTCCGCCACGGGCGGTAAATGGAGTACTCTATTTACATGGAAGGCCGAATTTTTGTTTTCTTGCTTTACATCTTAATATACATAAGGGGTATCTACATTAAAATACTTATATAAGGTAAGGATGAGAAAAATTACCCGATATGTGTCCACATTTGAGTGTAGAGAGAGTGAGAAAAAATTTAAAAAAGTTGTTTAGTACACCTGGCCCTAATTTGAACACCGAACTCCAATTACTGGAATTATACTATATGATCCTTACGTGCGCGAGTATTATACCGATGACATACCATTACACAAAATAACCTTATTTACTCCAGCCATTTCCAATTAAAAGATCATGCATAAGGGAGCTCCTCGAATATGTGACACGTTATGTACCATTACACAATCATAGCATGTTGCATCTCAGCCTCTTAATATACCCATTCCCTTCCCCCCATTCATGCACAGAGCTCCCTACACTTACTTTTCTTTAAGACTTTTTATACTTTTGTCGTGGTGTGTTGCATCTCGGTCCCCTCCTCACGTTTACCCTTTTATACATTCTTGTATTTTTAATATTTTTTACCTCGCACTACATTCAGACTCCATAACAGTGTTTTACCTACAAACAGTGGTGCGAATTTCCTTCTTTTCTCCTCTTCAATAATTTCTCTACAGAATAATTAAACCCATAACGGCGAGTTACTCTCTCCAAGACTTTCCCCTCTATTCCTATTTCAATTTATTTCCTCATAGCTCAAGATGTAAGGTGTTCTTCTCTCCTCTTTCCAGTAAGATGTCAATGAACTTAATATAGTCAATACACACCAAAATACAAGTCTTTCAAAATAACACCCAAATTTATAGCAGAACGTATCTTCTCCTCCTAACCCCTTTATCTTATGAGCCCCAAAGTATTTTTACATTCTATTTCCAGGAAAAGGCCGATGCACTTCACATTCATACATACATCTTGCAGGGTCACAACACAACAACACAACAACTAAACCCTTCACGGAAAATTATACTCTAACCTTTCAAGATGCCCACCATGCGTTGTGGAGTTAATAATAATATTTGGCACCACGTTTTACTACCCATTCAGATTATACGCTTAAATAATAACTAGACAAATGGGTTAGGTTTTGGGAAGGTTGAATATAGATTAAGTGAGCCCGTATTTGCGTGGAGGCAGAGTGTTAAACCATTTAGGAAAAAAAAAAAAATTCTCCCCGACAAAGATTCGAACCTTGATCTCCTAACTCTTGGCAGTCTAGCTCAACTCGAAACTAGCGTGTTAGCTAACTACGCCACTGAGGCTGGTCGTTGTTGGGTTATGAATGTTGCAGCTCAGCCACTGAGCACTCCTCCTCAAGCGTAGCAGGAAAAAATAGTTCTTATTCAATGCCTTTGATCAGGTTAAGACAGTTTTCCAGCTTCACCAACACCACCTAGGATACACAAGGACTCAGCACTACTGACCAAGATGACAGTGATGTCACTGATAGCCGGCTGTTATTTCAAAGATCCAATGGTTTTCCCGCTAGTTCAAGTAAAGTTATGCTCGCAAACAGTGTGACATTAACGTGAATATTATAATATAAGTGTATACACGTGTTTTTGTATAGTTGTGAAATTTTCTTTGTCTTGTACAATGTACAGTACATACTTAAGTACTTAATTATCACTATGATGTTTAAATGCTGTGTCCTCAGCTGCAGGGATAATCATCAGAACACACCTAAATTACAGCTATTTTCTCGGCCCTAAAAAGTTGGTCTTCGTAAAAAGTGGGTTTATGCTATCAGAAGAAAAGATTCCACTGCAACAAAATACACCACGATATGAATAGAGCAATACTTAATTGTTACTGACTTCAATAAACAATCATAAAATTATTATTATGGGTTACTTATGTTTAATCTAAAAATGTTAGTTGATCACTTAGAGTTATTTCATGAGGCTAGAGGAATTCAGCTAGGATCCGAATTGCGTTTATGACTACATTTAATTTAAGCAGATTGTCTATTTAAGATCCATTCTAAGAAATAAGACTTAGAACTAAATGTGTATTAGGTATTGATGGTATGCTATTTCATGAATTATTTATTGATTATTTGTATATGTTTATAAAGTGTACTTTAAATATATTCATTTTACTTAAATTAAATAAATATAAAGGAGCACCCTTAGTACTAAACAACTAGGCCAATACATTCTCAAACACATTATTGTAATGATTGTTGAGTACTTATTTATACACAAATATAAAATACAATTTATATAAAGCTGCATCTATTCAATGTAGTGACCCTGTTTAGCAGTGGCACTAGCTCTCTTCTGATGGTGAAGTCATGGTTCGATACCAGACGAATGGATCGGAGTTGGATTGATTAATTAATTTTATGAATTGCCATTATTTATTCAAAAAAACATAAGTTCAGGTCCTTAAATCTCAACCTTTATATTATTTATGCTTATATTAGTCAATTAGTGCAAGATTCATCAAAACCATAAAAAACAATACATGCATCATTTTATAATATAAAATGTCCATCGATCTTCCTTTACAATAATTTATAACTTAATTAGGTGGTCGATTAACGTAACTGTGGGCAAGGGGTCTAAATGAGACACATGCATTGCGCCCAAATGTGTGGATGGGGAGGTTTAGGTGCAAATATAATTTGGGATTACTGGTATGACTTTATCCTTAATTTGTTTCTTAGGCCCTAACTTATCTATATACAACTGGTGATGCATTCCCTTAATCATAGCGTTATGATCCCTGCCCGGTTAGATTAAGCCGTTAATAGTTTTACTGTTGAATCAGCAATAATTACTGCTGTAGTCACTTAAATTCTTTAAATTTGATATAAGTAATAGCGTGATTTTTTAATTATAATAACATTTCACTATGTTAAAACACTCCCCCCATTTTTATTCAGTTTACTAGCCTGCTTGTGCCCCTTAATCTATTGAACTAATTAATTAATTTAAAAAAAATCCAAACATTTATAAACCTCACAATTAAATGACTATGATTCGCAATCAAAGAATGTAGCCCTACTGTAATTGTTTAAAAGCTACGTGGAGCTAGATTATTTTGAGTTTTTCTATTTTACCATTAATAGGAACGCCCTTAATGCACGTAAACCACAACTTATCTAATTATATTAACCCACAGCGGATAAGCCACCGACAGTTAATCTACCATAGCATAAAGGAGAATTTATTTTTAAAAAACAAACTAACCTTTTTTAAATCAGGTCAAATTTAATACATCGGTGGTAAAAAAAATCCAAAGATATCGGTTAGGCTACGTGATAATTTAGGTTAAATTCACCTCGAATATATTAGACTGGGTTCTATCCACAAATGCTACAACAGAATCTACTGAGTGCAATTCTAGTATAATATTTACAACACTCGGTCTCTGATGTGGAGGATAGTTGCTTTATAAAACGTCCAAAAACTTTTTCAAAATGTAAAGCCTCGTATTTATAATATACATTCTTAATTGTAGGTATGAGCTTCACTTTATAAATAATGACATTCAGAGGGAAACGGAATGCTATGATGAGAAGACGAGGAAGAAAAAATGGTTTCATTAAAACGTCCGAGGTTACAGGATGGTGCTATTCCAGCTCAACTACCGAATTATCCAGAATATTTATCTTCATCGTGGCCTACAAGAGAAAATGTTGATCAGTGTCGAGAGAGGATTGATAATGATAATTTAAGACTTGCCATAGCTCAAAGTGTTATATCCAAAGAAACATATGATAATAAATTACGGGTTTCTTCACTATCTTGAGGATTTTTAAATTTGTTTGGAAAGGGAAAGGTTATCTGACGTATGGATAGTCAAACATAAAATTGATCAATTTGTATCAGTAATTATTGAGATTACATCTACACCTGTGATTCAAGTATCGGTTGTTATTAATGAAAAATGGGAAATGTCTATATTTATTGGTAAAGCTTAATTTAATAAATAAAGTAAGCATATATTAAATATATGCTTAATTTATTTATTAAATTTTACTAAGCTGTTAAATAATATTAGTGATCTAATTAACATTTTAGAGCTTTAATTACTGCACATTAAGCCCATTAATAAGGAAACTGTGTCTGATATTGTTTAATCTGCCCATGGCTTGTTATTGAAATTAAATTAATTAGTACCTTGGTGACGACAGATAAATAATGTAACTTTTTAATCTGAACAACTTTTATTCATTACTGCAAAAACTATTCACCCCATGAGTAAGTATGTTTTTGTTATTTTATGTTATATATCACCCCATCGGTACGAGTTTTTGAGAAGTTCTGGTAATATTATCACTGCTCATCCTAGGAAAATACAGAACATGTGTTAAATCTTTAACACTAATCTATAAGTGACCTGGTGCTCTAGGGGTAAGTTGTCAGACTTATATGCTGGCGGATGGGGTTCAATCCTCGGTCCTGGCAAAGATTTATCTGATTACCAAACCCTTCCTTTACCTCTGACAAGACATCTTGTGAATGTGAGGAATGCCAGGCCTCCACCGTGGTTCGGATTCCACGTTAAGCTGTAGGTCCTCTATTTCATCTCACAATCTCCCTACCATTACACATTAGCTTAAGTGCGTATAACTCGAACGGGTAGTAAAACGCGGTGCTAATAATAATTTCAATTTCAATTTCAATTTCCTTTATTATAGTGCTGGCCAACAGTCGTGAGACCTATAACAGGCCAGCACTGAAAAGTACACACGTACATACCTTATAATACATATATTTACACAAGAAAAAATGATAGACAAAAAATGGCTAAATAATGTTATATACTGATGAATAGTTACGAGATAAAAAGTAGTTAATAATAATAAGAATAAAAAGTAACATTAAAAACAAATAACTAAATAGTAAGCAGTAACATTATGCAAAAAATATATCAGAATATTGTAAGTTTAAATAATATAGGCAGAACCTCTACATGATAAATTATTGATATGGGACATCCTTAAATAACTCTCTGAGTTTAGCTTTCCTTTTATGATAAAAATCAAATTCGACAAATCTAGAATTGGCGCTATGGATACAACGACCTATAGGGCTCGTCTTATAAGAGCTATCGAGGAAAAATAATTTAGGATTACGAGAAGCCCGAGAAGGGATATGAACGCCTACATGATCAAGGGCAAATTTGCAATAAATATTGTTATTGAAAATATTAAAAACAAAAAGGGCATCACAATAAAGTCTACGCGAGAAGAGAGTTTGGAGCCCTAAGAGGTTTCGAATTCTGTCATAATCATAATAAATCCGGTTACTAAAGAATCTATCATAGCATGCAGCAACAAATTTTCTTTGAATGTTTTCTAACCTAAGAGAGTCAGTTAAGGTAATGGAATTCCAATAATAATAATAATAATAATAACTAATCTATAAAGTGAGCATTCAGCTAATTCAATGTGCTAAAATCTGTAGACCTAACTGATGTAATGATGATATATGAAATTGATATCAAACCATATACTAAACTACTATAAATATGGTAATATTCTAGGGATGGCCTATACAAGGCTTACAAGGAAGATATTCATTTAATTCCTGCTAGGACAATGGCAGCAGAAAACTTTTATCAGATATTAAATAAAGAAGTTAATGGTCTCCAACTTATTGGATTTAATGTTATATTTGTTGTTAGTGATAACAATTCTATTAATACAAAAGCAATTCCCTTTTTAGTTTCACCGCCTCAATTGAATATTGTGTATCCACATACATATGACCCCAAAAAACCCTTGTTTCTAATATTTGATCCATTACATATATTGACGTGTGTACATAACAACTGGATTAACCAAAAAATTTCCATCACGGCTTATAATACCAAAACTTTAATAATTTTTACAATATTTCCCTGTCATCAACATCCTTCCCTACACTCAAAACTTCTACATAAAGTTGAAAAAGGAAGCTACGTCAAGTATACTAATGGGTTGACTTTGAAAGCACTATTCCCATCTAATTTGGAATAACAAGATGTTTTTGTATTGAGCATCTTTATGAGGTTTGTGATTGAGGGCCTATTAAACGTGGGTGAGGAGCATTCTCTATCGAATTACAATACAATGGCAAATTTTATTGGTTTGGTTTGCAATTTGTTGAGTATTGTGAACGTGAGAACACCTCAAAAGGGGAACCGAATCAATTATTCATTTCAGCAACCTCCAATTATATCTGAAACTGATCAAAGTGTAGCGTATTAGTACAAATTTATATCGTGGCTAGATTCTTGCAAAGAAATAAAATACACTACACCTATTCTATCAAAAGAAACTCATTTAGCAATTACACACATTTCATTTCTTAATTTAAATGGCTAAATATTGCATTAGTAAACAAAATTTTAGGTATTTTATTCCAGGAAAAATCCAAACACCTTGGAAGATTGCTTTGAAAAGTATAGAACATTATTAGCAGGTTCACAGTACTAGATATCAATCCTTCAAAAATTTTAATCCGTGTATAAATTAAAGATTCGAAAGATTCTTCTTTTAAAAGTATCTTCAAGTACTTATAGAAACATAGAAGTTGTAAATAATATTGAGTGTGAACCTAATGACGATAAACTGAAAGATTGTGAAGATATTTCAGATTTATATTTTACTATTTCAGATAAAGATTTTGAAAATATTGAACCACTGATTCCTGTTTTAACTTATTTATCAGGTTATTGTGCTTGGAAGCTCTAAAAAAAACTTTTACGTGGTTCATGTTCAGAATCTATTGTATTAGATTAAACCATAAATCTTGATTGAGATTTTAACTAATTTGCAACAAGGACAGAGGTGGTTTATGTTGCCCAAACTCTGATATTGTTAATTCAGTTGTTTACATTTATAATACAGTCCAAAAGTTTCTTTCCGAGAAACACGAACACTTATTTTTGAGGAGTAATTACAAAGGCTAGCTTGTCTTAAATCTAACCATCAACCTAATTAATAACCATGAATTTTTACAACCAATTGATATTGTAATCAAAGACATTCACCATTATGATGTATCACAACCTTGTAAGGGCATCAACTAATGCCCTTTTAAACAACTCCTTCAATAAAAATAATGATTGTGTACGACAGGTAACAAAAAAAATTTCCAAAATTAAAAATATATTTTAAATAGTACCTGTATGTAAAGTGCTTCGTAGATATTAATATAAGAACATACGAGTTAGTCCTATACATATTTAATAATGCTTTACTGACATGCTATTAAGTTACCTTTAACTTAATCTATTAGGTGTGTTAGTGAAATTATTATTAGCACCACGTCTTACTACCTGTTCAGGTTATACGCACTTACGCTAATTTGTAATGGTAGGGTGATTGTGAGATGAAATGTAGAACCTACAGTTTATCGTGGAATTCGAACCACGGTGGAAGCCTCGCATTCCAAACATTCACAAGTTGTGATTAATACACGTCTTGGCAAAGGTGAAGAAAGGGTTTGGCAATCAGATAAATCTGTGCTGGAACCGAGGATTAAGCCCTGGGCCCCCAGCACAGAAGTCTGGCACCTAACCCTTAGACCACCAGGTCACCTACTGTTAGTGAAACATGTTTTGTGATGAAGATATAATATACTCAACCAGGTATTTCAGTATGTACATTTTTTAAGTGGTTAAATTTCTCAGATAGATTGTTTTAAAAATGTTTCAATTATATCTGTAAACTTTTTTAATTTGTTTGGAATTAATTTCTTAGCTATATTATTTAACTAAGATTTTAATATAAAATCTTCCTTTTAACAAGTTAGAGGGTTTGGAATCAATATGTAATTTATATTTTGCCTTATGATAGTAATAATTTTACTAAATACACATGCTTAATAATTTGTAAGATATTTTAGTGTACCTAATGTAGAAACTTTATAATATTTTATAACATAGTATTTTGGTTATTTATCTCTACAATGAGGAAATATTGTTATTATTATTGGCACCTTGTCTTACTACCCATTCGTGTTATACGCAAAGGAAATATTAAAATGTGTTTGAATTTGACAGGTGATTTAGCTACAATCAAAAGTGTTATACATTTAATTATAATAGTACCGAAGTTTCTTTAAAATATTTACTTTGTTTCCTGTAAGTGCGATTTTTTTAAATAAAAAGAAGGAAATAAATAAAACTTAAAACTCTCTTTATAACACATGTGAAGATTTGAAAACTATTTTAATAAAATTGAAAATGTGTTAATTCAATGTGTTAAGAATTAAATTTTGGCAAATTGACTAAAGAAACCGATGTAATATTCCTATAGGGTTGATGTTTTACTTAAGATTATTATAAACACGCCTGTTACTCTAGATGCATAGTAATACAAAACTGTTTTAATTCAACTACTTATTTAATCTGTAAGGTGTACAGGTAAAATTCAATGTGTATACGGAATATATTAATTATAACCTCGTTCTATTTAAATATACACGCTATATAATAAAACATGGGAATGAAATTATTATTTTTATTATTATCATTATTGTTATTACGATTATTATTATTACTATTATTATTACTTGATGACACTGAAAATACATAATAATATCCTATAAATATAATTGAAGTTCCCTAGCGTGTACTAGGCCTCTAATTTTGAAACGTGCGAGTAGCGATTCGCTAGCGTATATCTCTAATCTCGCACACAATCTCTCGTAAACCCCTAATTTTGAAACTTATGCGCTGCAAAAACTGACGTCACACGATCGAATAGCAAACGGATTCTACTCGCCATCCTCACACCGTGCGATACAGGCCTTGTATATCGAATAGGCAATAAAATAACAAAATGGATGTCATCCCCCTCTTCGGTTGCAGCTTTCTGAGAGTGATTTTGTTGAAATAAACCTACCACTATACAAAATAGGTTTACAGAAGAAAAGAATATGATTGCTCTGTACACTTTATGCAATCCTTCAATAAAATATTTGTTAGGGTGAAAACATTATTATATAAACTAATTTTTTCAAATTTCCTCAACCGTCAATTTTTTGAGTCGATAACGTGACCATCTCATGATCTAAAGTTAACGTGTTCAAATCTTCGCAACTCTACTTTTTTTTATTTATCAGACTTAAAACTTTAGTTTTAAATGATCGTAAGAGTAAACATATATTATGTTTTAAATATATTTTATAAAAGTAAACAAGGTATTTGAGCCCACGTAGACTAACATAATAGTCCTTAAAAATAATTTATAGAGGTATTAAATTAAAAACGCTAGGCCTACATTAAATTTGAAATTTTGTATGTAGATGATTATTTAAAAATTAAATTAATGGGGTTATGACATAAAATTGTAGACATTTTAAAATAAGGCTAAGTAAGGTAATTATTATTCGCATAGTAAATATTTTTAGGGTATATTTATGTTTTAAAAATAGTTGAGAAAATAAAATTATATATTACTGAATTATAATTATGAAAATGTGATTTAAATTCAGACAAAAAATTAAAATATCTTAATCGTAAAAACCTGAGTTAGGGTCAAGCACACGCTACCAAGTGCGCCAAAGTGGATAGTTCTTGAGGAAAACAGTTTTACTTCTAGTGATATAAACTTGAGAAAATTTTGTGACAACAAGCTTAGATGTATACAACTGGAAAATGGTTTCCCAATGAAACTAAACAAATCGTTGTATATAATGCACTCAATACAATAATAGTGTTTACTTTCAGTTACGTATCTTGTATAATGGCGTTTTGTGGCATCTCTACGCCTCAATCCTTTGGCACGTCATGGTTTTACAGTGTTGTCTGATTGAAAACTCAGTCGCAAGCGAAACAACACTACACCGACTCGCACGACAGTAGAAACCTTTCAAAATTAGATCTGTTTCAGTTATAGCCTGCGATTTGCGAGTTCATGAGTTGCGAGTTAGCTGGAAAGCGAGTATTTTCGCAAGTTTCAAAATTAGGGGTCCTGATTACATTATATTCGTTACGAGATATTCTTGTAAGGACAAACTACTGTAAACCCTTTGTAAACCGTGTAATCTCTACTTCTATCAAATGCTGATATGGGATTGATACACCTTTTCATCATTATGCAAATTATGTATACTTTGTGAATTCCAATATCCTACATATAAGCTTCGGTACAGGCATCCATTATATTGATATAGTCATGCATCTTACAAAATTGAACAAGATCATTATTCATTAATCCAAGCTATACATCAATTGTGTCATTCCTTAAACTAAATAGGCTTAATCCTGTCTGGATGAATGCTGAAAGGAATCGAGCCATGTAGGTTTTGATATAGAATGAAAAGACGCGACTGAAATACATTTCGTTTTTTTTAAAAAAAAACCTTTTGTTTCTATAAGACATAGCTACAGTATTTGAGGCCAACATGTTAGACGTTTGTGACAGTATCTTTCTGCAATTTAAGATTTAGATTTAAAAAACCTTTTGTTTCTATAAGACATAGCTACAGTATTTGAGGCCAACATGTTGGACGTTTGTGACAGTATCTTTCTGCAATTTAAGATTTAGATTACCGCCACCATTTCAAGAATGTTTCTCCTTCCCGGGCTCTAAAAGTGATCTATTATAAACTAAACTCTTTGTGTTTTCATTAAGTATATTTATATTTTTATTTATCATTTGATAGTAAAACTTATTTTCATGAAAGTAGCTACCCTAATTTCATTATTTGGGACTGTTGGGTTTGGAGATTACGCCCGATTAAAAATACATCCCAGGTTCCTAAAAATAGATTAAAATGACGTAGAAGGTCCTCTACCGAGAGTATGTTACACCAATACTTGTCATTCCTTTGGTAAAAGTGGACAGGGTCGCGTACGTCTGGTCCTATACCTTAGTGTTTTACCGTTTTATGAGGCCAATGAGAAACAACTGGAGAGAAAATGTTGCTTAAAGGAAATACCAAACAAATGTGTATAGCTATGCAATGGTGTTTTTCTTTTTTTTTAAATAGTTAACACGTCCACACAATACATATTTAATTTGTCAAATGGAAAAATTGATGCTGGCCACATGTATGTATATGTTTTCCGCGCGAATGTCGTAACAAATCCTATAAGCTCTACCCATTCCAATCTCTCTCTCGCAAATGTGGATATTTCCCTATTCATCCAAGTTAATAATTTAACTAAGCTTCAATATTATTTTCCCCATAATCCGCTGTGATAGCAAATTTGGGAAGTCACCACCTTTTTATTTGTTTGAACACATATGCCTTTTTATCCATTCTGTTCCCCCTTTGGTCGATAAGCACCCCCCTTTCAATAGATTACTATCCTCTTGGGGTTCAACACGCAATCATTTTGCTCAATTCTGTTCTCCTTTTGGATGAACACGCACCATTTTTGCTAAATTTGTTTTCCCTTTTTGCCAAACACGTTAAATAAGATGCCATTATGAAAAAGTATATAAGATAGGAACGTTATGTCAAAGATAGATTGCCACGGTTCAGAGCAAACGAAATTTACATTTTGTGTCTATGCCGGGTGTTAACAAAGATACATTATTTTTATCTGAAAGACTATTTATTAATGGTAAAACGCATGCTCATTTATTATTTCTCGAGTACTTTAGAAAAGGTATTTAAAAGAGAAATAGGTCTATAATTGCAAACATTTATTTTTCCCACTTTTGTTGCAAAAATAAATGACAACAGATTGTTTCCATGCTAGGGGAAGGGTTCACTTGGCAGGATTAAGTTGAAAATATAGGCTAGCACAGGACTAAGAATGTTGTCTTAACCTTTGACAACAAAGCTTGGAATTCCATCAGATCCAGCACATTTTGATTTACTGAATTTTTTTATAGGAATGGATAAACCTCTTGGTGTAATGGGACAAGGATACAAAGACGAACTAGTTTTATTAGGTGTAACCGGTAATGCGGAGCTGTAAATGGATTGAAAGTAGGCTCCACACTGGTTTTCATTTAATAAAATAAACACAGTGGTGATATAAATTTCTATGTTAGAGTGGGATACTTTATTCAAACGATTACTTTTTACATATTTCCAAAAATCCTAGAGTTGGTTTTTAAGTCTATTTTAAATTGAGTTCATCAAATTGGTTCTATATATTGAATACGATTTTAACTAATTTACGAACGTAAGAAAAACGTAAATAAAATTTTCTATTATTTATGTTTTTTTGAAGAATTTATTCTTTTCGTGAAAAAGTATTTGTGTTGAAAAAACAAATTTGAAAATTAAGAGGAGTTATGAATAGAAATTTATGAACTAACATGAGTATTTATTTTAGTGTGAATTAATTTGGTGAAAATTTGTAGTTGAGTTAACATCAACAGTAATATAAATACATTAACAGTCAGCATTGGTCAGATCATTGTGGGGATGAAAATAATTACCATGAGCGTAATTGGTCAAAGTAATACGGGTGGCATGCTTCTTAATAGTAATTGGACGAGCTAATTCAATAAGTAAGCTAGGATGAGATGTTTGTATATTTACTAATGAATTAGGTCTAAGTGTTATCAAAGGGTGGTAATTTTAGCAAAAATATGGTCTAAGGGATTATAAATATTTATTTGATATTCTGCTTTATTGTTCTGTTCCTAATATTAATAGTCGATGCAAGAAGTTGAGTCGCCTTTAATTGTATGTAATGATTATAAATATTTTGGTAATGATGTATCTTCAAATCAATTTTTGTAAGTCAAAATAAAAAAAAATTATTACTCTAAAAGGGCACTTGGCCAAAGTAACATTAAGAAATGTAAAATTTCTACAAAACAAATCAACCGTTGTTTAGGAAGACACATTTGGATCCCCAATTAACAACTTTTAATCTCATGGTTGGGTATTACGATCTAGACACTTGCCATATGATTCTATATATCCGATCTTCTGACCACACCAGAAATAGAGTTAATAATGTAAATTAAAGCACTACCACCCTTCGACACAATAGCTTACTCATAATAAATATCAAACCTATAAACATTAAAAATAGGGTGAAAGTATTTATTTTATCTATCTACTTACTACCAATTTGGATTATACGCTTATATATTAATTATACTAATGATTTTATGAATGAGGAAGTCTATATTTATAGGAAGTGTACTGGAAATTGCGTGTATAAAAAGTGGAAAATTAATTTGGAAAACCACCCTCATTGCACCCGGTCGAGATTATAAATTTGAAATCCCCGTCAACAGTCGTCTATTCTACTGTGGGATTAGCGCCTTTGACCAGGGGAAAGGTTGTTTTAATTTACATATTCACTGGAAATCCAAGTTTCAACAAGACCAATAATAGAGAATTCATTCAAACAAACATTAGTAAATAATTTATTGGCTTCTTTTAACAAGACAACGTACATTTTGAAAGAATAAAACTATATCACTTGTGTTCACTAAGAGCTTAGTTTAATGGCATCCTACAGCTCTCCATGGGTGGTCACGGATAGGGTGACAGAATCTAGCACGTTTAAGTCTCATACAGCTATTTCGGTCGTGATTATCTTATGGGTAGTCACAGTTATAGGCTCCTCAGTGATGGTTTTCTCTGTAAGCAGCTTCCCATAGAATGGTGCTATTAATAAACCTGTAAACTTGTGTAGGCCAAACGTGTGTATTGTTAATTAATGCAATTTGATATGAAGAATATGATGTGAATTTTGTTTTTAATTTTCAGCAAAGTAGGAATTTGAGATTGTAGCATGTCAATCAGACAGATTGGACAGCTACAATTAAAAATCAACATTTTTAATTATTTACGCAAGAAATAAACTATGTTAATTGAATCTACCTCGAAGTTTATTTTCTCTGACTAGATGCAGTCTAATAAAATTACGTATCTCCCTACATTCAAACACGTGGTTGGTCAAAATGTCATCCTTTTATAAATACTGTATTAAATACCAAAGAAGAGGATTAATATTATTGTATTTATGTATAAAATACGTTAACGCATACCCTTTGCTATTGTATGATGTCACATAAAGTTACATACGCTTGTCATGCCGTGCACAAGAAAAAAATAGTAAAGTTCATCTATATCACAAATCCTCATAAAAATAATAACAGACCCTAAATAATATAATCTTACTAGATATATTTAAATAGAAATTGCTTTCATTTCTACTCACCCTGTCAAGATGTTGTTTGATTGAATGGCCACATGGTAGAAGAACAGTATTAGAAAATGGCAGCCACACGTGCTTACATTATAACACCTAGCTAAGGAAAGGAATGCGTATCGACTTCGACCTACTGACCCACTACACGTCAAGAGACTCTAGCGGTGAACCAAGGAAGCTTGTTCCTACCTCTCCCTGCAAGTGAATTTTTCTTGTTAAATTTCTCTTTCAGCCTGCCTTCGTCCGTATTTCTCCTTTCTATGTTCCTGTGTGTATCACCTTATATGCCTTGCTCCGTTCTTATCAGATTGAGTAGTATATAAGGGGCCACGTCCAGGTTCCCAATACAGCCAATTTACTCCAAACCAGCATTGAAGGAAGAACCTCTGTTTCACTGCCACCCTGGACAGGATGACGCACTTCGATGACAAATATAAAGTTGGGACCGTTGGATCCACCGCAGCCATGGATAGGACCACGGACTTTAATTAATTGAGTATTTCAAAGTTATCTACGAGTCCTTAAGACTCAGAATCAAATTTTTGTAGTAAAAGATAGGCAATGTCTGCTTGCACCCTTTTAGTTTTCTGTACATTGCCAGAGATGATTTTCTTTGTGTTGATAGTTTTTGAATTGACAATGGATCAACGGCAAGTCTTGTTGACTTCTTAACTTAAAGGTTTATTTTATTATTTAAATATTGTGTCCTCCAGAATGAGGGATAAGTCTAATAATAGCTAGTTTCATGTATGTTACATCAGTCCTAGAGACTATGTTGCTCTTTATATTTACTATACAGTGTTTACGTTACGAGCCTTGGGCTTGGAATACAGTAATGTCTTAGTTAGAGACTTGCTAAACTTCCACAAGTTCCGTTAGTCTAACTTGATCCAATGTTTGGCATGACGCCGTAAACGTCATGCACATCTGTTTAATTTTTGGATGGCTACAACCAGGTTGTCTGTATTGGATTACATACCTCAGTTGAGTTGGTGGAATAATTTATTTTGTGTTGGTTAAGTAGTTACGCTTCACGTACTGTATTAGTTTGGGTGCGCAACCCAGGGAACTGCTATAGAATCATAGTGGGGTTCGCGAAAATAATACCCTTTTTCTTTTCCCGGTATTTGGGTTTCTATTGTGCTAGTGTTACTCATAGTTTAATTCCAACTAGGTTTGTGTGTACTATAGAAGGCGTTGGCAATACCGTAAGGGAAAGAGACCAGCCATAGTAATATTTTGTTGACACCTACTTATTAGCCATCATCCTCTATAATCAAGGAACTTTTCTATTGTTTATCAGTATACTAAATGTTTTAAAGAGATCAATTTACAACCCAGACTGGCTTAACTGATATAAAGTTATTTATATTTGTATATATATCTTGTTATATATTTTGTTATTAACTACTTGATTATTTTCTTCTCCAGTGTAAATTCATTCTGTAGCCCAAGTTCAGCTCAAAGCTTTCAAGATCTAGTTCTTTTGTTAATTAAAGTTTGATTTTCTGGAAATAAACTTCAGTAGAAAATATGTTTATAAATAGTATAATTATTTTTAAGGCCTTGGTGAAATTACATAAGCCCTTGGTAATTTAGCATCCAGTAAATAAATTGCGAGCACGAGAACGCTGAATTGGTGGACACTCAGGCACGTTATAATCCACTGACTTGGGTTTGTTTTTCGTCACGAATGGAAATTCCTTACACAAATTAGCTGGCAGAGCCAGAGGCCCATATGGAATTTGATTGGTAATATTATTATTGTCAAATTAAGAACTAGAGTTAGAGAATAAGTCTTGACTAAGAGTTATTTTTGTTAATGTTTTGACAGAGATGGGCTATACTTTATACCAGAAAGAGTATAAAAAGTAGATGGGTTTTAAGTCTGAATTAATGTAGATCGAGTATAAGGCGAAGATAAAGAACGTTAAGTCCCAAATGTGCTCAAACAACCCAAAAATGTTGCATGTTAAAAGCTCCAAAATTTGGTATTGTTTAATTTGGTGATTTTCTAACACAAATCCTTGACCTAATATGATAGTTCATGGACTATAAAAATCAGGTAGTTCAAAATCTTCATGATAATCACTTCCCAATTTGATGAAGTAGCCTTAAGTAGCTTGTCAAATGACTGATTAACATGAGGAAATTCTATAACAGGAACTTGTATTTCTGGAAGAGAGGGTGTAAAAGAAGATTTAATAAGGATTATATCACCAAAAGTAGATTTGGCCTTTTTTTAAATTTCTGTATGGGTTGCATTTTAAAGCAGAAACTCCACTTTTTATAAAGAATTCATATGCTGCCTCATTAAGGTTAAGACAGTATAGATAAAATCTGGACACCGGATGAATCTCTGGCGCCCGGGAAATTCCCGGGTGCATTAGAAAAACTTGCTGCCTGCCATATTATAAGTAAAAGGTACCTGGCCTAGCAAAAGGCCAAATTATTTAGAAAACACTCAGCACACGACCACTAATGGTAAGTGATGGTAGTAATGGTAAAAATAATAAAAATAATAATGTATGAACAGTAATAATAATAATAACAATAATGAATGTTTAATTATCTATCACTTAACATTGGACACCACCAGTCTCGAATCTACGTTCTAGTTGTTTCAATTAAATATTAAAAATTCCACGCTCTTCTTTTTATCAAAGTTAGTTTTATGTTGGATTCATGGGGATGTCACAGTTTCGTTCCAGAAGGCAAGTATCATTCAGCAAAACTGAACAAAAACATCTAAAGAACTGCTCTAGAAAGAAAAGCAAGCAATTGTTAAGGGGTTAGGGATGTAGGAGACGTCTGCCGGAAAACGAACTCAATTAATAATTGATCCACATTGGACACAAAACATCAATTATTTTAAAGACTCTCCCTCCTAAACCTCCAACTTTTTCAGATAAAAAGGAAGGAGAATTTGGAAAGGGGTGGGAGAGGGAGGTCACCAGTAAGCAAACATATTATCTAAAGGTTTGGCTTGGCTGGATCTTTCTTAACTCTCTCCTCTTTCTTTCTTCTTGGCCTTTAAACATTTATATACACCCACAAAATATTGAATAAAATATTTCCAATAACGTGACAAAGGTAATTTAACTATAGAAAATAATTTTCATCTATAGTTTTCTTCAAAATTCTGATATGAATTACAAATAATTTATAAAATGACGAAGTTATTTAATTTATTTGGTCCTAACATGAGACTGACTATATCTCATCAATAGAGTTTTAATTTAATATATAATTATATTAAATGGTTATAGCATTTTAATATTTGAATCATTAAATATAAGATTAATAAAGTGCATGTTTGCAGTTTAAATGTTGAAATACACACAATTAGATTTGCTAAATAAATCCTGATAAGAAAAATTAAGTCGAGAACATCATTTTCATATTAGGTAATTATTACCCTGGAAAGAAATTATATATAATTCAGTATACAACATTAAAGTATTCACAAAATGAATATAGTGTTCATTAAAAAAACTTTATTTTTACCTCTTTCTATTTAGATATTTAATAACTTAAATTAAGCGTATAACCCGAATGGGTAGTAAGACGTGGTGCTAAATATTATTAATAACTTAAATTACATAAGCTCATTCTAAATAATGTAATGTATGATTAATAACTCTTCTTTACAGTTTGATTGTTAGGTTAGAAACACCTTTTTATAAAATGTATTTGGTTTTTAAATTTTTTAGAACTAAATTAACTCTTTCGGGGTTTTTGTAAATTATTTGAACGCGAATTAAACCATGCCAAGATAGGTTATCTGGTACCGTACCACAACATTGAATTATTATTTACTTTAAGATTTATATTAGGATAGAACATTACGGTAGCGATGTGCAGCCAATATAACAGCAATGTATTTTGGCAAGATTCACCAGAAATAATAATACATTTTCCTATCCTTTAGAACATATTTCATATAAATCTAAAATATTTTCTAAATGTTACATTATTTTAATTGTATGTTATTGAAAAATGAGGAATCAAACAATGTAGGCAAGATACATATATATGAAACGTCATATAACCATTTATTTTACTTATTTATTTATATTTACTTCATTCTACCTAAATAAAAATGAAAACTTTAAAACTATACTATGCCATTGAAAGTTATAATATTAACGTAAACAGACTATTTTTGCTTCATATATTATTCCAATACAAGCAAGTAATTATCTCAATAGCACATTTTCACTAAAATAATTACTAAAATATTTTTGAGTAATCATATTTACAAATAGTGCATATACTTTTATAGCCGGATCCTGTAGGATTTCCCTGTCCCTAATCGATGAAGTTTAAGTTCAGTTCATCGCAGTTCAAACGCTTTGCATCACTCAATAATCTTAGAGGCCTTGTGTTTATTTAAATTACGTTTCAACGGAATTTCAATGGCTTGTACTTAAACGGAGGCACATATTATTTACCCTTGAGGCCAGAACAACTCATTCCCTTCTTTCTACTGACAGGAAGGTTATAATATATCTTTAGGACGAGATTAAATTTCATGTGAAGAAGAAAATGGCATGACGCCAGAGCAGAATAGAACAAAACATCAGCCATCTAAAGGTCATAGATCACCTTGGTGGATTCCAAAACAATCACGATTCACCTTAACTGGTCTGGCTGTGTGGCGTAACGTATGGACGATCTGTTACCTCGTTTCGTCTATAGGGCACAGTTCCTTTTGGCATCTTATGGAAAGTCCTCTAAGGCCGGACAGTTTTGGTGTGGCTCGGTGTACCGTCTTCGGCCGCGTGATGTACCAGTTTTCCCGCATCTCGAAAGCACTTCATGGGCAGTGACAGTATGGGCCTAGCGGGAGGAAGGAATAGAGATATAATATCTATGGATGAATTCTATAAACAAACTGATGAAATATCCACAGAGCCCTGGTTAGATCTGGCAAACAATATTATGAGAAAGCAACGACAACAAGATGTATATCGAAAATAGAGCTAACATCAAAGTTAATGTTACTATTATGTGAATAACTTTTCTTTTGAAAACTATTACAAATTTTGTATCAACATATTTACTGATAATATACAGTATTTTCCTTAGTTAACTTATTTGTTAAAGAAAATAAATTCAATGTTTTAAGGTGGATGTGTAAGGAACACGAAAATAGTCAGTGCTTTTGTAGTTTTTATTTTAAAACATTTTTGGTCAAAAATAAATCAAATATATTTTGATTAAAAACATAGGGTTAATTTCTTCTCATCGTTATATCAACAGTTCCCTAATATCTTTCAAAGGTGTCCTGGAATTGGATTACATCTTTTTCTCTTCATTGAAAAGTTTATCATCTAATACTGCTATGTTAATTAGAGATATTCAAGAAATGTTGATACCAACATGCGAAGAATATTATTCTCTATGTTTGTACTGAAGCATTATTTTATTTATTTTGACCAAAATAAGGATTTTCTATAAAAAAATTTCAGAAATATTAGCATTTTATCAAGTTTGCTACATCACTACCATATTATATTCACAGACTAGAATAGTACTTGTTGTGAAGTAGAGGCGAATCATATTTATCCCAATTCAATATAGCTCTTTCAATCGCTTCAGTGGGAGTGTGGACTCAACGTAATGTTCGTATAGTCTTGTTAGACAATGAATGGCAGGTCAAGGTTTAATGATAGCCGTGCGATCTGAAGGCAGTTTATCCTCAATTGTTTTTCTTACCCCCTCCCCCTCCCCCAAACCGGTAGTTCACTTGCATGACCTATAGATCATACCATTATCTTCCATACACCATAATGTTAATTAAATGTGGACATCACGGATGTATAGTTATTTAGAAAGAAAAGACAATACTTAGTTTAATGTTTCTAACATTTGCATACATTTTTTAATATTTGAATAATATTTCTGAATCAAGTAATTAAAAAAAAATATATATATTCCAGTGGTCAATTATTTTTTTCATCTTCAATATGGAAGTGCCTTTTTCAATTCATCATGGACTCAACTTAAGATACACACATAGATTAATATATAAATTTTTTATATGTATATGTAAGTATGTGTACAAAATTATATAAACATAATACATATGATACATATATATTTTATGTGTGTATAGCACAGATTTATCTGATTACCAAATATTTCCTTCACCTCTGACAATATATCTTGTGAATGTGGGGAATGCCAGGCCTCCACCGTGGTTCGGATTCCACGTTAAACTGTAGGTCCTCCATTTCATCTCACAATCACCCTACCATTACACATTAGCGTAAGTGCGTATAACCCGAACGGGTAGTAAGACGCGGTGCTAATAATAATAATAATAATAATAATAATAATATGTGTGTATACTGTACATATATAATATATATAGCATATATATGAAAGGATATTTCCAGGCTTGAGAAAATATATTGACATTATAGGGTGAATAACTTTGACACATCAAATTAGTGGGAAAATATGTAACAATTTACTAAGAATTTACAAATATATATTTTAATTTATTTGTAACATTCGTGTTGTTTTGTATTAATAAATACAAACACTCTACACAATAATTATAATTAAATTTACTTATTTTTATTCAAATCAAAATATTAAACTATAATTTAATATAGGTCTGATTTTGACATCATAGTATAAAGAATAATTAATATAAATATATACTACTTATAACTAATCTTATTATTTTAATATTATGTTTTCCTACTCATAAATTAAGGCCAGATCTTAACAATTGTAAGTTATTATATCTTTACGGCTTAGAATAAGGCTTTTTATTTATTTTACGACGTTCTATTATCACTAACGTTCTCGTAAACGTGCTCGTAAATTTAATGCGTTGTCTACCTACGGTTAGCAAATTTAACGTCCATATTAACTTCTAAGCACTATGCCATATTGTTTTAGGGTTATGTGTTATTATTCGAGAGAAGTTACATTTTTCTATTATGAAAAGATAGGTGATTATTTATTGATTCCCTGGTTTTAATTCTGTCCACTGTAAATAAACTGGATTTTCACTAATTAATACTCAAGGCTTCGCTAGATTATAGTTATATATCCCAAAAAGATCATAAACTTATATCTTCCATATATGGTATGGCATGAATCTACCACTCAGGTTTTATTCCACTATGGTGTTATATTAAATTTATTCCTTTTACTTGCTGGGGCTGTATTCAATACTTGGGATGCCAATGTTTTCTTAGACACAATTTAATAGGGTGGCTTAGAGAACTGTAGTTCAACGCCTTACTACGTTGGGATAGGGGTTTTAAATCTCTGGCACCATATTTAATTTAATTTAATTTATTTTGGTTTAGGACTTTCGAGATCTTTCTTACCATTCAATATATATGCTCACATTTATTTTTACTGGTTTCACCTCGCAGATTGGAGGGTTAACTTCTTGTTGTAAATAGTTATTTTGACAATTGTAATTATGTTTGTATAGTCATGCTAGTTATTATGTATACTGTGTTATGTTTAATGTAAATGGCTAACATGGAATGTGTTTTTTCTTCAACTTATCCCCTCCATTATACACTTCCATGGCTAATTAAGGGAGGTGATATTTGAATTTTAAATTGTATGCTTAATCTATACATGACCTCCCTCGAGAAATACCCAGGGTTGGTGTGGGAGACTGTTCATCCTGTAATTACCTTTTTTTATATAAAAATAAATGTTTTTATGGTTTAATGTATTTTAAGTTTTAAAATTCTTATACATTTCTTATATATATTTAAAATATATAAATATTTAAAAATTGTTTTTTTCTCTACTGTTTGGATATTATTTTGAAGATTAAAAAATAGCATTAAATTACACGCTATTTTAAAATGAATCAAGTGTGCCCACCGTTTTAAATAGAAATAAGCACTAGATATCTATGTATTATTATCGAATAAAATCTCTTATGAACGAAAACCTGAACATTCTACTTTAATTAGTTTTCATAACAACTTCATACCGCCACAGAAGTTGTAATAGCTAACTTACAATACGTTGGATCAACTTAAGACATTCACAAGCGTTGTAACAAATCTAGCTCTCCAAGAAGCTTAATAATAAGTTCTAATGAAAGTAGCCTTTCCACCACTTGACGGCACATCAAAATAGTGTTGTGAAACGCAACGTATAGTTTAAACAATGATAAGAATTTACGAACGATTAGATCACGAGTGTTTAACGTGACATTGAAAGTTTGGGCCTGAAAATTTAAAACGTGTAACCTATTATTATTATTATTAATTATTTTAACAAAAAATTAAGATTTATATATTAAACATAATTCACATTACTTAAAATTACAAAATAAATAATAACGATTCAAGGTTTAATAAAAAATAATGATGAACATGTTTATTGCTAATAAAAATTAGAAATGCATTATTTTTTACAATATTTTAGTATAAATTTAGAATTTAGTATTAATATTTTTCTTATAGGAATCTTCACAAAAGAAATGTATATCGAATTGAAAAAAAAAAAAAACCAATACAGGCATTGAAACTTAACTAGAAATAATTACAAATGCATTCAAAATAAATGTCAACTTTTGATGTGAATTGTGTTATTAAATTCTCTCTCAATTCACCTTCAAAAAGTTTATATATATTGAAATATTAAAAATTATTCCTCTATCAAAAGAGTGTACCAATTTTTTTTCCCCTGTGAAAATATCAATGACGACGTTCTGATCAAACATAGGGAGAAGGTCTACACACATCTCCATAGGTTAAGCTATTGGAGCTATTTCAAAAGGCATTCAAAGTGGAGGACTGTAATGAAACATTAAATATTCAATGAAGTACAGCTTTTCTATATTGTGCCTCCTCTCCCCGTCTCTTTCAATTTCCCCTCGCCATCACTTCATCCCCACCTCCCCGCTCCCCTGTCCTCTTAACCATCAAGCTGGTACTTCTATTAGAAAGCTTGCTGTAAAGAGAAAGTCTGTAAGCTTGTACAGTTTTGAGTAACTGAAGAGAGAAGGGAGGCTAAGTTTTTTTTAAATATCAATGTATAAATGGATAGATCTATCTTCATTGAAAACGTGTGTATAATAATATTTATCTAGTTTTGCTGCTTAAAAATGGGATCACGAGATAGCTCCTATTCAAGCGTTTGGAAGAATTCATCTTTTGAAACACGAAAACATTTTACTACTTTTATAACAAATTTCTGTCTTTATCTTTTGAGCATATCGTTTTAAACACTATGTTTGGAAAATTGAAATTTAATGTTTGTATCGTATGTGTAATAGGGAAATAGACCGAACTATATATTTGAATAATAATTTTATTAAGTGAATCTTTAAAGTTAAAATATTGGTCTCATATGTTTAGTAGTGTTTTTTAATTGCTAACCAGTCCAAAAAATCTGCATTAAACTACATGAATGGAGCAAGTAAAATAAGGATGGATTTTATTATTTGCTTAGTGGCGGACTGTTTCAAGCAAATATTAAAATTAAAAATAATAAAATTTCCATTTGTTTAATTTATTTAAAAATATCGTACGTTCCATAAAATACATTCAAACAAGTTAAATTAATATCAAATACTAATAATAATTAACTTATTTTATTTTAAATTTCTCTAAGTCAAAATAAAACATTTAATTTTAGATTCAGTTAAAACCATACCGAATGCTGATATTGATTATTTTATTAATCTGTATATTATTTATCACCGCGTATAACTATCTGTTCAGGTTATACATATATATAATAATTAATTTGCTGGGGTAGTGATGAGGAAGGAAGTATTTTAGAGGTAATCTACACGTATTCGTGTGAAAGGAGAGGGAGAGACTATTTAAGAAAAACCACCCTTGGTAGACCCGACTGGGATTTGAACTCCTATCTTACCATCATCAGCAGTCCAGCCTGATATGAGAGTAACGCCTAAGACCATTAGACCATTGAAGAAGGTAAATACTGATTAATATAGAGATGTGCATTAATAAAAGTTATATCTGACAATACAAATCAGTTCTATACAATAACATTTGTTTGTGATTATATTTTATTATTAGTTATTCATAATATTATTGAATTAAAATATTGAAATACAATTTTACTGTACCTCATTTAATATTTTTTCAGAAGGGGTGTATACAAAATGTTTATAAAATAATTTGTGTAGCCTACCTATATATACCACCTAATATCAATATCAATATATATATATTTTTTTCGTTTTTCTATATTTTATTGGTGACCTGGCGGTCTAGGGGTAAGGTGTCAGACTTCTAATCTGGCGGCTGAGGTTCGATCCTCGGTCCCGGCAAAGATTTATCTGATTACCAAACCCTTCCTTCACCTCTGACAAGACATCTTGTGAATGTGAGGAATGCCAGGCCTCCACCGTGGTTCGGATTCCACGTTAAACTGTAGGTCATCCATTTCTTCTCACAATCACCCTACCATTACACATTAGCGTAAGTGCGTATAACCCGAACGGGTAGTAAGACGCGGTGCTAATAATAATAATAATAATAATAATAATAATAATCCATATTTTATCACTTATTTGAAAAAAAAATATCTACTATAAAACTTCTTAAGACATGAATATATATATATATATATATTATTCCGATTTTATTCATTCGAAGAAAAGAAAATCAAACCCAAGAATTGTGTATTTCGAATTCGGAAAAAAAATTGTTTATATATATATTGAAATATTAAAGATGAATATTTTTTACTGTAAAGTTTATATTGATATTAGGTGGTGGAGTTTTACTAAGTTCCTCCTTCCTTAGTTCTACTGGCTTTCAATAATAGACATACAATATTTTCCATTACAAGCCGACATTGAATGAATTATTTCTTTTCATGGAGTAATTTTTAAATCATAAATTTGAAAAGGGAGAGGTGATTCCCAATTCTACGCAAATGTGAGCCAATATTAATATATCTTTATCACTTTCTGCGAAGATCTTGTAGAACCAACTACTCAAGGCGCTGTATGGCTATTGGGCCAAATTGGAATATTTATGGTAGAGTGAGATATTGAATACATTAGATTAAAAATAAAAAATATTCAAGTATCTCAAAAATAGCGAGTATAAATTTTAATACATTTATATTAGCATGGAAAATATAGTCTTAACATAATATTAAGCAGTAAGTAGGGCTAGATATAAAATACATTGGTAATAATTATTTTTTCAATTTCATTAATAATAAATTCGAAACAATTTTCTTATAGAACACTTACTAACTTATATAATATTATAAAAATCATATAATATGTATTTAATATTTGCATGTCACGTTTATATTATATACATATTTATAATATTTTGATTTTTATAAACAGTATTGTGAAGCTAGGATTAAAATCAACATTATATAAATAGAAATAAAGAGGGATTTATATATATATGATTAATATAGTTTTAATTTTAAAGTAATTAAATTGTATCAACCTTCATTTATTCAACTGTATTATTTCGACTGAATACAAGCAAACTCTTTGATGGTTTCCTAACTTTTTTTTTGTTGAAATTAAAAAAATTAATAAATAGCAGAATTTAATGATAAAATTTACTAATTATTTTTATTAAAAATTTAACATAATAAAATATATATATATTTTTTTTGGCACTATTAACCCACATTGGAATGGCAGCTATGCCCTAAATAAAGCTGTACTTGTTCGATATCTCCTTTAACCCGTAGGTAGTGTTTATTGGAACCAGAAGCTTCAAAGTGTCCCAGTGTGTTTTTGATGTGGGACATCAAAAGATATCATTGGTTTGCAGTATTTAAAGCAATGGTGGTTCAGCCTTGAGGAGGGATGAAAGGGAAATGGAGTGTTTGTAAGTATTGGGAGCAGGCTAGGGGAGAGTGAAATGATATATTATTGATGCGTGTGTTGTCAACCACTTTTGTTAGAAATGGAATGGGTGTTATTAAATATTAGGCAATACTATATATTGGAAAGTTGGGAGGAGCGTTCTGAGAAGTAATCTTTCTTCTATTGAGTTCTCATAATATCTTATTGGAGTCAAATATAATGTAAGAAGTATAATATCTAGACTAAAATTTTCTTAAACCCGAATTCTTTTACTATTATTTTATCAATTATTATTTAATAGTAGGCACTAATGAGACTGAATCATACTTTGTCTTATAGATCTACTTTTAAAAGAGAGTGACTAGATATAATTGTTTTCAATAGGCATATTTTAGCCCGGTTTCACGCTCTGATCAGTCATTTACACAGTTTATTTAGTGGAAAGAAGATTCTCGTATTTTAGAAAGACAAAAAGTATTACACGTATCATTACCAGTATGGTATATCCTTATATTTACTAGAATAAGTTAGGAATTATAAATATATAATTTAGAAGAAATTCACTTGTATTGGTGTAGATAACGATTAAAATTAATACCCTTAATGCATCCGAATAAGATTAGGGTCCTAATCTCTTATTAAAACGAAACCAGACTAGTTAAAAGTGACACCTCTGTCCCCGTGCCCACTTATGCAGGTGAGAAATTAAATAAGGTTTGGTTATACATACAGGTTGAGCCTTAAATAAATCTAGGTAATGGTTATTATTATTATTAGCACCACGTCTTACTACCCGTTCGGGTTATACGCACTTACGCTAATGTGCAATGGTAGGGTGATTGTGAGATGGAATGGAGGACCTACATTTTAACGTGGAATCCGAACCACGGTGGAGGCCTGGCATTCCCCACCTTCACAAGATGTCTTGTCAGAGGTGAAGGAAGGGTTTGGTAATCAGATAAATCTGTGCCGGGACCAAGGATTGAACCCCGGCCGCCAGCACAGAAATCTGACACCTTACCCCCAGATAGCCAGGTCACCCCACATACCTATTAAATCAGTATGTTACTTGAAGTATAATTATTTTTAGAACTGACACAACATCTTCCCCTGTGAAAAATTTAATCTATATAATAAAAGGTAAAATCCAATCACTTTCTCACTCTTTCACTCATCACCATATTTCATCAAGATTTGAAAGATCAATCATTAGATTGGAATAAGAAACGTTAGCCGCTTCTGCGATCAAATTGCACTGTCAAAACTCGACTGTTTAGTTCGGGTCTTTAAATCTCGACCAGGTGTATAGAGGGTGATCTTTCCCCATTTGTTAACAGTGGACCTCACTCCCTCAAAGTTCTTCTCGTTAACTGATACAAAAACTCTCTCCCTTCGTGTTCTTATCGTTACTACGTTCTTAAGATTTATCTAATTATTTCAAGAAAGAATTTATCTTAGATTTGATCAACATTACAAATAAAATGGCTATTAACGTTTTCCCGTTCAAATGACTTTAAGGGTACTTGATAAAATCTACAAATTTGAGATATGAAATGACTTAATTTGGCAAGGTTGTAGTGCCATTTAAAAGATAAACATGTTGAAATGACTTAACTTGGCAGGGTTGTAGTACCATCTAAAATATAAATATGTTTTATATAAAACCATTAATTTCTGAACTAATGCTTTCTGGCACACAGAGATGTATACTATTTAATTTATGCCCATAGTTTCTGCAGAAATTTTTTTTTTTCACAAATATTATGAGTTTTTAGAAGGTATATTTATTTCATAAAATTATCAATGTAAAGTTGCAGTAGACTAATTTAATAACCATAAGTCTACGAACTATATTAATAGTTTAGAGAGAAATAGGGGAATAGCTAGCATGTGGATCGGTCGTTTCCCCTCTACCTCCATGAAAACTTATTTCAACCTTACTCACCCCTAACAATTAATATTAATAAATATAATGCCAATGAAATTGTTAGAAATGAAGTTTTAAGAAAAAAACACCTCAAGTCAGGCCAAGAAAGAAATGGGAGGAACAGATAAGAGAAAGCGTTCAAGTGAGAGGCGAAGAATAGATGAAATTACAGGAGGAAGAGTGGTGGAAGGATATAGGAATATGGAGCCATTTTACTAAACTGACCCAGCCACAGGCTTGAAAGAGCTGATACCAATTATTAGTATTGAAAATAGAGTATGTTTGATAAGTTGTGTTAATTCTAAGAACCCTACCGTATAAAATACTGGCTTTAGGCATAAGGATATTCATATGTATATTTGAACCTCCCCAGATGTGAATACTTTTAATTAAATAGAACATTTGTTGATAAATAAGATACGTCGTACAAGCTTAATGGTTGTCTGGTTATACAGAGGCGTAGACTACGATTCAGACCACTACTAGTCAATAGAAAACTTAGGGAACATCTGTCAGTAACAAAAAAGGAAAATCTGGGGGGTAAACTAGAAATATGTCAAATGTACGATGTAGAAAAACTGACAAATGGTGAATCTACGAATAGATATAAAACTAAAATTCTAGGTATGTTTGCTGCACTAGAGTGCTCTAAGAACGAGGAGGAAACCATGGATACCGAGATACATTGGGAAATTGTCAGAATTAATGTTATAAATGCAGCCAATAATATTGTAGGTCATCTCAAAAAGAGGAAGAAACCATAGTTTGACAACGAATGTTAAAAATTAATAGAGGAGAAAAGGGAAGTAAAATTACATTGGCTAGAAAGTCCTGGTGTATTAAGATTAAACCCATTTAGCAATGCAAAATCAAGGCCATTGCCTTATCCATAAACACAAATGGTGAGCATTTAAATGGTAACGTTAGTGAGAATAGAACAAAATAGAAAAAAACTAAACTATCAGGGAACTTTGTTTATGTATTAACGGATAGAGGAAAATTTATCAGGCTATGGCAAATTAAGTGAAAAATTATAATGGTAACCTGATGGCAGATACGAGCGAGGTATTTAGTAGATAGAACGAACACTTCAGGTATATTGAATTTTCATGAAGGATCTTAATTAGCTTATGGTATCGATACCCACTATACTGAACAATTTGTCCCATATACAAGTATTAGTTAAGTCAAAGAAGCATAAGGAATTTATAGAACCATAAATATTCAAATATATATATTCAATTACAACAGAGTTAATAAAGTGAGGTGCTTAAAAGTTAATAGAATGAATTCATAAATTGATATATTCCATTTAAAACCATGAGGTTTTATAATACCCATGTTCAATAATGGAAAACAAACAGTCTTTAATAACTTTAGATGTATCTCACTACTACCAACATGCTATAAAATTGTATCTAAAATAATTTTAATATTATTGAAGCTATAGGCAATATAAATAATTGAGGATCCTAAATGTGGCTTTCGACGTAATAGATCAACAACGGATCAGAGTTTTACTATTGTTTAGTTATTAGAAAAATTGGGAATACAAAATGCAGGTTTATCAATCATACATAATTTTTCTTAGAGGTTTACGGTTCAGTAAAAAGAAATAACTTAGATAATATTTCAGCTATATTTGGAATATCCAAAACCTTGTTAAACAAATAGAGATTTGACAGATACGTGTTAAGGGTTACTGGTTGTATGAAAATTATCAGATACTTTTGAAATGCATAATGGGTTGAAACAAGACGATACACTTTTCCCAGTACATATTAATCCAGCCTTAAAGTATGATATTAGGGTAATGCAAGAGAGTTGGGAAGGTTTGACATTAAACGATATAATCTAGCTGTTATGATATAGAAATGATTTAATTCTGATTGGGATTAGTAAGAAACTGTGGCAAGAAACTTTGACATATTATTAGATACTAATAGAGAAAAAGGCTTAGAATTAAACGCTGAAATTACTAACTTTATGATAACACAAAGTGTACTGGTTGATGACAATAATTTGGAGATTACTACGAACAATGTATCGTTTTACAGGGTTGATGAGCTTAACTTTTTGGGAACAAATTTAACTAGCAATAATGGTAATAGATTGGAAACTAGGAAAATAATAGAGGTGGGAAATGCATGCACCTGCTCGATCATTAAGTTTTTTTAAACCTCTCCTTCAGTCAAGGAATATAAAACTCAGAACATACAAAACAATAACATTACCAGTGTTCTTATACGAAGAGAACAAATTTAGGGTGTTTATAAAAAAGTGTGCTTGGAAAGATATTTGGTCCAAAACGGAAGATGCTGGTGGGGAGTGAAAGAGGCTACGCAATTATGAGTTACGTACTCTCTACCTATCACAAGACCTTGTTAGGATAATCAATTCTTGTAGATTACTGTGGGCAGGACACGCAGCGCAAATGAGAGATTATAGAATCTCGTCCAGGGTACTGGCAAACCCAATGGTAAAAAGACCTCTGAGAAGTTCTAAACGCAGATGGGGGGATAACATAAGAATATACACGAAATAGAGAGGGTGTAATTAGATTAACTGGATAGAACTAGCTCGGGATAGGGAAATTTGGTGTATTTTTATCAAAGCGGCAATAAAACTTAAATTCATAATGCCATAGAGTAAGTAAGTTGGTACTGTACATAATATGTTAGTAAGGGATAATGCTCAGTAAATTTCTTGGTTTATTTGATTAAGAGATAAAGATTTTGTGGCTTTGATTTAGTTAATATAGCCATTATTGGTGGGCACACGTTGGTCTTGTCTGGGACGAGAAATGTATGGGTCCGTATCTCAATTAGGTGTGCCAAGGTGTTTTCACATACACACGCTCCATGAAAATACGATAACTATTTGCTGTTTTCAAGATTCATTAGGCAAGTAATCTCACGTTATCATGCAGTTCCGCTTTGGAGGCTAACTCCCCTAAGCAGCCCCTGACTGCGAAGCTCTCAGGTGATGTAACAAACAGTGTCATTCATCTTTGAGAGTTGAAGGGGCAAATTATGAAAGGAGACGTTGTTGGATATCCCAAAACCTATTTCTCCCCAAAGTGTGTAGTGAATTGAGCAAGAAGAAACCAAAATAATTTAGATTCGGGATCACTTACTGACAGCTATAAATGCTATCAGTTGGATTCTCATATGAGGACCCTTATTTTACTACAATTCCAACTTACCTGGCAGCTAGTCCCATTCTCACATGAGGAACCATATGCTACAGTAGAACTGCTTTCCTCCCTGTCATTACTAGAAGTTCTCTGAACCATAGAACTCGCTCCCTCCATGTCATTACTAGTAATTATAACAAGTTATATGCATATTTAAATATATGTTTACATGTTTTAAAGATTCAAATTAAAGGATGTGTACGGGCATTTGCTTGGAGAGTAATATTGTAAATGAACCCTCTATACACCCTAACGGGGTTCAAGTCACATACTCCCCCAGTAAGGCAGTTAAGTATAATGCTAGAGTCACGCCTTAAAATCATTCAATCAGTAATGCAGGTTAATTTAAAATGTATCTGTTTGGATCTATCTAAATCATTTCTTTCTAAAGTTAGTTTGGTGGATATATGCTGCAGAGCTATACATTTCTTAGTCTCTCTGTTTCTTACACCTGTGGTCATTTAGCTTAAGGCGTAAAGCTTGCAGCATAGATAAGTAAAAAGTATACTCTTAAGGTTTCCATAGTGGGTAGGGCTATGTTTCATGGTTTGTGAATAACCCGAATCATTGGTCAAAGGGCCTAAGATGTTCATACCCAATTCATCTCTTTAAAATTATTGTTTTTAGAGTAGGTGTGTTCAAGAAGCATAAAGATTTAAACTCAGACATAAGACTGAAATATTATTATTATTATTATTATTATTATCACCGCGTCTTACTACCCGTTCGGGTTATACGCACTTACGCTAATGTGTAATGGTAGGGTGATTGTGAGATGAAATGGAGGACCTACAGTTTAACGTGGAATCCGAACCACGGTGGAGGCCTGGCATTCCCCACATTCACAAGATGTCTTGTCAGAGGTGAAGGAAGGGTTTGGTAATCAGATAAATCCTTGCCGCGACCGAGGATTGAGCCCTGGACGCCAGCACAGAAGTCTGACACCTTACCCCTGAAATATTATTAATAGTCTGCGTATGTAGGGATGGGAAAGGTGGAGCTTAGAGGAAATATACCCGAATTTGTGTGTAGAGAAAGAGAGAGAGAGTGGTAAACCATTAAGGAAAAAGAGTACGTCCAGAAATGTTCAGGAACAGTGTGTCAATATTGATTGTTCCTTATTGCTTACTGTTACATAGTACCTAACTTTCACTTGTATGAAGCATGAAAGTGTTTATTAATCAGTAAACACAAAATTTCTACTGTCCAATAACCCATCTCGGTGGTGTAGTTGGTTAACGCTCTTGTAGTGTTGAGCTCGACTGCTGAGGACGGGGAGATCGAGGTTCGAATCTCGGTCGGGTGAGCTGGGGGTGGTTTTTCTTAAATGGTTTTCCACTCTCACTCCATGCAAATACGGGTTCACTTCTTCTAATTAAACCTTCCTAATTCCTAAACCATTAGCGTAATTAGTACTTAAAGCGTATAATCCGAACGGGTAGTAAGACGTGGTGTTAAATATTATTATTAAAATTACTGTCCAATTTTCATAAGAACATTATCTCATCATATCAATTTTTGCACCACGTAGTCCTACCCGTTCGGTCTATACGCTATTTGACAGCTAAAAACGAAACTATATATACCTTAAAGTCATATGATATGCCACTTTTATATTGTAATATAATTAGTATGAATTTTACCTATTTTTTTGAAAAATGAACTGTACTTTCGGATCAAGCTATAGTTGACTTAGCGGAGTTATCCTTTCAAAATGGGTATCTTGATTTATTCACATTATGTGTGGAAATCATGCTCTAACTGCAATGTTTAGAGCTTGACCACACTTCACTATCAAACCAGATTAACGCGTTTATTTACGTTATCGGAAGGTCCAGATTTGAATCGCCGCGCCAGCCCGAAAGATACGGAAGTGACGACTTGGCGCATGATCAAATGAAAATAGACATGCATCTTTTTATTGTTACCATACAATAGTTATTTCAATTTTCAGAGTAAGGAGCAATATTTTGAGTAATATTACATTTACTTACAGCATTCTACTACCTGTCTGAGCTATACGTATTTTAATTACTCTGACGGGGGGAGGTAAGAGGTTGTGGAGGAATTATTGAAAATGTTCTGCAAACAGATGGTTGTATTTTTGCTGCATTCGTAATACGATAATAAACGCATTGCTATTCAATGGCGTTCTCATTATTATTCCTAAAGGCCTTTTTAGCATTAGCAACCTAATGTGCGGTTTATTTCATGTTTGAGCTAAGAACATAGCTGTAGGGAAACCGTCCTATATCGCTGTGAAACATGCTGCATAACTTCAAGGCATTAACAACCCACATTGAAATTAAACATGTGGTTTTATCGGAAACGGTGAAACTTACAGATTTCCAACAAGACAAACATTTTTTGTTAATTTAGACATGATGATTAATAATTCGTTATTAAAAATCAATTACAGCTCAGTATTATAAGATTCAATACAAAAACAATGCGGCAACCCCCTTAAAAATTGAACGGATATGATATTACCAATCAAGTAGTCAGAAGTTTATCAGCCTAGTTCAACAAAACATTGCCCAGGGATTTGTTGTTTTAGCTCAAGTTGTTTCTGATATTAGTAAATATGATCATTTTTAAACGAGATTTTAAAGATATAATTATTCCTTAAATAGTCACTCTCGGGGAAAAAGTCGTCTCTTAATTCCCTACTTATGTGTCTTAAGGAATCACCTACCAGTGAGTCTTAGGCCAATTGCGACTCACTCTTATACATTCCTTCTATTCCATAATATATTTTTTTAATTAAATTAAACTGTAAAACTCAACACAAGATCTTAATCGAAGTTCTGAATATATACTATTTGTTGTTACATAGTATTTAGAGAGGAACCTTACCAAAAATAATATTAATATGTGCTGTGTCACAAACTTATATGTATACTATATTATTTTAATTATTGTTGATATATATTTGTGTTTCATTAAAAATTTATTTTGTATCTAAGTTTATAATTAATAACAAACTCAATATTTTTGAAGTATTTAATTGAATATAATTATATTTTATGTACTTTATTTACCTTGACATAAAATATTATATTTGTTCTAGACTTCAGAGGATGGGAACATCAATGTTTGAATCTCACTCGGGTGAACTGGGGGTGGTTTTTCCTAAATGGCTTTTAAATCTCCCTCCACACAAATGTGGGTTCACTTCCTCTAAATTCAACCTTTCCAATTACTAATCCATTAGATTAATTAGTTCTTAAGCATATAATCCAAATGGGTAATAAGACGCGGTGCTAAATAAAAAAGTATAAGATTATAACTGTTAAGATTTTGTAATATCGTTATGTTTGTATTTGTAAAGTATTTCATTTATTAGTTTAAATTTAAACATCAACCATAGTTTTATTTGATATACAGAATAATTTTTTACAAGTAAGTAATAGATTTTTTGGTGTTGTGGTGGGATATTTATTAAATTGTTCTTCGTTATGTATATAACATTGGGCTTCGGATAACGTTTTGATATTACTTATTTTGTGTTAGTATAATATGTCATATAGATTTGATTTTTTTTTTTGTAAATCTATGTTATTGGCTGTATTTTTTGTATGGTTCCTATTAGCTTTACATTTTTAGTTAGTATTGATTGTGGTGGTTTATATTTTGTTTGTATTATTATCAAAACTTTTAACATAAATGTTTTAGGGGTCTTTCTGTTGAAAGGATGAAGATAAAAATACTTTATTCAATATCAATATATGTGTGTGATTCAATACAAGAACAACAACTGGCAGATTAAATTAAAATAGTGAAATGTTTGGTGATTCCTTTAAACCTTGTTATCTTTCCCATTTTCGGCATTTTCTGCGATAGCTCTCACTCATAGAACCTCTTGTTATCTGAATATCTAACGCACCTTACTCAAACACCTTAAATGATCATCAGCCATCCAGCTCCCCAACAATAAAATATAATAGATTCATATATAACGAGACACAAATAACCCAATACTCAGAAAATTTACCTCTAATAGAACAATAGAAGTATTTTCAGGGAAAATGAGTTTTTACAGAATTAACCATTTTTAGGTATAGTTACAAAGCACGAAAATAGTAAATTCAAAACCACCTTGCTATGGTGTTCCCAATTAAATATAAATTTAATTGTTGCATAAAAGTAAAAAGATAATTGTTTTGATCTGAATTAGTCCTTTTACAAATATTTAAAATCAAAATAAGAATTGAAGATACTTTAGATGAATAAAGACTTATTCTGATCTCACCAATCATCCCAGAAATATTATATTTTGGCACTCATAAAAAAAACTTGTCAGGAACAATACGTAAAAATATCTCTACTAGCGGGTAAAAACTTCATTATTTATATAGTGAAATATATTTTTGTATACTTTTATCACCCTTTATATTTTAAAAATAACGATTTTAAGGCATACCCATGTGGGCTCAAATGGATGAAGTCCAGTTTAGAAATGTCCCTATTATAAATTACTATCGTCAAGAATGATTAGATTACAAAGTAGTTAAAAATCATTGGCTTATTAGTAACTTGATTTACTTGGTAATTAAAGGAATTGAAAACAGTGGTAAGAATATAAACAAACATACTAGAAGCATAAAGAATCATAAAAAAAATATATAAAACTACATGTGTGTTTCTTTTAAAACACCACTTGGTAGCGGGGTAATCTCCCAGTGGACGAAAAATTATACGACCTTCAATTATTCACGAATTTATACTCAATGTTACCGTTTAGTGAGTAGCAAGGATCAAATGCCAAAGAAAGATAAGAAAACTTTGCGCTAATTTGTTTTGTGTGATCGTTTTTCTCGTGGAGGTGCTGCTAATGGGTTAGCCGGTAACTTTTACTAGCCAGACTCGATGGCTCAGTAGGTCATTTCTACCAATTAAACTTATGAATATTATTTATTTCTTGTTTGCCTGCACAAGTTGCTACTACTTTGACCAGTTTGATCATATAAACATGTTTTTGCTTAAGTAGCCTAAATAAACACTATAATTTTAATTGTTAATATCACTAATGGATATATATAGTGATTTATATTATATTAGGGTGACCTGGTGGTCTAGGGGTAAGGTGTCAGACTTCTGAGATGGGGTTCGGAGTTCAATCCTCGGTTCCGGCACAGAATTATCTGATTACCAAACCCTTACATCACCTCTGACAAGACGTGTATTAATATCAACTTGTGAATGTGATGAATGCCAGGCCTCCACCGTGGTTCGGATTCCACGTTAAACTGAAGGTCCTCCATGTCATCTCACAATCACCCTACCATTACTTATTAGCTTAAGTGCGTATAAAACGAACGGGTAGTAAGACGCGGTGTTAATAATAATATACGACATCAAAGTGTGAACACTTTCTTACACATTCAAATATCTACTTTTTAAAATATATAAATATGTGTAAATTGGAAAAACATCCTTTCTTTAATCTATTGAAAATTATACATAACACTAATTTATATAATATACCATATTAAAGAAACAAAATATATTTGGCGTGAGGAGTGTGTTGAGAGTACAATCAAATGAAGTATAAATTATAAGTATAAGACACATGAAAAATTACACAAAAGGAAAATAACTATTCCTTTTACAAATCAATAAAGAGGAATAGGTATGTATTTATTATTACGATAAGTATTTAAACTATACTATTTCAATATTTTTGAGTAGCAATTTTGGTTGTTTCTTATTATGATTAATAAAAAAGTTAAAAAAGAATCTTAATAAACAACATTTAAAAATTAGACAAAAATATTGTTAAAAATATCTACTACAAACATGTTTGGATGAAAAAGAATATTTTTGGATAAATTTCAACATTTAATAGTTTAAAGGCTAACAGAAAACCCAGGTAAATGTATGTTATAGTTCATGTGTGATTTAAAGTTTATTTTTACCAAATTTTTACTTTCCATGAGTAATAAGTATATATATATGAATAGCCCCTTGTTGAGTGAAACCATTATTTCCCGGTTTATTAAAATTTAAATATGATTTTTGTGATTCACTGTAAAGTGAGTTTTGAATTATATATTTTATTTTTTGTTAATAAATAATTTTACTGTTATGACTAACAGACTTTTGTTCTATAGCCCATATTTATATAACTGAGAAACAATTTTTACAAAACTTGAAATATTTTACAAATGACCTTACCAAATTGGTTCCATTTGGGCTTAATGAAAACGTGTGACATAACAATTAAAAGTGTAATACTCTTTTGGGGGGTGAAAACTCATTTAAGGATAGTTTACCGATAACTGATTTTTCAAAAATTTGAAATAGTTTAAAAATTTACTCTAACGGTTTGGTTCCAAATGACTCTTCTGGAAGTATTTGACATGATAAATTCATACTTATTTTTTGAGGTAAAAATTAATTTACTAGTAGTTAACCGATTAAAGATTTCTAAAAACTTGAAATATTTCTTAAAATAACCTTTACAATTTTGTTTTAAAGTGGTATGTTAAATACGTCTGACATGACAATTAAGACTGTATATATATATATATATAACTAAAAAAAATCATTTATGTGTAGTTTACTAATGACTTTTTTTTCAAAAACTGGAAGAGTTTAAAAAAATATTGTCTCATTGATTGGGATCTAACTGGGTATCCTGGGATTATTTTACATGAAAAATGACCCTGTATATTATGTCTATTGATTTTTTTTAAATCAATATATTTTAAATTTAGTCTTAACGATCAGGTTTCCATTAGTTATCTTGGGAGTGTTTGAGATGAAGAAAACCTCTGCTTATAGGGTTTTGGTTAAGATTCAATACAGGGTTATTTAGTGATGAGTCATTTTGGAAATTAGAATTGATTTGAAAATGGCTATAACGATTTTTTTTAGAATGTATATCTTTGAATTTTTTAAATTTGACATGGAAAATATACCTATTTACTTGTTTTTGCGGGAAAATACTGTTATGATTATGTTATTGATTGTTTTTTAATTCAAATAATTTAAAAAATTACTTTAGCGATTTGTTTAAAACTGGAAATCTGTTAGGTTGCTTGTATTATAAATAATTATATAGATTTGTTTTTCTATTGTTGGTAGTAGTTCCTTAATGAATGGTTTTTGTAATTTTCTTCGAATAGCTCTAATTAATTGGTTCAAAATTGGTATTGGGGACTATTTTATGTATTTACATACCAATGGCAGTAGTTCATTGCCACAATTGCAAACTATCTCATGAATCCCCCGGGGACACGATTGGAAGACTATTTTATCTCAGAATTTATTTCCCCAGAACCACCATGCCAAATTTTTGGGTATTTCTTGATGTAATTTTTATAGTAATAGCCCATCACGCCCCCAGCCAACCCAGAAGCTGGAGAACCACCCCTATCTACGGTCCACGATTACTTATTCAATATATTTGAAGCTACCCTTCAGATCTGAAGGCCGAATCTTCTATCCGCAGCTTGAGGACGGGCTGTTTGTATTATGGATGATAGGGACCCATGAATCAGACTATTTTATATTATTTTAATGATCTAAAATAAATTATTTAAAGGTAGTTTACTTATGACAGATTATTGGAAATTTTATTTTATTTTAAAACTGACCTTTGAAGAGAAAATTTAAAATAGTATTCTTGGAATAGTTTTTAATGATAAATAACAGTAGGTTTTCATTTTTACAAATAACAAATAATTTTAAGTGTAGCTTACAAATAATTTATTTTTGAAGATTTGTTAAATACATTTAACAATTTGGTATACAAATTTATAAATAAAGAATGATTATTGTCATTAACAAGAATGCGTGTTTGTTTTTATGAGATAAGCATACTTAGAAATAGTTAACTCAAAACATAATTTTGAAAATTATCTTCTAAGACATAGTACACAATAAGACAAGATTTATGTGATAATGTCCTACAATTTACTTCTTATTTTATTGTTATTAATCTTGAATTTTGAAACATGTTATTTATGTTATTCATCTTGAATTTAAAAATGTGTGTTTTATGAAAAAAAAAAATCAGATTATCAAGTTTTTTTAGCTTGGGTTTAAATTATTAATCATTAATTTTATTTTCTGAAATGATATTAACGTAATCAAAGTTTTACAATATCTGTCAAAATATAATTTATATATTACAATCTATATTAATAAATTCCAAATGTTATGAATAGATGAATTTATATTTGTTCAGAAGGATTCTCGTATTTCCGATAAGATAGAAAGCTATAATTTATTGAGATTGTATAAGAATCAAATATTAAAAAGACAAATTTATTTTATGTATTCTCAAATGTAGTCCTACTCTTTAGTAAAATATGGATTTTTTTCTATTTATCTTGAGCGCCACGGAAACATATCAACCTAAAATCCAAAGAGGAGGTACAAGAGAAGTTTTAACTTGAACTACAAAAATAAATTACAGGATATTATCGTGCCTTGTCGGTGTGTAATAGCTCATTAAAGTTGCAGAGTAGACTGGCAGGTCCTCTTGCAGTGGAATGGTGATATATAAATTTTGTACTATGATATAAGTGATTTTGAAGAAAATTAAATTTTACCAACCAATTGATTTTTTAAAGCAATATAAAAAAGAATTTGTATCTCTCATGGATGTTGATAAATCATTGTCTAATTTGGCATTTGAAATTTAAAAATGAAGTGTGTTCATCATGAGTTTCCAACATTTTAAACCAAAACAGTTTGAAGGAAAATATGTACAGAATCATTACTAAACATGAAGATGATAATAAAACTCCAAAAAGTTCAATTAAATTCTGTTCCGTTTAGTTAATTGTACTTCCACAGGGGCGCCTTTGGTAACACGAAGAATATCTTAACTGGAGTCAATTTTATGCCAAGTGTTCTTTATAATGTCTACTGTGACAAAGCTTATGAACCTGTAATGGGCTGTCTCAAATCCATTATGCTCCTAACTTTCATAGAGTACACTTTTTCTTTCACATAAATCTATAAGAAAAAATCTATTGGGGTAATGTTGGGGGAATGCAGAGGCCAGGAAATTGGGCCATCACGACCTATCCAATGGTTGGGGAAAGTGTTAGGAAATCTAGGACATCATAGCGCCAATTGGATGGGGCACCATCTTTATGAAAAAATAATATTTGTCTGCACGGCTGGTATCTATGATTCATGAAATATCTTTAGCTTATTCAGGCATAACCCGCAATGGCAATGTTTTCAGCGAATAAAAAGGTTCCGACAATCAGATTGTGCATGAGACCAAAACCACACATTAACTTTCGGACTATAACGCACGTGTTCTTATACTGCATGTTAATATTTTATCTCCAAATTCACATACTCTATCAATTCACTTTCCCCGAAATGTGAAAGTTTCCCTTGTCAAAAAATGTATCTGTGATTAAAAGTGTTCGTCACCATCGATGCGATCCAGCATAGCGATTGCAAATGATTGTCATCGTGTCTGGACATCAGGTTTAATATCTTGCAAACTCTGAAACTCATAAACGTGAAAGCATAATCGACGGCGAAGAACTTTATGAACCGTTGACCATTCCATTCCAAGTTTTCTCATTCCTTGTCTTACTGACTTTGAGGGGCATATTTCTATTGATTTACTCACATTTTCTCAAGTCTCAACCAAGAAGCCGGGATTTTGCCAGAGTGTCCTTTGAACACACTACCATTTACCAAAAACTGATAAGCCACTTCTTTACACTCTTGAATATCAGAGGGTCCTTATTGATGAAATGGTAGAAATTTCATTTCAACTGTGAAACCTGTGCCTGCTTGCACAGATTCACCATTTAACTAAATGATTTACTGTAGTACCACTATGGCTCCAGCGTGCACTACAAAATTTTCACGCGAAATTTGTGAATCTGTACTCCCATTCTAACCAGAATCTCAAATGTACAAGTTTAAATGAAAGAAATTATAGATTTTCAAAATGTTGGAGTTTCATTGTGTACATTTTGTATATAAATTCTCGATAATGCTTTCGATGAACGTTAAATATAAACTTTTGAATAAAGTGTAAAAGGAATTGAGAAGAATCACTAAATACAACGTGTATCTAAAACATTGCATCAAACTTTGGCAGGCTATTCCTTGGGTGAAAATAGAATAATTCACATCAGCAACCTAGGGTCCATCTTAAATATTAAGGGCGGTATTCACCCCTAAATATAGAGCTAAAAACGACTATTGTATGAAATAGTATGAAAACTTATTAAGGTATTACAACGAATCTTTGTAAATTACTTATTGAAACCTTGATAATTAATAAACTAAATGTTATGTTACCGTTACCCACCCCCATCATGTAGAAAAGGGGGGGTTGTAACACTTTTTTCTGCAATAAAATATGAAAGAGTAAGTATTACTAATTTTGACTTAAGATTTCAAAACAAGGATTAGAAACTAACAAAAAAAGGTGTCTTGGAGAAACTGTCTAGATTTCTCCGTTTTCGAGATAATCACACAAGTTTGAGCTCAGAGACAAGTGTAAATGCCTGCCAGGTAGGCAACCAGAATCGCAATGTTACTTATCACTGCAGTCGTTTGAACATTTTTACCGGCACGTGTGACTATGTATCACGTACATTTGGTAAACAAGGCTGGTTTGTGTGTAATGATGGAGAAACTCAGATACTTTTCCTTCTTCATAATCTCCGATGTGTTTCTATTTATCACATAAGTAAGTTATGCTTACACAGTGCACACTTGGGTGGGATTTTAATCATTACACTCACTGGAGTATTGAAAGCTAAATTAAGACATACTAACTGTAGTGCTTGTATGTTTAAGTTCCTAGCTTCAAAATCAGATTCATAGCAAGTGTTAAAAATGGCGGCCCCTAACGTCATTGCAATAATAGAGGTGGCGTACAATGACTTGCGTAATCTTTCGAAAACACGTGGTGTTTCTTGAACCTTATCACCTACAGCACCTATCCTGGATAACAGGTCTTCCTCGGATTAAATGGATGTCTCGTACACCAAAGCTTTGAAAAAACCCCACAGAAAAAGTCTAACGTATTAAGGTAAGGAGAGCGTAGTGGCCACGCAACAGCCATACAGGCTCCCTACCTGGCAAGAATTAACACTTGTCCTTGAAATGAAACATGCATGATTATCTCGGAAACGGGGAAAGCTAGACAGTTTCTCCAAGATACCTTATTTGTTAGGTTTTACTCCATGTTTTGTAATCTTAAGTCAAAATTAGTAATACCTACTCTGATATATTTTATTGCAGAAAAATGTGTTACAACCCCCCTTTTTTACATGATGGGGGTGGGTAACGGTAACAGCACATTTAGTGTATTAATGATCAAGGTTTCAATAAGTAGTATACAAAGATTCGTTGTAATACCCTAAGCAGTTTTCATAATATTTCACATAACAATCCTTTTAAGCTCTATCTTTAGGGGTGAATACCGCCCTTAATATTTAAGATGGACCATAGGTTGCTGATGGGAATTATTCTATTTTCACCCAAGGAATAGCCTGCCAAAGTTTGATGCAATGTTTTAGATACACGTTGTATAGTGTTAATACAATACTGGTATCTTGCTGCACATCGCTACTGCGATGTTTGATATATAGTTCATTTAGTATGTTTTGCAGGTAATGGTTTATAGGGGTTATCTCAGTCGGGTTTAATGAAGGTAATTCTTCAAAATGGTGTATTACTCACCTTCTGAGTGAATATGGGTAAGATTTTTAGAATAAATTAAATTCCTCATTTATATATATTAAGTTTGTATATAATATTTTTAGCAATGTGTCTTACTATCCGTTTGTGATAAGCCTATATGTACTAATTAGGCTATCCCATAAGAGATGAGTTAAGTTTACTTTAAATAAAATGTACCTATATTTTTGTGGGTAAATAATGGTAAAGCATTTAATCAAAATCCCTCACACTACATCCAACTGGGACTCAAACTCTGACATCCACATCATCTACAGTACAGTCTAATTCGAGACTCACATCTTAGAACATTCGCTCACCTAAGTAGGATATTAGTAAAAAAAGTGCCACTATTCGTGACGGGTAGTAAAAAATTTTGGAAAGTAAGTCATTATTATATCTAGTTAAATTAGTTGAATATTCTTTTATCAAATATATAGCATATACTTCCTCAAAATTATATTTTCTCATAACATTATATCCAGATTACAATAAAAAATGTTTTATAAATTTGATTAATTAAAAACTTGTTTGGTTTTTTTCAATGACATGAACTCATTAAACACATAACTCTTCTAAGTAATGAACAGTATAGATGATATACAGAATGGTTATAGCTATGTTTATTACACACATATTCTAATTAACAAAAAATCTCATTAAAAAGGATAAACAAACCTAAAGAGAGGGGAGATGTTTCATTTTTTCCATTATTGCCAGTAATTTGAGGGTGCCACGCCCTTAAGTGTTAAATATCATGTATGACAGTCCTTGGCGTGACATCTGTCTTGTGGGTGTCGAGAGAAGAGAGAATTACTGTCGAGACCAGACCATGGGAGGCACCTTCATTGGGCCGCCTATGGAGCAAAGCTAGCGCACTACCTGACAAGAACACGTTGACTAACTCACTCATCGGCACACTTGCACGACTCGAACCTAAATTATGGGATTTATTCCTATCCACTGCGGTCTAAAAAAATCTTCATTTTTTTAGATAATAGGCCTACCAAATTTGAAATTTTAATTGCTTCTATGATAACCAAATTTAATTATTCCAATGGGGTAAAGAAGATTACGTAGTATTTTTAAGGTTGCATACCCAAACATGTACGGATGAAAACATTTTTAAAAAGAAAAATGCCCTCAGTACATCAGTCTAGTATCCCTCCTGGACTTTTTTTGTCACCATCAATCCAGCGAATTAGGATAATATTAACTTAGTGTGATCACCGATACGGATTATTGGCATGTTTTACTGGAGAAAATGTTTCTTCATAGGTTGACTTCTTTCTCGTCTCATCTAAATGAACGACCTCCATGTTGTTTATTCATTTGTTCCTTATAGCATTACACCTTTTATGACTTCAAACGTTTTGAAACCTTTTGTTAAAACGCAAACCTAAGATTTAAACAAGTAGCCAAGTTTCCCTATATTCATAATTTTCTTATTGTTCACTTTAGCTGTGATTTTGGTACTAGGAAACTTCTTTGTGGTTATGTACTCTACAACTAACCGAACAGGATTATTTTTCAGAATCAGAAATCTGTAGTACAAATCATAGATTTATACCAATTACAGTTTAAAGTGAAACTATTATATCATTTATCTCTTGAATTAAATCAATAAGAGAATATATTTAATTTCATTAGATGAATTAAAGTAAGTACTGGTGTCTTAAACCATTTTATAGTAATCTGACAACTATTTCTTATGGAAAGATTAGTTAAACTTAACATCAATATGTCACATTGAAATTATTGGTACTAATCTGATATAATTTTATCCCACAAATAGCACCATTTAAATACATTTTTATTCAACACCACGTCTTACTACCTGTTCGGTTTATACGCCTAGATGAATTCTAATACTAATATTTTTAATTCTCATTCTATACAGATTCAATGGTTTTATGAGGCTTTATTTGATTATCTAACCACCACCTTAGTTATTATTGAAAGCCACACATAGATTAAAATAGTTATGAATAGATGGATAGTGAATCCTCTAGTAGTTACACTTATAATCAAGGGTTGAAAACTATCAAGTTTTAGATAGAATTTTCATTTATTTGTTATTTTGTCTAACAACAGTTTGCTTGTAATTTTCTAAAGTAAAAATGTAATTTAATACTAGTAGCAATTAGTGAGTTTGGTTGATAATATATATCATAATTAATTATTATTTTATGTTTAATCTGGTGTTACATATTTCTATTTGATTGGTAAATAATTATTTATAATGCTGTTAATAAAAAAAATATCACTGAGAAATATCATAATTCAAAATAAGATAAATTCAATCCGTTCTTACTTCTAATGTCATCTCAGTGACCACCACCCTCATAACACCTGGTTACGTACGAATCTAGGGGTCCAGGGTTCGATTCCTAACTGGAACGATGGTTATTTTTCCCCAAAAGGGGAATTATTCCAATAGTCACTTGGGTTTGGTTAATTAGGCTAAATTTAGGTTTAAGATCACTAATGGCTCCACACCTTCATAATAAATAGCATCACATAATCTCATTGCGGTTAGGACGTGTAGTCAATATCCATAGTTGTACCCTGGAAAGAGTTCTGTGTCACTATACTGGCTAAAAGTCTATACACACAGGTGACTGAAGAGATAATGTATACCTCCCGATTAAAGTTGCCATACTATAAAATAAATATCTCATTTGCAAAATTATTTTACAAACGCTTATGCATTTTATTGTGGAAGGTGTTCCACACCTTAACCCACTTGGTAGCGTGTCTCTTTATTTGACTATGGGTCCCGGGTGTGATTCTTGCTATGACCAAACATTTTATCATTTATTAAATGTAAGTTTCCCTTTTAACAGTGATGAATTAACGTCCCGGGGCTGGATATTGTGTCCATTATAGAATTCAAATTAATTTTTAAGTCATCTGTTAAGATAATCAGTCTCTTTAGAAAGTGCACATTAAGTACCTCATATAAATGAATAAAACATATCTAGGATGTCAGAACTTTAGTTTGATCCTTAGTTTTTTAAAACTGGAGGCTTATTTTAAATAAGTGCTTTTCCATTATCTCTTCAGTTGAGTGTTTGTTATTTTTCTCTTAAGTTCCACTTCAATAAAAAAATTCGACCCACCTCGGTGACATAGTTAGATGACGCGCTAGTTTTGTGTTGAGCTAGAATGCT
>CABFOV010000017.1:337990-348647 GCA_902141375.1 Timema poppense | reverse complement strand
CGGGGAGATCAAGGTTCTAATCTCGGTAGGGTGAACTGGGGTGGTTTTTCTATAATAATTTTCCACTCTCCCTTCAAGCAAATGCGGTTTCACTTCCTATAAATTCAACCATCCCAATTCCTAGCCCTTTAGCGTAATTTGCACCTAAGCGTATAACACAAACAGGTAGTAATACGTGGTGCTAAATAAATAAAAAATAAATAAAAATATAAAGTCTTCTATAAAACGCTCAAAAAGTTTGAGATTCAATCATTTACTCTTTCAAAATTTCTATTTAAATCATCTTAGATGTATTTACATGTCCAAATAAATTCGTACAGTATCGTTTATTTATAAATTAGTTAATCATAATAATAACACTTTTTTTTAGCCAAACAATACAGAGACTGCTCATAAAAATGTTATTTATTTTTGTTTTTTGGTCAATTAATTGAATATGACCCTTAGTTGAGACATAAAAACTCCCTCTTTGAACTTTTTAAAACAGAAATCTTTGATTTTTCCATATAGTTTTTTTCAGCTATTAAATCTGTTTGCATATAATTGCTTCTATAGGGCAAATATGAGCAAGGTATAATTAAAGTAAAGCTACTCAAAATTTCCCTAAAGAAAGAGTGGCAAATCATTTTGGAAAAAAAAAATCAGTTCACGCAACCTAGATTTAAACCTAGACTTTATTATCACCATAAAATCAGACTAATGAGTCTACTGGTGTTAACCAATGTGATTCAAACATTCTCAATTAATGATTAATTTATTTAATTTAAGAGAAGTTTATTTAAGAAAAACTTACTTTATTTTCAACATGCAACAAATTTTGAAAATTTTATAAACTACAATTTCTATGGGTTACTAATTCATTGTGTTTCTAACGTATGGAATGAGTAACTTTATTCTCTCCTCTGTTTTTGGTTTTTACTTAGTTGTTTTGAAAAAAACAGGGGTGGACTATGAATATCAATGGTCATTTATTTTGAAATAGACAGGGGAGGATCAAGGCCGTTGCCAGCCAATAATTTCAAGGGTGGGGGGCACATCCCCCAAGTACTAGAAGTTATACAACATTCTTAATGATAAACAGTTCTAGAAGCATTCTGAAGTGGTTTTTTTCATGGTAAAATAACCCCGTAGCTGTCGAAGTCTTGGACAATTTATATATATGAAACACTTTTTGAAGCTCTGTGAAGTGTTTTTATGGTGAAATTACCCCCAAAATGCCGAAGTTTAGGACAATTTATAAACATTTAACACCTCTAGAAGCTCTCTGAAGTGATTTTATGGTAACACAGCTCCCTAATTTGTATTTTTACCTTAGTTTTGAGAGTTTTTTTAACCATAAATAAAGCCATATATATTTTGTTCATAAAATTTCAGGGGTGGTTTGAACCTCAACCCCCCCCCTCCCCCCCTGGCTATGGCCTTGGGGAGGACTATGAATATCTATGGTAATTTATAAACAGTTTTTATATATTGTTATTCATGCACTTTAACTAACAAAACTATTACTAAAAATAGATGGTTGGAAGACTTCATTGAAAATACTGATTAATATATATTGTATTATATTATTATACTTTTGAAAGATATTTTAGCTGTGAGCTATCTTTGAGTTCTATTAGAATTACGTCCAAATATATAATTTAAAAATATTTTTGCAATCCAAAATAATTAAGTTTAAATCTTAACTTTAAGTACTGAACAGCACGCTAAAGTTTTATAAGCCTATCTAAAATCTAAACGAAGGGGTTTCTCAGAAATTTCCATTCAGCATTAATTGAAAAACAAATTCTAAATGAACCAAAATACAATTTTAATGGTCCATCAAGAAAGAAAAAGAAGAGCTTGACAAGTAAACACAATAGCACCGAACAAAATGTGTTTTCACATCTAAGGATCCTTTCCCCCCCTTTTTTTTCGTGTTACGGTGGCGTAGCTTTTCTTCACTTCACATTCTTCTATATATTTTTTTATTCATCTATTGGTAGCAAGCGCGAAGGCGTACGTGATGTGAATGACTTTTAAACGTGAAGTCATTAATTTTACTAGTGGAGCTCCTTTGGGATAAATTTAGTTAAAAGAGATTAGAGGTTTATTTAAGTGATAGATTACTTGATGACATTGCTGCTCAACTTGTGCTAGGCCTCTCTAACCACTACAGTAGTCGCTATTGTTGCTACGTTTTAAGTTGGTTTCAAAGAATATTGTTGTATTGATATTGTTATATCAAGCACTTTGGCAACTAATGAATATAAGTTAATTGAGTAAATGCTCGTCAAAATATTTTACAACTTAAGCCATTATTTATTTTTTACGCTCTCACGCATCATACAGGGATATCTGCATATTATAACTAATAGGTAAGTCGGAATTTATAGTGAATAAACTCAAATTTAATATTATTATTATTATTATTATTATTAGCACCGCGTCTTACTACCCGTTCGGGTTATACGCACTTACGCTAATGTGTAATGGTAGGGTGATTGTGAGATGAAATGAAGGACCTACAGTTTAACGTGGAATCCGAACCACGGTGGAGGCCTGGCATTCCTCACATTCACAAGATGTCTTGTCAGAGGTGAAGGAAGGGTTTGGTAATCAGATAAATCTTTGCCGGGACCGAGGATCGAAACCCGGCCGCCAGCATAGAAGTCTGACACCTTACCCCTAGACCACCAGGTCACCTAAAAATTTAATATTAACATTTATTAATGACTAAATATTTAACTATAAAAATAAAAATACAAAATATATATAAATATAATATATAAATAATTTTTATAATCTTTTCCTAAACACCAAGCTTTGTCTCTGCTGCCAGATCTCTCTGTCCTCTACGATTATTTTCATCTCAGTACTTGATTAGCATCCAAGCTCACTTATTATGTTATTTAGGTAGGAAGTTCTTGGTCTTCCCCTCAATATTTTTCCTAAAATATTACCTTAAACATGTTCTGAATAATGTTATCATGTCCTTAGTATGTGCCCAAGAGGCTTCGTTTTCCTCTTTCCTATAGTCTTCAGTAATTTAAACGTAGACACATGAGCACATAAACACACAGCTTAATTAAAACATACAGGGCTTATAAATGATGCGTCTATAACTAATTACATCAATTCAAATTGATATAAATATAGTTCACTTAATATATGATTGAGTAATTGCTTATAAATATTGACTTAGTACGTTAATACAGATAGTTAATTTCTATATCCATCTGCTCTTAAGAAGGTTAATTGTAATGCAACATTATAACTGCGTTAATTACACAACTATAGGGTATGATCCTCATTACCTTGATCGGCTAGGAAAACACATAATATATAGTATTGGTATATTCAAATAGAACTATGATAGGGCATCAGGATTAATATTTGAACCTATAATTGAACACTTATTAATATATAGTAAAACAGTAATATTATGAATAAAAAGTTCTTAATATTACTGTAGCTGTAAATATATCTCACCTAATCTACGAAGAGAAATAACTTTAATGATCACCAAATACTCGGAAAGCAAAATACAATGTACAGTTATGCAATATAATTTAAACACAAAATGCAATATGCTTATGTTAGCTCAACTTACAAAAATGTATAAATTTGACAGTAAAAAATTCATTAAACTTATAAAGAGATCTTCTGTCATTCATCCTCCTAAGAGCCTCTTCCCCTCCTTTACACGGATATTTTCGTTTTCTTCTACGTCACAAATAACACACGACGTAAAGTTATTTGGCCCGCTAAATTATTAACATAATTTAAAATTCATATGCTATTTAATGCTCGTGCTCACATGAGGCCAAAAGTCAGTATTTGTGCTATTAAGTTACTCAAATAATAAAGATTTTAATGTGGTGGGCAAACTTAAATTCATGCTGACCCGCCAATTTTATTCAAATATCCTTTTTTATTAAATAATATAAAGCATGAACCTTTTACATTTTATAAATAACAAAGAAAAAAATTGGGAATGCCATTATTTGACTCATTTGATTTCAACAATATCATAACATTTTATCGAAGTGATATTTACTAAAGAATGCCTGATTTACCTATAAACATTTGGGAGTAGACATAAAGAGTGATTTATTATTTTATTCCACCTTAATTTCTCTTCCTATATTATTAAAACGATGAGTTTGTCTGTCAGTAGCATTGCGTGGTATCTAAAGCAAGCATAGGTTTAAATTTTAGTATAAGTAACATATAGTAGCGGGTATTTTTACAATTCTGATTGATTTTTTAACCAACTAAACCTTGGTTGAAAGCAATAAACTGAAGAGTTTTTTGGTCTCTCATGAACATTGTTCAATAGCTATTAAAGTCAGAGGTCTGCATCTTGAAGACTAAATTCTTAATCATTTTTTTCTTAGATAGTTTTAAAAATTCGTTTAAAACTAGGTCGGAAAAAATGAAATAAAGTTTTTTGTTTGTCTGTTTGAAGCAAAGCTAAGCGTTGCTGGGAGTAACCATGAAAATCGTTGAACAGGTTAACCACGCAGTGTTTTGCCTGGATAATGCTGGGTTCTTAAACTGGTTTGTAATAAAATGTTATTAAGTTAAGTTTTTTTTAGCTTAGTTGATAGCTATATTTTACTTTTACTTTCTCTCGACCTTCTGGAAAGAGAAGTATTAAGATCGATCGTCAAAAAATTAGGGGTTTCATATGTTTCACCCAAGGCCTTGTTTTTAATTATATATCCAAATCTAAAATTAACAATAGTTTACTTTAGGGCAAAAAAAAAAATTCTAGTTTTCTCCAAACCCACTATAATGATTTTGATAACATTTTGTACCAAAGTATTGGGTAACATTATAAATAAAGTGGCTGGTCCCTATTCTCCGTGAAAATGATTTTAATGATAACTGACAAAAGCAAAATTTTATAATTTTGGTAATATCTCCGTTCAGCGTTATTATTGTAGATATAAAATAACTTATCGTTGTAAATTTGTACCACTACTCAAAATTAAAACTTTTATTTGAAATAAATTTCTATTATACCAATAGTTTCTAAGCTATAAGCAAATATACATATTTTTTTAAGAGCATTTTAAAAATTTTAATTTATTTTTATGCTCTTTGGTTATTAAAGAAGTTTCCTTCTTTTATTATTTTTGTATTTTCATTTTTATTTTAGTATTTTGTAGTATTATAAACTGACTGATTATATCAACGCATAAAAGTTTCTACTAACAAAAGCGAAAGGATCTACCAATTTTGCCGGGAAAAGTATTTCCACATAATTTCCAGGGTTATTTACATGCAACAGTAGACATGGGACCCACGGCTTCCTTCGTCTCCTTAGTGAGAAGTTGTGATACGTATTTTGGTCGCTCAAGAAAATTCCGTCGATCCCTGCTGAGTTTGAATTAATGAAGATCGGGTCTTAAGTCCAGAACTTTACCTCAAGACCACCAAGGTCGAATATTTTATTTGAAAAGGCGTATATTATATCATCTATGCTCCTTGGTAGTGTGTTTCTCTAACAAAGTATAAGTTTTCGCTTCACAAATATAAAGTTTTTAGTAAATGTCTCTAAATTAAGATAAAAGGGAGAGAAATTCTGTGTTATTTACGGTACTATTTAGATTAAATGCAGACCCTAAAGCATTCTTATTATCAATGTAGCCCTTATGAGTAAACGACCCCTGAACTATAGGGTTGTTTCAACGACCGAGGCACTTTTTTTACATGTTCATAAAATTTTCTATACAAAATAAAGTAGGGAAATTCTACAAGTTATAAGCTTTAGGCATAGTTAAAAAGACTATAAGCAGATATAACTAATCAATTTTAAATGAAATATCAATAATTCCATTTCTTATGGTAGTATTTTATCTCCGAAAAACTGTATTGTTACTAAGACTTGGGTTGATATGTTTCAACGTTACTTTATAAACAATGTTATAATGTATCGATGTTCATTTTTATTTTTTAAATAACTTTCAAAATATTTGTTATCAAAATAAATGTTAAAATGTATTTTATATATTGAAATATGCCTTTATCGCACTTTTATGAATCAAATTGGATCTGGAGTGGTGACCGAGTAGTAACAAGCAGTAAACTCTCATTTTACTTGGCTGCCATTGACAAAGATGTATAGCTTCAAATTTCGAATGAAGGAGCAGATTTTATTTCACTCAATGTAATTAGTGTCTAGATTTTAATGGCATGACTTTTTTGATACATTACAAACAATGCTCATACGTACGTGCATTGACTATTTTCACGAGCCCCTTGTTGCAAAAAAATATTTTTAATATCAGTTGCAAGCGGGTTTGCTCGCATTAATTAAATTAACAAATTCAAAAAATTCAAATGCAAGAAAAGATTGAAACTTATTTGAGAGCAGTGTTTTATATGCGTCCGAACATTTAAGAACTAACACGAGCCAGCCACCATCACCTCCCCTTCAACCGCCCTGATCAAATAACATCCCATCTTCTATACCCACACTTTATCAGCCGCGTCGAATATTCACTGCTTTAACTCGGCTTTTTTAGGCTGCTTTACTCACTGATAATATATTGGGGTGATACATAGCTAGCCATGGCTACCTTAAAAATAAGGAATGAACCAAATAAGCCCCGTCTCTATCCGATGAGTACTTTTTGAGTTTACTGGCAAAAACAAACAGACAGACAAACATTCTAAAAATGGTTTATTTGGTATTCTTATCGTTTATATTACACGAGGAAAGCGGGAAATTTAACAAAATTAGGTTGTGCATAAAAAACATAGATCTTTATTATGTGTTTGGATTTACAATTTAAGAACAAAAATAAAGTAAGTTAACAGAAGTTCTTTGAAGTAGGTGCCCTATCAAACCTAATAAAATTATGCTGTTGATTCATTACTAAGAAACATTATTATTTATTTTTATTATTAGCACCGCGTCTTACTACCCGTTCTGGTTATACGCACTTACGCTAATGTGTAATGGTAGGGTGATTGTGAGATGTCCTACAGTTTAACGTGGAATCCGAACCACGGTGGAGGCCTGGCATTCCCCACATTCACAAGTTGTGATTAATACACGTCTTTACTAAGAAACAAATCTAGTTCATAAGCAACAACATAAAATTTACGTAAACATACCTTGATAACAAAAATACAAGAATGGTGAAAGTGGATCTCTTACGGGGAGACATTTTTGCAATGAACACAAAAATAAATGGTTTGGACTTACTATCAATTAAACAAAGCTAAATAAAAATAATTTACTAGCAAAACAAAAATTGAATGAAACAATAAATATATTTATTATACAGATGCGAGTATCTACACAAGCAGTGAGTCTCCTACCTGTAAGCATTGATTCAACTTTAACCAATAAAACAGTTTAAATTTACTATCAAATAAAAATATAAAAATAAACAAAAATGACACGCAAAACTATATTATAGACGAAAAAAATTATATTCCAATGCAAGGGCGTTAAAAGTGGCTCTAATAATATGAATATTTGTTTAAATGAGCATTTAAAGATACAATTTTAATTTCCTATCCAAGGAACCAAACTAAATATACACAATTTATAAGCAATACCATAAAATAGCTGAAAAAGACCAAATTTAAGAATCAAATGTAAGCACGCCGACATTGGTTATCCTTCTTGAACACATGTTTCAATGAAAATTTTTTATTTACTATCAAATAATCAAATTTAGATGAACATAGTTTACGTGCAAAATAGAAAACCATTTAAATATCTAAATTTAAAGAAAAATTGCAAGAACACAAAAAATTGCTCTCTTACTTAGAGGCACCGATAAAATAAGTTCCAAAGTAAATAATTTAAATTTGCTATCAAAGAAACAAAATTAATAAGCCTAGTTTACACTTAAATGAATAAAACCACTAATAAAACACTTACATTTAAAACTCAAATGCAAGCACACAAAAAATGGCTCTCTTAATGTAGATGCACCATAGCAATGAACAATAAATTACATATTCATTTTTTACTATAAGACTTTATTAATAGATTTAAGGACTACTGCAGGAAGAGGTATGCGACACTGAGTTTTCCTTGAGTATCCCTAAATCAGAAAACTGATCAAGGGAGTACCCCAGGGGTTGGCAAGCAGACTGTCATAATGGGAATTTGGATTATAATCTGGGTTGCTGGAAAATCAGTCAATTCCTGGAATGGCGGCCTCAGTAGCATTTTCGGACGATCTATTGATAGCTGTGGATGGAATATGAGGATTAGAGGTCGAGGAAAAACGTTAATGAGTAATGGAAGGATTTTAATACATTGTTTAGAAAAGTAAAACTCAAGTTGAAACCTGCGAAGACTAGGTACTGTATAGTAAATGGCATTCAATGGACACTCGAAAGGAATCCAAAGTCAGTTCATCAAGCGGACTCAGTTTGGAATAGAACGGGTTACTAGCCTTAATCGTACCCTTACTCATTTCAGTATTCGCTCCTTACGGTAAGGATACTGTAACGATGTTCTTTAGAAGAGACGTTTCTGCTCTTGAAGTTCTGGATTATCCAATGTTAATGACTATAGTTGAGCTTTCATAGGAAGACTTAACTAATTGTTCTATGGCATTAGGAGCTAGAAAATTATTTACCACACTTATAAGGTTACGTAATTTTTCTATATCGGTGTTGGAATATTTTAGCAAGTATACTACAAGTACAACCATTTATCAGTATTTTCCTGAGCGTGCATGCATTGTTCCTATAATCCAGTATCCCTAATATAGGTTTTATTAATTACATAGATAAATATTTATAAGGCTTGCATATCTTCATATAATCACATTCTATAACCAATTTAGATAAAGCACTTTATATTTGTCATTATTATTGTAAATTACATTTTCCATGTTGGCCCGCATCATTAAACATATAATGTAACATTAGCTTGTACTGCTAGTATCACAATGTTACTACCCGCCCCAAATAAGCCTATATATATATATATATATATGTATCCTGCAATATCAATACTAACAAGACTAGCTAAGATACTACCACCCCAAATAAACTTATACTCATAAACCTCCATCATTATTAAATATCACAATCTTACTACGTCTAATATAGGTGCTCTACTCACACGTTGTATATTCTGGTCTAGCGTGACTTCCATAACCAACCTGTTCACACCAAATGCTAGAATGAAGAGAAGTCCTAACAAGCTATGAATAATGCAGCCACAAGACGTTCCAATAGAGGGATGCAGAAATGCTTTGATTGGGCTGGCTGAGCTACAGGAGGACCACACGTATTCTTGAACTGGTCTACGTTACAGAATGAGCCTAGCTAGATTTTACAGACGCTCACCATGTGTCTGGTGTTGATGTCTTGGGAACAAGTCAAATTGAGCTACAACACACTACGGGACTGGCAGACGTGACTAAAGAGACATAGCATATCCATCAGCTGCTTGGCGTGTGACGTTACACAACTTATAATCAATTTCCTAATAAGGAAATCTTCCACCTACCAATCCATTAACTAGGCCTATATATAGCTAGCGTACAGTTAGCATCGAGGACTATTACATCCGACACTTCCACGAGAAGTCCTATTCAGGACTAGAACATTATTTATACGGGATGGCTATACATATATATATATATATATATAATTGATTATATAAAATGTATATTACAACTATGGGTTTTATTATCTTGAGCACTTAGGATTATTATGTAGTTGAAATCAGTCAGTGAAGGCATCTGTAATTTTTCGCTAAAGGTATTACTTTTGAAAGTAAATTCTTCTATGGAATACTTACTGATTACTATTGCCGCTTGGGTGCTAGTTTCTTTTAATTTCTTGAAATATTCGGGTAGCCACATATTTTTGATTCCTTTTTTGGCTTGACATATTTAGTTTCAATATTAATTTTTATTGCTCGTGTGGTTTCCAGTAGGTGTTTAAATTATTTAATTCGATAATGTTTCTTTTATAGGTTATTTTTGTAGACGTATCTTCTTCGGAGTAAAAATTAAAGTAAATAATTTTGTTTGATTAATAAGATTTTGACTTTAAAATACTCATATTCTTTTAGTGAGAAATTACAAGTGTTCTAACGTAACATTGCTTTGTTTCCTATTTTAATATTAAATATTAAAATGTAAGAATTTTGTAGATTTCTTTAAAAGTGTCGAGGGTAATAGTTCCGCTAAGTTTTAGTCAGTAAGTCTGTGCTAATATAAATATCTGATTCAATATTTAAATTTAAATTTTATATTAAATTTAATTTTGTTTTGTCTTTATTCAAAGTGGTTAATCAGACGCATTGTAATCTATTTGAAATAGGCCCTTTAAGCTCTTTGTAATCATCGTAGGCTTTAATGATTTAAACTTTAAAAAATATCTTATTCAATATTTAAATTTAAATTTGGTCCTAAAATTTAAATTAGTTTTTTCTGTATTCAATGGGTGAATCAGACGCGTTGTAAACCATTTAAAAGAGGCTCTTTAAGCTCTTTAATATCATCGTAAGGTTTAGTAATTTAAATTTTTAGTAAATATCTAATTTTATAATTAAATTTAAATCTTGATCCTAAATTTGTTCTGTCTGAATTCACTAATGTGAATTAGATGCTTTGTAAATAATTTAAGAAATGTTTATTAAATAATTTTTTATAATAATAACGATTTTGTTTGGTTTTTT
>CABFOV010000017.1:308639-330486 GCA_902141375.1 Timema poppense | reverse complement strand
TATGTATGTATGTATGTATGTATGTATGTATGTATGTATGTATGTATGTATGTATGTATGTATGTATGTATATATGTATGTATGTATGTATGTATGTACGTATGTATGTACGTATGTATATTCTTGCTTAACATTAGATTATCCATTTCTTCGCGATTACCTTCCAAAAGTTTTAAAACGTCAGCATTAACTGTAACATACGTGACATACGTTCCAGTAGTATTTTCTGAATGCAAAATAGAAAATGTATTGTTCAGCTTATGTCTTCTTCTTAAATCAACATACACATCCTATTCTAACGTATTCCCCCTCATTCACTACCAGACTTAAAGACACACTTCCTAAAAATGGATGGGCAAAATATATGCACCACACTTTTTTTATATATTATATTTATTATATATATTGTATCATTTTGATACAAATATTATTTATTTTTAGTCCTGATTTTCTTAGGCTTGAGTCTTAATTACTACTCTTTATATTTATAATCTTCATAACATTATTATTTATAAAATCAAAAGTACAACATTTTTACAATATAACACCTTCACTATCATCGATATTTGGCTTAAAATTCAGAGTTATCAGTTTAATATAATATTGGTTGGATGGATATTGCTATACATATTAAATCACCCATTATTTGTGAAGAGACAGTGGGAATTTTTTAAGCACATTTATTACTACATGTTCGGTTTAAACATCAAGTGATCATTCATTTAGGACAATACAGCCCTGAGTGTACCCAGCTAGGGTTCTAATCTCTATCAGTAATACATACTAGAATAATTAGACATTTAATACTTATGCCAACCTTGTTGTACGAGAAATATTTTTATTATCTATATCTTATACTAATTTAAGGGCATATGATTAAGATGGTGGGTTTTCAGAAAATGCAATTGTTGTAAGTGAATTCTGTAATCGTAGATCAGTGCTAATCACGGTAACCAAGCTTGATATCAGTAAGACGATCCTTTCAATAGGATCTTGTTAGATATATTATCTTAAAATAATTCATATACTTTGCATTATACTGATCGTAATGTTAAACACATTCTTTTGCCAATGTATAGGAAACATATACTTTAATACTAATCGCTGTTATACCCCAAATACATTATTAGAGATGGACTACTATAACTTATTTTAAACATTTACCGTTTAAAAAGTAAATAAAAAATATAAGAAAGATATTATGGCTCTAGAATCACTTAAAATCCCCAAATTGTTTTAATAATTTTCCTAACTGTATTAATATGAATTAATTCAAATGAATGTTATGTTACTATCGCTCAAAATTTTATCAAATGATAAGTTAATAAAGTTGGTAGTTAACATTTTTTGAATATATTTAAAATAAGATTTAATATTGTGGAGTGTTTAGCGTGTATTTTAATATATATATAATACAAATTGTAAATAATATAGTAAGAATGCTTTAATATTCATCAATATTATCCACATCTTTAGTATAAATTGGTAGGGATGTAGAAGGTAAGTTTTATATTTAATAAGTCCATATTTACGTGAAGGGAGAGGAGTAACAATTTATTAAAGTTTATCTCAGAATACCAAGCCGGAATTCAAACTCTTACCTTCCGATTAGTGTAAAACAAACTGGATAGGGGATTATTTTAATGAACTGTTTTGAGATATAACTTATAAACCAATGTTATCAAATGATCCATCTTATATGCTTAACCCTTTACATTAGCACGGGCTCGATACGAGGGCGCAGGGCTCTTGGTACAATAGTTCTGGGACCGGGACTTCTAGGGTCTCAAAACTACGATCAGATTAATAAATTAAACAATTATTAGATTTAATAAAATAGAACATGAATGATAAGGAATAAAATGCCTATCCATATTAAAGAGGAGTGCATGTCCATTCCACCACCTGGGGTTTCTCCGGAGGAACTTACTGGAGTTTTGTCACAATAGTATCAGTGGTTCGGTACTGTCTTGTCCTTCATTTAAAAGTGTTCGGAAGTTTCACGGAGTCTACAAGCTTGTATTTATATTAAGTTTTTTATTAATGAAGAGAATCCGGTTGTGAATCAAATTTAACATAGATTTAAATATTTTATAATGAGCCTAATAATTTCAGTGATAAGTTACAGATAAATTTTAACACCTTTCTTTCTTTTTGTAAAATTGACCATTGACTTTTATAAAACGTACAAATTTTAGTCTAGCAGTGGTGGCATAACAGGAGGAGGGAGGCTTTCTCCTCTCGAGAAACAATTTGTGTCCCGTTCCAGTTTGAAATAACATTGCCTCTCTATAAACTTATTTCACTCCCCTTAGGTATTACCGAATATTAAACCAAAAAAATGGTCTTATATCAAGTTCCTAATAGCTTCTTTTGGCGTTCAATTTTAAAATTTTGTCAAATCCAAATAATGATGAGAGCCATTTTAAAAAATAAGCAAAGTACGGTCTAAATAGTTCTATAGATATCCAATTTTCAAAAATTTACTAGTGTTACACTATTCTAAATATCTTCTTCAGGCATCTAATTTACTAAACATGTCTATGCAAAAAAAAACCACTTCAAATAGCTTATATAGGCATCCAATAATTAAAATTTCTAGGGGAAAACCATTTCAAATAACATCTGAGAAAATCAAATTTTCCAAAAATTTCTGGAAGAGACCCACTTTAAATATCTTCTGGCAAGATCAAATTTTCCAAAAAAAAATCAAGGTGACGTCCTTTCGAATTAGCTTCTAAAAGAATCCAGTTTTCATAAATTGGTAAGACCACTTCAAATAGCTTTTATAGGCCTAATAGACATCAAATTTTCTAAAAGATTCCTGACAAAGAACACTCTAAGTAGTTCATAGGGACATTAAAATATTTAAAATATTATGAAGAAGGACTATTCCAAATATTTTATAGAGAAGTATAATTTAAATAATAATTCAGATGGAGGCCACTCCAAATATCTTTTAGGAGATTCATATTGTCAAACAATAGCCCAGTGTTTGCAAAACTCACCTCCCCCGTTTAACATTGGTCTCAAAACTCCTAAAAACACATTTTTATATGCTATGTTAATATACTTCCCCTTTGCAAACAAGGTTTCGCCACCACTGAAGTCGAGTAGAACAAAGCGAAGGGGGGGGGGGGCAATGTTCTGCTACTGGTTCCCGGCCTGGCTTGTCACCTGGCCGGCCTGAACTGGCACAATAATTCATGGTATCTGCACAATAAGGCAAATACTACTTAAATACCCAATGGTACCAAACCACACAAGCGATGTTTTCATTGTCCACTAGACTTAAAAGTTAATGTTAATGTTGGGACACTCGATCAAGACGATAGATGTGGATTATTCTTTTTTGTACAAAATAAAATATTTGTTTTAAAAATGGTTGTTATCAAATTGGTTAGAATGTATTTAATAAATATAAAATAACATAACTGGCCGCACCACACTCACTCGTGATAACGTGGGCATAAACGAACGTCTCTGCTTTTCTGTTTTTCTGATGACGAACAGGTCATGTCTCAAATTAAGGCTGGCTGTACCAAGTTGTGTTTTTATTAAATGGTTTACCACTCTTTATCAATGAAAATAGGTTTCCTTATAAATAAATCGCTTTTCCTAATCCTTACCTCATTAATGTAAATAGTGCTAATAACTCTAAATAATAGAAATACTTAGTATGCCTGGCAAATTATCTGTGCAGATGGTCACATGGAGTAAATTTTCCTGTAGACTTAATCTACTCTGACGAAAAGTTCGAGGTTTGAATCTTAACTGGATATAAAAAGAATGGTTTTCCAAATATTATCCCCCTATTCACGTTGATGTGGGTTCATTTCCATTAAAGCAAAATCCCAATGTGCTAATAATAGCCTTGGTGTTAAACATTATAATTTAAAAAGAATATATTTTATTTATTTTTGTTTGGCAACTCGTTTACCAGGCTAGGTTGTATTTGTATAAAAAAATACTTGTATTATTCTAAGGATAGTGGATCAAGCTTAAGATTAATATCACTAGACATTTTTAGTATTTAACGTAATATTACTAAAGTGACTAAAATTGCACGACCTTCAAACTTACATAATTCAATAACATACATAACACCCACTCCCCGGCCCCTTATTCATCAGTATTAAATGGAAAGACCAGATTCTACCAACTATAAATATTTCAGCCATACCTGGAATTGAACTTCCCTAGTTCAAAAGTGACAGTTGAGATAGTGTGTCGAAGGGATAGGATTATATCTAATTGATAAATACAGCAGTCTTTGCCGTTAAAGAGGATATAAAACGCAACAATGGAAAAACTAGCCACCACTTAGTTCCACGTTACTTTCAATAAATATCGGTAAATATTTTTTGTAAATAAATATTTTTAAATATCAATAGTTCTCTATTCAATTCAACGTTATAGGTATATTACTATGACTACATTATTAATAGATTTATTAGTATACCGTAGGCCTGTTGAATATAACTCAACCTAGAAAACAAAGATTTGTGAATAATTTCACGCCAAATTTAGTCCTTGTGGAGAGCGAGTAACATATTATAATATATATTGTGTGCCGAAAATGTAATTTACTTGGGTGTCTTAGGTAACTTTAGATGTATTTTACTAAAAAAAACACCTTAATTATCATTTTATTATATTTTAAATAAATACATATATTCATATGATTACTTGGGTATTTATTCAAGTAAAGACAATTACAAAACAAGAAACAAACTCAAACGTGTGACCATGTGCACGTGGAAAAAATGTTGACAGTCTCAATTTATATTCTATCAATGTAATTGAGATTTTGGTGTTCAAATCCTTGCTAAGTATGTTGAGCTTGTTTTTATGAAAAATGTTGCCACCGTCAATCCACTCAAATAGGACTACAATTTATCTACGATCTAAAATTATCACCCTTATGCTATTGGTCAAAATATTAGGGTAGCCCAAACGTGCAATTAAAAAAGGTTGCCTGGAAACCAAATATAATATTATTTAAAAACTTCATCCTAATATATATATAAATTTTTTTACTTGATTAGAGAATTACATTATTTAAGCCAGCCATATTTACTGCATAATTATTTTGCTCAACTCTGGTCAGTAGTCAACCATTTAAATTACTTCACCTCCTTTTAAGGTAAATTCGGCCTAATCTAAGTTTATAATGTGTTGTGGTAAAAACAATGTAGTACACAATAGTTATGAAACAATCAGTCTGTGCTAAGACCGTATCGATACATATTTCAAAACGATTAAAGACAGTGCATAGGATTCAAATACAAGTTCATTCAGTGTACACTAAGTCTTCCCCCAGTAGTCTACAAGGGTTCTTGAAATAATGAAATAACATTCAAACCACAAAAATTTGGATCATTACTGTACTCTTTAAGCCCTGTCTCGAGAATTTGTTCTGACAGACACTTTGCATGGAAGGCTGTCCGTTTTGACTGCTACACCCACGAAATAGCAATAATATAATCGTAAGTTGAAGGATACAATACACAAAAGAAAAGCAGAAAGAGGAGACCAAAGAAAATAAAAATAATGAATATAATATCCCCTTTTGTACTCTTCCTCCTGCAGACCTGAATACTACAGTTTCCGCAGAGCAGATGCTATCGTTGTCCCTGTTAAGTATATTTATATAAAAAACTTGATCGACGTGAAGTATAAGGGACCCAATGGCAAAATAGAACGAACATTTATCTCTAAACCAAGACTTTCTACCCACTTGAGCTATTCACATACTTACACAAAAGAGCCATAGTTAATGACAGCGTTTTCTTACTGGTGTAACTCGAAGTGTCAGCAGGTGTGCCGCGGGATTTATTGGAAAGATTCTTAGAATAGAGAAAACATTTGAGGATTAAAAACTAATAATTTTTTGATCAACTGTCGAAATTACTTTATAACACAGTTATTAGATGTGTAGCTATTGAACTTTTACACAAACTAAATAGTGTTTTTTTTTTTACTTTCTCCCATGAAGATAAAACATTTTAGTTGATGGAAATATTTACTTTTTGACCAACAAGATGGTGGCACCCATGAAATAGAGTTGTTTATATCATGGCTACCATAGCAATGGCTAGTGCTACTACATCGTGACCACAAATTACCCTGGAGTATCCGTTCTTTAAACATCACGTGTGGTGATTGCCCTGTAGCATCAGAGCTGCCAAACTCGCAGCCAATAATTACCCTGGTGGAGTGTTACCTAAATAGTGCAAATAATTATCCTGGTTGCGTGTAAACTAATTAGCACCAATAATTACTCTCGTGGCGTGTAGCCTAACTTGCACTAATAACTACCCTCTTGGCGTGTAGCCTAACCAGCACTAATAATTACCCTGGGGGCGTACAACTCAAATAGTGATGTATGTAAACTTTAACAGGTCCATAATAGATCAGTCCCAGGATTCTCTAACCCATAAACCCACCATTCCTCACCTCCTCCTCACTATGTGTGCTCGCACCTTAGCCCCCACAGATTACTTGCTTTTTCTCTTTTCCTTCTGAAATGGCACTGATTTAAGGGGTCTAGGTTCGACTCTTGGTACGGTGGAAGCACATAAAGTTTTCCTACTGAGCTAAGGGTTTTGAGTACACTCTAAACTTCTGCTCACAGGCGTCAAAACCCCACAATCAAACACCTGACTTAGAATTATATTAGATTCACAATCTTAATTTACTTGGATGACATTTAAAAAAATTACTAGAAATAGTCCATAATTTATTCCTACCCAAACAACTGTTATGTCACTTTGTATAACTGTAATGAAAATATATGTTAATGTATAGTTATTCACAGTAATTTAGGCCAATATTATTTATATATTTGAGGTACAGCACAAAGATTATTTATCATTTTATTCCTCTTTAAAAAAAAAATATTCATAACACCTTCAGAAAAGGTCTAACGAACATAGCTTCAAAATGGAGACGGGCGAATTTAAACCATATGATTGAACATGACGGAAACAAGTTATTTACAATGATGCACCCAGGCTGTGTATAAACATATGTTATTTAGTTAAATATATTAAATTACGATAAAATAATCATAAAATAATGTAATACATATTAAATATATGCAAGTATTTTCTCTTTTCTAAGTAAATAAGTTGCCTGTATTAAAAGGAATTAATCTATGTATTATTATATTACACATAGTCACTAACAATCCAAAACCTAGAATAAGTACTTACAATTATGTTTAAAATATTGTTTCAGATTAAATAAACATAAGTTATTAAAAATAATGAAATAGAGTGAGAAAACTTAAATTTACGTTATTTTAATTGTAAAATATAACATTTCTTTTAAAAATTTATCATTTATAGAAAAAAAGTATATTCTACTAGTGTTGGCAACCCAAAACCTAAATATATGGTTGTCGACATGTCATCCAGGTAAAAACCTATCATGAACAGACTCTACCTCCAGCATCCTAAACGCTAGAAGAAACCTTGACTCCTGTACCTTCCTTCATCCACCCCAATCATCAAACATGTCCTTCCTACCGTCCAAATGTAAGGCGTGCTAATCCTCGCCCCACTAGCGTCGTAACCCATAACGGTAAATAACATCCCCTATACCCACGCATAAATCCCACCCACACAACTTAGCTTACCACCCATCCATACAGCCAACCCCATTCCCAACCCCACACACCCAGATCCTTTAGCGGTATTGTAATCTTACCCTTATCACGTGTAACACATATTTTCCCATCCTACCCCATTTCCACCGTTTCCCCATCTCACCTTAATCCCTTTCTTCCCCCCTTCCCGACCCATCTCTATAACAACATATTTCACTTCTCCTTCTTACCTCTCTATCTACCCCATTCCAGCCCACACACAAATATGTGTAAAATATGTAAGGAAGTTTCTATTATATTTAAAGGTAAATGCTGATGCACTTAAACTACACTCTATACCCTAGCGTACTACACGCAGGTATCGCAACACAAGAACCTAAACTTATTCTGAATATTTCCCGAGGCCATCATCATGACCCATAACGTTATATTAACATCTGCAACCCATTACAACACCATTCTCCCTCTTCCGCCTAATCCTTCGCCTAAACTATTTCACTATAATCTCCACGACAAGACATCTAGAGCCAATAACGTTAAATTGGAATCTACTGCAACACTCTCTACCCCTCCTTGTGTACAGCGTATTTACCCTAGTCAGCTTGACACCTGCCAACCACTCATCATCCTGACCCCTTACCAACCGCTCCCGTTGTTAAGGTGCGGCAGAAGGGAGTGCGAGTAATTTTACAGTTTTTATAGCATTATATATTTTTGACCAAATAAATCAAATATTTCTTTAGTTGCAACATAGAGTTTAGTTTTCTACACATTCTGATATCACCAGATCTTGAATATCTGTCAAGGTTGTCCTGGATTTTTTTCAAAACTTTTTAGATAAAGAGAAAAAGCTTTGTCAAAACTCCAGGAAACCCCTGACAGATATTCAACAAGGGTTGATTTCAGAATGTGCAGAAAACTAAACTTTATATTGCTACTGGAGAAGTGTTTGATTTATTTTGGCCAACGAATTTCAATTATATTAAAACTGTAATAATACTTGCGCTCTCTTCTGCCACACCTTAACCTTCATTATCCTCGACCCTCCTATCCCAGACATTTAACAGAAATCTTGACAAAGACCTGACGTCATGTGACTTAGGGCTTGCCGACGTTCCGACACTAGAAAGCTTGACTTCCTTACGTTAAGTTAACTTAGACAACTCAAAACCCTTAAACTACCCCATTTCATCATAACCTATCCCACCACACCAAGAACCCATTACGATAAATTAACCTACTCTACCCCATCCTTCCTCCAAATCTTACACCCCCCTAACTCATCACCCAACAACCTTCCAGCCCTAAGCCATCCCCTTAAAGAATATGCTATAGATCTCTTCAGTAAATTATAGGGTACAGTAAAGGATGTAAAAAAACCCTTCCTCAACCCATACCGTATCCTGCTGATATGACTTTACCACACCTCTTTGTATTAAAGACCTTCCTCATGGCTTGCATTGGGTTCAGGCAAGTATGTATACCTTACTCTCTACTGCTGATATAATACAAAACACAGATGTTTATGCTGCAACAGACCTCAAATGACTTAGACACATATCATTGTCCTTCAAAAACTTCAACAGAATTCAACAAATTTCAACATAAATCAACAGACTTAAAAACCGCCTCGGTGGCGTAGTTAACTAACACGCTAGTTTCGTGTTAAGCTAGACTACCGAGGACTAGGAGATCAAGTTTCGAATCTTTGTTGGGTGGACTGGGGGTGGTTTTTCTAAATGGTTTTCCATCTTCCTCCAAGCAAATGTGGGATCACTTCCTTTTAATTCAACCTTCCCAATTCCTAACCCATTTGCCTCTTTAGTATTTGAGCGTATAACTCGAAAGGGAAGTAAGACGTGGTTGTAAAAAAAAGTCTTAAACTAAATTCAACACTATTCAATAGTCTTCAACTGGAATCAACATTTATCAACAGTCTTTACCAGACCCCTCAATAGTTCTACGGATTTCACCAAATCACGAAAAGTCTTTAACATCCACCATTTGGATTCAAAAGAATTTACATGATATCAACAACCGTCACAAGAATTTAAATAGTACTCAACGGACTTCATATTATGTCAAAAGTCTTCATCAGACCTCAAACATACATATACATAATACAGAAATCTTTTAAATTACATCATCAAACAAAGATAAATCAAAACCATTCAAAAGACTTCCATACAATTCAATATTTTTCAAAAGATTACTCAAGAATCAAACAAACTTCCCTGACCTCACACAAACTTTAACAGATTTCACCAGATGACAAACATACATAAACAGACTTAAACATAAAAATATGCTTCAACAGATTCTAAGATAAATCAACCGGATTCAATATACTTTACAATAATTCAACAGACGTTACCAGACCTTAATTAGTCTGACTTTAACAGAACTCAACATACATTAACAGTCTTCAGCGGGCCTTAAACATACATCAACGTGCTTCAACAAACTTTTAAATACTTCAGCAGTTTTAAACATACATCAACAGGCTTCAACAGACTTCAAAATATTTGCCAGAACTCAGCGATCTTTACCAGACTTCACCAGACTTCAATATATTTCATCATATTTCCACATATTACACTATACTTCAACAGTATTCAACATACATCAACAGGCTTCAACAGACTTAAAAAAATTGGCAGAACTCATCAAGCTTTACCAGACCATAAGGTAATTTTATATTAAACATCAATCCTGATCTTGTATACAAAGGGAAGAAGGAAATTAATCTGAAAAGAGCATAGCCTGGGGAGAGGTAATTAGGGCATGGACTGGATAGAGACTTGAAATAGGATTATTTAAATATATACATCTATATTTAAACGTTAAGTCTGGATGGAGAATAGATTTAGGATGATTTGAGATCATGACCTATTAGGATAATGGAATTGGGCTTAAAGTAATGAAAGTATTTGAGAGTATGTCCTGTATGGAAAATAGAAGAGAATAATAATATAGAGTTGAACTAGGTTTAATGTAATATTAGAGTGGAGGGGTGAGGCACTAGGACGTTTTGGTCTCGCCCCTCCACTCTGATATTACATTATGGTTCTGGGTGTGTAGGGTTGGGGATGGGACAGGCTGTATGGATGGGTGGTAAACTAAGTTGTGTGGGTAGGACTTAGGCGTGGGCTTGGGGGATGTTAGTTACCGTTATGGGCCACGACGCTAGTGGGGCGAGGATTAGCACGCTTTACGTTTGGACGGTAGGAAGGACATGTTTGATGAATGGAGTGGATGAAGGTACAGTAGTCTAGATTTCTTCTAGCGTTTAGGATGCTGGAGGTAGAGTCTGTTCATGATAGGTTTTTACCTGGATGACAGTTAAAAAATCATATTTTTAGGTTTTGGGTTGCAAAAACTAGTAGAAGATCACTATTTTGTTATAAATGTTAAGTTTTTTAATGACAAGCTATATTTTACATTTAAATTAACGTAAGCTTCAGTTTTCTCACATTATTACTTTTAATAATTGCTTTTTATTCAAACTGAAACAATATTTTAAACATAATTGAAGATCTAAATATCTCAGTGCGCGTGTGAACGCAAAAAGTCAAGGCTTTGGGATCGTACGTACGAGATGGACGCCAAAAAATCTATGAATATGGGCAAAAAGAGATGTGGGGCTCAGATCACAGGATTGTAGAACATGATTTGATCCTTTCCTTCTATTCTTCATGTGTATAAGAAGCTATCTCTCTGTTTTCTACCTGTGCAATCGTGGTCCATTATTAAGTAATAATTCCTGTGTACCAGTAATCTATACTAGACTATAGCGCTAAGTAAATAAAGGTTTTTAAACATAGGTCCTATTATTCTATTTCTATCAATACCGTGAAATATTTTACACAGGCAAATTAAAATTGAATTACTTAACACCTTATCTTAATCCTATTTACTACCCATAGTAACATAGAACACAAGGATAAATAATATGTTCTGTTGGTTTTAATGCATCAGTATTTACCTGGTTTTAAGGAAAACAAAACCTTTGGGACATTGGGATAGAAATACGGTAATTATTGTAGATTATCACAATTTAACTCTAAATTTCAATTCCAATTTCCTTTATTAAAGTGATGGCCGACAGTCGTGAGACCTATGACAGGCCAACATTAAAAGGTTTTTCCAATAAGGAAGTAATAAAGATTATACACGCTTCGGTGGCCACATGATCTAAGGTGTTACGCTAGCAATATTCTAGACTTTCGATGACAGGAAGATCTTGGTTCGATCCCGGTTAGTTATACTGAGGGTGTTTTTCCGGGATGGTTTCTCACACTCTCTTCACTCAAAATGCAGGTACGTGTTCTCTACATTTATCCTTACTCACCCTTAACACATATTAACGTAATCATTATAATATAAACCTATAACCAAAATGGATTTTAAAACACGGTACTAAAAATAAAGTTATTCAGAAATTAACAAATTGCAAAGAGTTTGTCTTTCCATCCTAAACAAATACACTGAGAATGGTTTCCAAATATATTCTAGGCAAATAAATGTGTAATTCCTACAAATCTTAACTATTTATTCTTTACACCATGGTATTAATAAAATAATGATAAATGTGTTATTAAAAAGTAAGAATAAACCTCAAAATATAAACTACTTGTATCCTTTTAGTTTTCAACAACCTACTTGGGCCCATCATGGTTAATATAGCACACATGAGCAGCAATATTTACCTATCACTGTGTCATATCTTGTGAATATAAGCAAGTGGAAAGTGGGTGTTAAACGAGATTGGCTCATCTCTATTCCTGTCTGATTAAAACAAACCAATCGTTGTCTCTCACTTGACTACACTAGGATGGGGTACATTATTCCCTAACCATTTGTGTGTGAGATAGAATATATTGTACATTCAGTTCAATTAATAATATATCCTTTGTTTTAAGGAAAAGATAATATGCCAGAATCAAAGAATAATCATAATATAAACGCCTTTTCGTCATTATTAATAATTTTGCTCATCCCTACAAAGCATAGCTATTTAGTTTGCAGCGATAACTCTACCAATAATATACATTCTAGGTTCAGCTTAAATAAATAATGATGGCCTAAGAGTATATGTAAATAATAGCCATATGACGACACAGCCACTCTCCATCTTATGGTCACTACTGCTAGGAAGTGATTCAAATTCAATTTATTATGGGCACTGAAACTCAGGCCCAGAGGGATACCTGCCCCCCCTTCCTCATTCCCCTTTTTAATAAGGTACTGAAACTCAGGCCCAGAGGGATACCTGCCCCCCCCCTTCCTCATTCCCCTTTTTAATAAGGTTTAAATGTGATTATTATTTTTATTTTATACCTCCACCTCCCACACCTCACACAATACCCACAGTAGTGAATAATTCTCTTATTACTCCACTCTCTCCAAAACTCCTTAACCCACCCTACAACTTCATCCCATCCTTTTTTATGATCTCAATATTTATAGAAGTTTCCATTCCCTTTCCAGGTGCATTTTATGCACTTGCATGTACATTTCTCAAAGCCTATGCTCCTCTATTCCGTTCAGCCAAAACCCTCTGCTCTCTGGCATCGAAACGCAACACCCCAAACTGCAGGTCTGCTAATCCCGTAGAGAACCACACGTTTTCCCATCCTCTTCTTCAATCAAGTTTTCCCTAAAAAAAAATGAGGAATACAGAATATCAAGGGCTGCCAAATTTATGACACATAACCGTAAAACACCCTCTACCAAATCACCCCCTTCCCCTGCTACCAAACCGCGTTCTGCCACAAGACATCTCTACCTCATAACGTTGAATCCTTTTGTTGTAATTTCTTACACAACACACTTCCTCTCATTTAGGCAAATGTTGATAAATAGTGAATACAACTTCTATTTCATCAAGCATTTTTATTTTCTAAATATTAATATCCTTAACTATTCTTCTTGGAACACCCATTTTTCCAAAATCTAGAGGTTATACCAATCGAGTCAAAACTGGTAGATTGACATACACCTGAAAACTGCAGAGATAATCCTTAATATCTAATACTACAGTAAACGCCATACTCATCATCTTTGAAGATATTTCAGATTTATCTTGAATCCACCTTCTATTTATGAATAAGTTCTAACCCTAACCCCACCCCTTTATCATTGAAAGGACGCTTCCCATGATTTTGAGCAGGCTTAGAGAGGCATGCAAACCATCCTCTCTACAGATGACATCATACAAGGAACAGATGTTCAATACTCACAGCCAAAATTTATGACAATGAACTTAAAGGGCTAAATTAAAGCTTTTGGGCTTGTTTATAAATTCATAAATAACCAACCATAACCAATTAGATTTATTTTTCATTTTTTTGAGCTCCAGATAGATTTTGTCTATTACTTTAATCGTATTCATGTATATAATGACTGTGGTGTGGCTCTTTTAATTTAACTTTAGGATACACAGATAATTTAGATCGTAAGGAATCCATTGAAGGATATGCAGAGATTTTATTAGGGGCTAGTAAGTAAATAGGTTTAGAATTGAACGCCAAAAATAAATAGTCAATGATCAGAGATAACACAGATTGAAAACTATTGTTTATAAATTACTGCGGATAGTATTATTTTTGATATTGTTAGTGAGTTTAAAAATTTAGGAACAACATTAACTAACTATAATCATATTGGAGTGGAAATTAGGAAAATAATACTCAGTACTATACCATTTTAAGTAGTGTTAACATTTCACTCGCTGTGAAGGAATGTGATACTCAGAATATACAAGACAATGGTTTATGCGACTCTTTTCTAAAATTATGAAACTTGATATCTAACCTTAGATAACTAAAAAAAATTATAGGTTTTTCGAAATAGGAATATAATTGTTTACTGAAAAAAAAAGTATGAAATAATCTATAGTAAAGGATGTTACATAATAATGAATTACATAGCCTTTACACATACCAAGACATTTTTAGGATAATCAAATCTAGCAGATCACGTTGGTCAGGACATGAAGTACAAATGAAAGAATGTAAAACCATGTTCAAAATATTGACTGGCAAGAACAATAGAAAGAGACCAATGTTAAGGCCTAGACTTAAATGGGAGGGTAGTATTAGAATTGACTTTAAAGAGATAGGGTGTTATGAGGGGGGCTAGATATAACCCGCTTAAGATAAGTAGGTGTGGTAGTGATCTTACTAGTTCCTATTGCCATTGATTAAGTAAGATTGATGGTAATTTTCAAATATGATTTAATTAGGTTTATAAATATTTTATTACATTCATTCTAATATATATCTTGATTATTTCATTGTTTATTTCTATTTATAAAAGTATTTGAGCATTGTAATACTGTAACCTTTAATTTCGGATGATACGGGAGTTGCTAATAATAAGGTGTTAATGAATTTTTAAACTATTTTAAAAGCAAGTAATAATCTTTGGACATTCATACAATTACAAAATATCATGTGTTGAGTTCATATTTTCTCATATTAGAAAAATCTATTGGTGGTTTCCCCAGGACATTATAATTATTTTTTCTAGCGGAAAGACTCTTAATAAATCTATTATGGCTCGCCTATAATGGCAATATTCTGCATAATAATTCAAATCATTTCATAATGCGTTAACTTATTCTATAAAAGACTGAGACAATCCATGATCTACGGATATATTGCTCAAAATATAATCTAGTAACAACATAAAGTGTTCAAAATTCATCACTTAGGTTGAGTTCTTTTTTTTATGTTCTAATATAGTGATGATTATACAGTCGTCCCACTCCTTAGCTCAGTCGGTAGTGTGTCTCTCTATTTCGCTAAGTACCCCTGGTTCTATTCTCGGCATGGTCGATAATTTATCATTGATTAAAATATATATTTACACTTTCAGATTGATAGATTAACGTCTGAAGACTGGATGTGGTGCCTGTCCTATTCTTAACTAAGATTATATGGCATATGAAGCTATGACATGTCTAGCCAGCCAGTAGTGAAAGATATATGACTTTAATAAAAAACCTATCCAGGGCATAGGATGGAAGCAGTAATTGATGTAAAGTAAAGATTATAAGTATTTTTTAGAACTTCATCCTACTACTTGTTCGGGTTATACGCTTATGAACTAATTACTCTGATGGCTTAAGAATCAGGAAGGTTTAATGGATAGGAAGTGTATCAGCATTTGCGTGGAAGAATAGTGGGAAAATATTTAGGAAAACCACCCTCAGTGAACCTGGCCGGGATCGAAACCCGATCTCCCTTCCTTCGGTAGTCTAATTATATAGTTGCTTAGCTCCAAATTCATGATGTGATAACACTATTTTTTTTTAAGTCATATAATCGTACCATTTGTGCAATTGGCCATTAATTTTATAATGTTCTAGTTAAAAAACATAGGCCAATGAGTGGGATTCAAGATATAATATCCCAGGTCATTGTAGAATATTGTATTTAATTGGCTTTTTACACAAACACTACTAACCACCTAGCCTAATTGGTAGATACTTTGCGGATATATTTTATTGGATTTTCATCCACATATGTGTGAATAAATGAAGGAAATGCCCAAGAGAAGACCAAATATCTATATAAAAGAAATCCATTGCACAAATACTTTATTCTTTTTTCAAACATTTTTATTCCTGACAAACGACTATCAAGTGGAATGTGAGCTTAACGGCTAGGACCACTCAACTACTATTGAGGATTTGTATGACTGCTTTTATTCATGTATTTAAAAAATAAATCGCCACTAGCAAACACACCTTTATTAGAGCGCAATCAAAGCTACAAAGTACTCGTATATTGAGTAAAAAATAAAAAAAATAAAAAAAAATTGTTTCAGAAAATTGCTGTTATGTTTATAGATTCACACGCGAGCATGTTGCTGCCCACACTTAAAATGAAAAATGAAACTTATGTTTTCAACAAACAATTTTCACATTAAAATCTTAATAGTGTTATCTTATTATTAACAATGCCATTTTTACACTAGTTTTATGAAAAACGTGTAATATATTTGTATGTCTAAATATACACAAATATTCCAGGTGGCAACATCATCACACAATTTCTCTAAAATTCTGCATCCCTTAGCTATTGATATAATAAATATGGTTTTTGTATATATGTTGTTATTAGATTTGCCTCAACAACAACCAGAGACTTAAGGCTGGTTGTATGGACAATAATCATTGTCTTGATCTGAGATTAGATGCAAATTGATCTCAAATGAAAAATAATTATTGGCTTGATCTGAGATAAAATAAGATTAAATTACGATTACATCATAGGAGAGTCAGCCCTCAGCAGTCAGCGGTTAACGCATACAACGTATTTCAACACTGTGGGAGATTCTGTAACTCCAGTATTCGTCTTTACAGTCACCTTTAAGAACCCACATTCTCAACTGATAATATCCGCGGAAGAAGATCATATCCATAAGCGAGTGATAGCCGATCAGATGTCAATTGATCCCCAATCGATGACTCAAATGTAATTTTCAGTTGCATCATTAACCAAATTAATATTAGGTATTTGTAGATACAATCTTGTGATGGCGACGTGTCGGGGTTGGAAGCTCGTGGGCTTAAGATCAATTCTCTCCGTTTATGGTGACTGCCCTAATTCAGACGGGAAAAGATGCTTCCTGCTCCTGCGTGTGTGATACACCTCGTATGGTAATCCTGTCAGGATGCTCTCTCGTGGTGGCCTCTGACAACGTCCAGAGGGTTTATACAATATGCGAATCAACCTCCGTCGAGGTTGTCTGTTTGGGAGTGTATGGTAGAATAGAGCCTCAGCCACTAACCACACATCAAGTACAGGCGCGGATACAGATAATTTTTATATGGGAGACATAATTATAAATAACATAGTAACTCACAATGTTACATTTTGTTTATAGCCATTAAATATTTTCTAATTCATTTTTGATTTTATGACTGTTTTAAACCGTGGTCATCCTCCCAAATTTTTTTAAAATCAAATAGTTTTTATAAACTATTTGGAATTACCCATTTTCAAATTTTTAAAAATAATGGTTCACTCTAGGAGTTATGGGATGTCTTCGCCTTTTTTTTCTTTTTGAATAGATTTTTTTATAAGCCATTTAGAGTGTTCCTCACCTAGAAATTTTTTACGGTGATTAGGTACCTCTAGAAGAAAATCTTTAAAGTGGTCTTCCACCGACCAAATTTTTAAAATTTAATTATTTCAGAAACTAGATTATTTGGGGTGGTTCTTGCCTGAAAATTCTTCAAAATGACATGCATATAGGAGCTATTAGTAGTTGTCCTCTCCTAGATATTTTTGAAATTTGGATGACATTATAAGATAATTAGAGCTTTCTTTCATGGTCATTTTCTGCCAGTTTGATGCCTTTAGTCTAGTAGTTATTTGAGGCGGTCTTCTCCGGCAAACATTTGACAATAGAATGCATCTAAAAGTCATTTGGAGTTTTATTTAAGGCCATATTTCAGCTTCATATTCGATAATATCAGAGGAATTGAAGTATATCAAGAGGAGAGGGAATTTATTCCAGGGAGGGTCAAATTATTTTCATTCTTAGTTGAAAACGAATATATTTTACACATTTGCGTGAGTCATACCGAACGTTGAATATGCGTAAATGAATAATGCGCGTGTGGACCCTGATTAAGAGATGTCTGCTCGTAAAGAGATAAAAAAAATGGGATTATTTATCTGTGTTGTATTTTCTTTCTCTAATTTGAACTTTCATTTTGTTTTTGGTATTAATTTTCTAATATTCACAGGGGAGTCAACTGACCCTTTGACCCCCTCTCCTCCCTAATCCACAATTGTTTCAAGCGGCTGGCAGCCGGTACCTTCTGGGGTCCCGTGCCAGAGGTCGGATAGTAGCTCCCGTTTAGACTACCTCTGACAAAATTAGTACACAGGGCTGGTTGGATGCCCCCACAGCAGTTTGGAAACCCAGAAATGGGCTGGACTCTGTTGGGTAGTGATTTAATGACTCGTGAGTGATGGCGCGAGCAGGTTGGGTGCGTGATCATGGTTATTCGTGTCTTGGTCACGTAGTGCCGGGTGGTGAGCCATATAAAGCTCCGGTGCTAGCCTGGACAGTTAGAAGTGTCTGAACTAAAAAGGGGTGCCTCCACTAGTACGTATAAAAGTGGAGAGTTTAGCTCTCCACACGCAGTGGGCGTAATTCCACTCCCTTACCTAAGAATAACGGGAAAGTTAAACCCGTTTGGCGAGTGACCCCGGATACCACCCTGGAGATTGTGGGAGGCACCTATTACCAGTGTCGGTTCAAATAGTGAGTGACTGGTTGAAGTGGTCAACATTGTCTCCTTCCTGGGTATCGGGTATAGTCCCAATCACCCCTTCTCTCGTGGGAGGTGATAATTTCGGGTACTCTCTGAGAACCTGCCCTGAGACCATCCGGGGAAGCTGGCCAGGCCACATTTACGTGGTCTTTACTGGGTAATTATGGTTTTAAGCCTTCTTAGCGTGATTCCTGCTCCAAGGGCCTAAATAGGGCGACATAAATGAAATCCCTCTTTAAGGGGATTCCTATGATCTAGTTTTGAAAACCAGTAGAGAGTTTAGGAAAAAATCCCTCCGAGTAGAATGATACCTAGGTTTTATCTTAGCTCCCTTACGTGTAAGCTCAGCACACATGGAAGGAGATGCCAACTCCTACCGCAGATGAAAGTCTGGCCAAGGCAGGAAAGGTTTCCTAATTATCCGGTGATGACAGGGATCGATTACATGTATGGATCATTAGTCTCAAAATTGCCCGTTACCTTCCTTCACATAGCAACGCTTAGAGGGCATAGCTATGATGTGTTTTATATGTTCCTCTAAAGAGTTATTTATTCCTCAGACATTGGTTGACAGACACTGACACGCCAGGTGACTTTCTACTTATAAATAAAAGTATCTGACTTATGCAAGGTGTCAGACAAGTGACTTAGCGGATTCCTTAATGTAAATCAAATCTCTGTTCAAGGTTATTATCCAATTATCTTCCATCAACTTTTGATTCTATTACCAGCCAGTTGATGGGAGATGTAATCTATAAGTGGGGTGTGGGGCTAGTGCTCTAAATCTAGCCATTCGACCCTAATCTTACCTATGCTATCCTGGCATATGGAGGAATTAATTTCTGAGGTGGGGACACCATTAGGGCGAATTTAAATACACCCATACCATTAAAATACCTGGCGTGGACCAACAGGCAAAGGTTGGAGTGAACTGGTAATGATCAATAATAGGACAATTAGTTTTAGTAGTAAATGTATATTTAAATTCCAGAAAGTTTAAATGTAAAAAAAATATATATAGAAATCATTGTAAAATGAATAGAGCAGATAAAGTACTGATTTTTAGTACAATAAGATGTCTGAACAAATGTATAATGAGGTTGAAAATAAAAAAAATCCCCAGATGATCGGATGATACGCGAGAGTGATAATGGTGGAAAGCAGAGGGGACCTACAGCTTAACGTGGGTTCCGAAACACTATATGGGCGTAGCATTCCACACATTCTCAACCGAGAATGCACACATTTTTCGAGAGATGTATGAAGGTTTTGGTAATCAGATAAATCTATGCCAGTACCGGGATTTGATCCCCGGACCCCTAACACAGAAGTCTAACACAATACTTCTAGACCACCTGGCTCCTCATAATCTATAAGTTTTGATAACTAGACTAGTTTATCATCATTATTTAAGTTATTTATATAAGTGGTCCATGTATTTTATACATTTAATTTAAGTATGACTAATTATATTGACAGAAACTAGCTTGTATTTAATTATATAGAAATACCATATAAGAGAGGCTTAAATTGAAAACATTTTATTTATTATATTTTTAATATTCTACAAGATTGGTTAAAACTATTTTATTAAAGAACGAACCCGAAATCACAATTTATTGAAGTGTTTATACATAATAGCAAATCTTATGTATAGATTTAAGTCATTTAAAAATCATATTTTCCATATACAGTGATGTTTACAGTGTTGCAATGTTTGTTTTACTAGATTATCTGTGGTTAGGTGATCGGAGCTTTTATACCTAATTAACAATGTTGCAAAACCAATTTATTTTGATCAAAAATCAATAAATTGTCAATGATCTAATTGGGTCTTCTCCTTTCGTGGTCATAATTTACCATCCATGGGACAAAGAGTTGAGTATTTTATATAATTGCATTAAGATGTGGTTCTGATTCTAATTTAATGGACCAGTTTAAACATTTTAAAACTATTAAAGAAAATAAAAATAACATTTCTTTTGCTCATGATTGTAAAATACACATTCAATCCCCTCCCTCATTATAATTTTTAAATTCGGTCATTAAATTACTTTCCTTGATGGAAAATATTGCATATTTATTGCAATAACCTATGTTAATTATATTATATATTAGGCATAATTATATAGATTATTAATATTTTTAGTGAGAAAAAATTAATGATGCCGATCAAAACTAATATTTGACATAACTACATAATATCTATCTATCAAGAGGTCCATATTTACTGAAGTACTGTAACATTTTGGTTTTAAAGAGTAGATTTCTTATATGTCGTTCTTACTTAGCAACAAGTTATGGTGGGTGACCCCGAAGGCTATCGTCGATTTGAGAAGGAGAGTGTGAAAGGGAAGGAAGAATAAAAAAAAAGGTTGACCAGGCCAATTTTATCGCGGTATTGAAGTGTCGTGGTCTTCGGTCAGTTCTCCCTCGACCTTTAGCTTCCATCACGGGTGGAAAGGAAGTGGTGCAAACAGTTTGTAATCGGATCAGCATCGATTGGCCTGGGTCATGACACTGATGTGAGTGTGGTGGAGATTGGGGAATATAACAGAGATGTTGATGTATATATACGATGGCTATATGACGTTGTTGGTTTTAACTGGGATCAACAATAATTCAGATATACCTTTTGCAAACACAATATGCTTCTAGCACGATCTAGTTTTGCATTATTGTATAATAAATTACTTTCTAAAATAACAATCAAATTAGATTCAAAAAATAATTTATCGCTAATGAATACACCAATAAAGTAAATTCACAACATAAAATTTTTTGGAAATTTTACTAAATCAATTTATGTGTTCCATGTGGCTGCAATCCAATATAAATAGAGGATAAAAATCAAGGCAATCTTGAGCTCAATACCAGCATTTTATTGCTCTCAACTTTGTAGAACTCAATCATACAAGATGTGTAGACTTTTTTTT
>CABFOV010000017.1:265985-308503 GCA_902141375.1 Timema poppense | reverse complement strand
GGGGGGGGGGGGTCTAACACGAGGTGTGAGGTATGGAGAGAAACACACGCTAAGATCCATAAAAATGAAATGAAAGAAATATATATTTGTTTGTAGCCATTAATAAGAAAATCACCCGCCTCGGTGGCGTAGTTGGCTAACGCGTTAATCGTGTTGAGCTGCTCGACTGCTGAGGACGGGGAGATCGAGGTTCGAATCTCGGTCGGGTGAACTGGGGGGGGAGGGGTTCCTAAATGGTTTTCCACTTTCCCTCCACGCAAATGCGGGTTCACTTCCTCTTATTCAACATTCCCAATTCCTAATCCATTAGAGTAATTAGTACTACTTAAAGCGTATAACCCGAACGGGTAGTAAGACGCTGTGCTAAATATTATTATTAAATAAGAAAATCCTCTCCAAGAAAAATTCATTACTCTTAACTAAATTAAAATACATTTTATCTAACTCCTTATATTCCTCATGTCAGCCGCACTGGCATTTTATATAAATATGTTTAGATTTGACAATGTTGAGTTTAAATAAACATGTTATAATAGAAAATATATATCAGTACCACTTTTGATAACATTTGTTATTTTACAATTTGAAACTTTATAGAAAATTCTAATATCCATTTTTGTATTAAATAATTCTTTAGTAAGAGTCTACAAAGGCGTGTCGTAGTGCTTTTTCCAGGGTATATAATGCATGACTAAACTGTAAGTGTAAATTTTATTCAACACCTAGAAGAACACTCATGGTCCAGGTATCAACGAAAATATATTTTCATGGGACGAATATAGAGCAGAGCCTATGTGACTGGTCAAATGTGGATGGAATGAGGCACAATATATTTTAGCTTTAGTATTAAAAATATATGATTACCTGGAAAAGCTCCATGACACGCCACTAGGAATCGAATGGCCCTTTACTAAATATTTGTACACATTCGAGATGTTGTAAATAATGAGGCCATTAAATTTAAGTTGTTTGTTGACTGGTTGGGGTGCTTTTCTGGCTGACAATTGATATTTTTTAGAAAAGATTACATCCATGGTATTAAGAATTTTCAAAATTATACCCATATTATATGTTAAATACAAGCAATTACAATAATAGTGTTATGCCAAAATTTGGTGCAATAACCTGAGCTTCAAATATTAACTTTACCAAGCTAAGCAAATAGTAGTAATGTTTGAATAAGAAATACTATTTATACTAGTTCCTTGGTCTTCTCTAACAAAAAAAAATCCATGGTGGGTGCCTGCAAGCGAGCTTTACCGGCCGAGCTGCTTCCACCGTTAGTGATGATAGTGCCACCATTTGGGGATCTAGGGTGTCATGAGGTCAGCACAACGAGCCCTACAGCCATCTAGTAATATTCTAAACCACAGTTGTTACTTCTTTATTCAAGTAACTCCTGATTTGTCCTTACGAGCCTAAGTTTGATCTTCTTATTATCTGTCTCACAGATCAATTTTGGAAGCACCGGGTGTTGAACTCAGAACCTATGTATCTGTAACTAGGAACTCTGACCACTAGACCACATGAAAGTAGTGTAAGGATGCTGATCCTGAACAACCACATTGAGCAAGATGGTTTATAACAATGCAACCTCCCACATCCTCGCTCCCCTTCAACCCACAACACACTCCACTAGTTAACTTATGGTTGGGTTTGAACGGATTTGGACAGGTCTATACGGATTCGTACAAGATCAGACATGCCTTAAATTTCTGAATACGTCATAACCCATGTCTGATTATAATGGTATTTCTGCATAACTTCACTTAGGTATGATGTTACGTATTAAATTGTATTGAAGGTCTGTATTTATGCATCTTGTTCCACGTATCTGCTGTATGTGTTGTGTGTTTACTTGTATTGTACTCAGTGGCGTCACGTCAAGGCAAGCGCTGCTTGCCTTTGATTGAAAATATGTAACTATTTTATTTAACGTTTGCAAACTTTGTTTTTGCCTGGTAATCATTTAAATGTAATTCAAGCATCACTGGGTTGAAAAAATAATTCCATACATGGTAGTGGCCGTATAACATGCATGCAAGACGTGCACTAGTCCATCCAATGGTGGTTGAAAGTCAGTATGAGTCCGACTTTCATCCCATTTCTCTAGCTACTGTAGTTCTTATTTGGGACATCATAGATTTAGAGGGGGGAGAGGGGGAAGAGCGGTGGATTCCAGGTAAAAATGCAAGCAGAAAAGTAACGATTTCTCTGGCCATAAAGGTGACGACTAGAACCGAAGTCACTACCCCTCTATTAACCTTTCAAAACATAGGGGGATAGTATGGAAAGAAAGGGTAAATTAATATATTATTGTCAAGGTACTGACCCCGTGCCTACACATCTTTAAACCCGGTAAACACGGCACAAATTCTTTAACATAAAGTTGTAAAAGAAGTTGCAGCCTGAAGATGGCGTCGTGTGAACACCAAAACTTTTACAAGATCTGCTTTTCACAACTTATTGTATACAATTTCAGGAAAGAGAACGCGTCCTATATCAGCCATTTTTCTTGTACAACTTTTAAGTTGTAAACACAAAAATTTCGTCTGCTAGACAGTTACTTAAAAAAAGAGTGACTGTAAGAAAAAACAGCTAAATGCTTGAAAACAAACACATTTATTATATTATAAGGAGGCTAGATCCTGAATATAAAGGTTTTAAAAAATGGCAAAACATAAATTATTTTCATAATATTTAGGAATGACTAAGAAATTATTTACATTAAATACTAATATTTTCCAAAACATTCAATCATTATTTTTCCATAAAAAGGTCAAAAATGCCATGTTTATCCTAATATTGTATGCGATCACAAATGCCGTGTGAACAATCACTGGCTGAAATTTGTATGCAATCCATGTGACCAAGATATTGTAGAATTTCCCTTGTATATTGTACATTGGCAATACCCCTTCCAAGCTTGCTTAAGAATTTTGGTCACGAGACGCTACTGATTGTATTCTTGTTGTTATTGTAAACATATATGTATGTTATATGTAGTAATGTGTGTAGAGTTTGTGATGTTATTGTATGCATTGTATTGTATGTAATGTTTTTATGTTATTGTATGTATTATTATACATATGTTTGTATGCTATAAACTCATGTATGTATGCATGAAAATGTTTACCATAGTGTAGTGATGATCTGTATTTTACGTATCGCTTTGTATGTATTTGATATATGTACTACATGTTTGTTTGTATTATATCTTTATCTGCATTGTATACAATCATGTGTGTATGTTGTACGTATTAATGTAAGCATGGTTTATGCTCTTACTGGGTCTAATTCGAGTGTGGTCAAGGATTAAATGTCCATCTTTAAATAATGTAAGAGGCTGAGCTTTGTAATAAGTTATGAATAAGTCATGGACTTGGGGCTTAGGACATTGGTGAGCTATATATCCGGATGGTGGGAGTGTATAAAATATGACTGAATCAAGTACATAATGAAACAGACGTCACTGTTTGTGCGAGTTCATGTCCAACAAGATATATACTTATGCCTTCTTATATCTACTGCCAATCAATTTAATTCATACCATTTCTGAGGTTTCCCTTTGTAGATATTTTATATGTGTATGTATCAATATTTAAAGTTCTAAAGCTTTAGTTAGATTAGGTTGTGTTAAGATTAAAGTTAAGGCCAATACTATATTAATGTTAATGTTAGGTTAGGTCTAAACATGTTCGATGAGCTTATGTCCTATATGTATGATGAATTATATGATAAATGAAAAATTATTGTTAAATATATTATATGTTCGATAAATGTAGATTAATTAAATATTGTAGGATACATGGTATGATAAAAGACATACGATTAAATGTGATTCTGATAAGGGTTAGATGATAATTTTAGATTTAAATAAGTGGGTAAAGGCTAGTAAGAGGGGGAGCGAGAGATAAGGTGGCTATATTCTTCAGAGGCTTTCAAGAATATGTCTGTGCGAGTTTACCTTGTAAACACCTGTGTTGTGTACGACGTTATTCGTAGAGTGGGAGATCATACTTGTCTGAACCTCTTCAAGGCATAAGCTGTGTCCCTCCTTCGATGATATAATATAGTAAAGTCGTATCGGCAGGGGGATGGAGTTGAGGGGTATGTAGTGGGGTGATGCAGGAAGGATTGAGGAGGAGGGGGTGATGAGTGGTTAATAGGGAAGTGGCTTGTATGAGAGCAGTATGATAGGGGTGTGACCAGGATCGTGCGTCAGGAAACTGGATGGGGATTCTCAATCAGGTGTTGGGTTGTAGTGTTTTGACGCCTGCGTGCAGTAAGTTAGGGTGTTGTAGGTAATGAAAAGTCGTCAGCTGATAAAGTATGGATATGCTTAAGTCCATACAGCACTATTTGAGCTGTAAAACATAAATTAATTATTATCACTAACTGTTTTACACGCCACCAGGGTAAATATAGAGTATATTTGGGTAAAAAGAATCTATATTAATTATTAGCGCTAGATAGATTTCATTATAAGAAGGTGATAATCTTAGCAGTCTAGTGACAACATTTCAGATGACTACTAACTTTCCTTGCTGATTTTCTTAGTCTAACAAGGAAATGAGCTCATAGAACACGTCTAAAGCAGTACTATAAAAATTTCACAAATAAAGGCAGTGGTCTGAAACCACTAATACTACTGCAAAATCTTGTGTGGTAGGAAGACAAAGGGAAAAAAGTTTACTAGCCATAAGTAAATGAGTTCATCTAACAACTAACTCTTGTTCTTCCATATTTTTATTATTGTGATGTTGTGTTTAGTGACTTAACCGAAACTCTGGCCACTCGTATTCAAAGGCCACATAATGTGTTTGTTCGATATATATTTAATCTTAAATATCGGGATCGTATTACTCCATACATGCGGGAGCTTGGTTGGATGATACTGGAACAAAGGCGTGAACTACATTCTCGTTTACTGCTGTACAAAGTAATTACGACTGGCGTACCCAGTTACCTGGTGCCTCAATTTCAATTTATACAAGTACAGGGTGGTCCCTGCACTCGCTCTAAGTCAGCTATCTATCTCTGTGTTCCGATATTCAAAATTAATTTTTATTTAAAATATTTTACTGTCTCATCTTCCTTAGCCTGGAACAAGCTGCCTGTAGACTTTACAGATGTAAATGGACTATCTGATTTTAGAAACAAACTCAGCAATCACTATATCACTAGCGTGTGAGCTGCGGTATAATCCATGTGTGTGAATGTGTGTGAGTGTTTGGTGTGAGAATGTTTACTAATTTTATTTTATTTTATCTCTCTGTTTCCACAACTGATCTAAAGTTACTGTGATTAGGTTCATTACTGTATTATTAGCTGGTTTTTCACGTGTTTATCTCATTGCAATATTTTATGTGTTTTATGTTCATGTGTATGGTTTCCTCAAATACTTGTCTCCTTTGTTTTATTATATGATAGTGATTGCTAAATGAAGTGTAATGTTAGCTTAAGACATGGTTGAATGTAAGAGAAGGCTTATGTCTTAATCACGCCATGTAAATAATTACAGCTATAATAATAATAATAATAATAATAACATGTATAAACAAGTTCAGTAGTAGTGTAGAATGGTTCTCCAGGGAAAAATACCGATGTGGTAGGGAGACATAGTGAAAAATAACGTGTATAAAATGATAAATAAATTAAGCCCTAGAACATGCTCAAACAAGTTTAGAAGGAGTATAGAAATGGCACACCTCCGTAAAAAAAAACCTTTGGAGGTTTCCACAACGTGGTCTAATTAAGTGATCCAACATCATGAATTTACATCTACAAACTTACAGTATAGGAGCGACTTATTAATATGGAGGTGGCGCTACTTGGATCAGCAATCATAGATCTATCAACCATATTGGATTAATATCAATCTTGAATCATAGATTGTTAGAATCTTACAGATATATGCATGTTCGGACATGTCTGTAATTAACAAGCATGCTCGTACAATATCGGTTATTATCAGTTATGATTGGTCTTGATAGGTTATAGTTGTTAATGTTCGGTTATGATTTGTTATGGTCGGTTATGATTGGCTATGATCGGTCATGTTCACGTTTAGACATATCCAGACAGTTTTATACATGCGTGATTGAGAGGAGTTGAGTGGTTGGGTATGTGAGGGTGACAATTTAGGATCCACCATCTTTTATTGATCCGCCATCTTGAATTACCGGTTCTTATTTGCTCAGTACCTGTCATTATATATCCAGTATGATCAGACATGATTATACATTTTCATAAATTTTAAAACATATTCAGATATGATCAGGCATCATAAGGCTTGTTCAGATAAGCTCAGACATGTTTAAACATGACCAGACTAGTTCAAATAAGTTCTGCAACATTTAAAATGGCCAACAAATTTCAAAATGACCTTCGAAATTCAAATTCGCCACCTAAACTCAAAATGTTTACCACGATTAAAATTGCTCTAAAAGAATTATAATGGCCTTCAAAATTCAAAATAACGGTCACACGCGCATGCGTGCCTTAAAAAAGTTAACCTGCGTAAGCATTTTTACACAAATTAATTATCTGTTATACGGCTATGAAAGTATTTTCAACCGAATCCTGAGACATGCCGATATAAATTTCATTCCCCAGACCATGAAAAGGAGCACACAACATTTAAAGGTGCTGAATTCAAGCTTCACAACACTTTGGTGGCTGCGTGGTCTAAGGCGTTGCTATCGCAGTAGACTAGACTGCCGATGATGAGGAAATATGATTTCGAATCTCGGTCAGGTGTACTTAGGGTGGGTTGTCCAAAATGGTTTTCCACTCTTCTTTCACGCAAATTTAGGTACACTTCCTTTAGTCGTAGACTTCCTCATCCCAAAAACCGTTAGCCTAGTCAGTGCATAAGCATATAGACTGAATGGACAATAAGACGCGATGCTAGAAAAAAAAGATTTAATCTTCACCACTAGTCAAGCCCCAGGTTCCTAGATAAAGAAAGCTAAGAGGCTTAGTTTAATAGTTTGCACTAGTAAATCTTAATATAATTTGGGATTACTAGGCTAATTTCTAGCTATGTGCAGAGGGAGTAAGTTTTTCTCTCAGTGTCTTCCTATTATCTGGATTCTGGCTAATTTTCTTAAAATCAAACCCTCGAAAATCCTTTTCTCAATCTTTATATTATTTGGTTTGAATTGATAATACCACATATAGGCAGTTAAAAATTTTATACAATAGCTGATGCAGTATTTCAATTGCCGAACAAACTTTGGACTATTAGATTCAAGGGTATTTTTAAATGTTGATGACACAATATTTGCAGAAGCTTCAGAAAAAATTATTATTATTATTATTATTATTACTTCAAGCTAGGATTATACCTTTAAAATATAATAATAACGTTTGGCTGAAGTGCATAGTAATAATTATACCAGATGTATTATGCAGAGTGATATTGTGTGACTGTCAACCAAGACCGGCTTGTGATCAAAACTTTAAAATGTGTTAATGTAATTTATAGAGAGTTAAATCAGATTCCTGGACCAAATAAGTAAATATAAATGTTATATTGTAGAACCCTAGTTCAAGAAAACCATACTTGTTAGGCTACTTACTACGTTACTTTAAAAACTCTCCTCAAGATATCCGGTTAGAAAGGAACAAAAGGTGTACGTGTACACTCTTCTCCTCATTCGTCCTCGGTCCAAACCTGATTGCTCCAGTACCTCGAGGGGATGTTATCCCTGGTTATTTTGTGAAGGGTCGTGAAGGTTGGAGGGTTAGGTGACCCCCTCATTCACACACACACACACACACACAAACACACCATCCTGATGGCTAGAGGGAGAGGTTAACAGTGTCTTCCGTCATGCGCTCTCAAATTAAAGGACTCTACCAACACTTCTGTTCAAATGAATTTTAGCTCATATACATACAAAAGTGATCTAGACTTGTTCGAGAAGCTGTAACGTGATAATACATATACACTACTTAAATGATTTAGATACTTTAATAAATGATGAGAGGTTTAAAAATATATTGTATACATAAATGAATCCTTCTGCCCAATTATCTGATCAAGCTATCCCACTCTCTTTTAACATAATTTTAATATATTTTGATAAGTCTGTCAAAGCCACCAAGGAAAAGGTTTTGCAGTATTAAATAAAAAAAGTAAAAGTGAACATTTATAATAATATTTTGTATTTCCAACAATGTTTATATAAAATTTAGTCTGATTATAATTTAGACCAAGGGAAAGGTTTCTACCTGAAAAAGGTGTAAAATAATATGTGTCAATAGACATTTAGAAAATATATTGATTTTAAACAAATTCATTAATTTTTATTCCTTTACTAGCACATAGAATTGAGATAAATCTATTTTTTAACGTGTATTTTAGTGATAACCATTTAGAGACATTTTCAATATAATTATTTTAGTCTCATCTATAATTTGCCGTTTATCAACGTGACAAAGTTTGAATTGTGCTATTTTTGACCTTCCGAAACTTTGAACAAACAAACCTATGTTGAAAAACAAATCAACACCTACAAAAACATAAACATATATATATATATGGTTTTTTTCTAAGCAAGGCCACAATTTAAAAAGCATTGGTGTCTGAATTTCACAGGATTAATCCGCTATAGACATGTTGATGGTAAAGCAGTAAATTAGAGCAGCGTTTTCGAACTGTGCTCCATGGGGTACTTGGGCTTCGCCATATATTATTCTCCAAGAGGAAATTTTAGAATATTCATTATTTGTTTTCACACTAAAATATAATATTACTAATTAGGATAGAAAAGAGTTTTAAATATGAATGAACTACATTTTCCAAAGACCTAGCCAGAACATGTGATTTTTTACATTTGTCTTAGACTTTTTAGGCCTACTTGTGTAAACATTTTTATGAGGTATCCAGAATGTATTTATATGTTTCCTTCGGTCTTACCAAGATAATTTCATTTCGTTTAAAAAATAATGCAACATTTTATAAAAACTAGCAGATTGTAAAACAACTTTTAACAACTGGCATTAATATTATTTGTAGTAATTTTTTTATTTCAAATTCATGTAAAATGATAGATTTAACCCATTCTCAAACCATTCTGTATTCTCTTAATAATTTTGAGGGACATGATTATTGGATTATTTATATTATTTTATTTTGTGGTCTTTATTAACCGACCAAAGAATATTAATAATATTGTATAATCTTTTTGATTATGTATGTATTATTCCATTGTTGCAATCTCCAACATATTTATTTTAAACTATGTCCGAACCAATGGGCATTTTGTAATAAATCTTTGTTCATAAAGTCTTGTTGGCCTATTAGGATTAGAATCTCGATAAGGTGTACCAAGGGAAATTTTTCCTAAATGGATCTTAACTTTTCACCCCACATCAAGCAAAGGTGGGTACTATTTACCAATGTTATGCCTTCCTTATCTATATTTAATTTATGCATCCTAATTTAGAAAGTTCAGCTGTGTACCTAGTAGAGGTACGGGAAAGAAATTGTATTACATGATAAATTAAGATTTTTTTAGTTTTAAAAAATGGAGTGGTTAGAACATCATACCCAATAACATCTAACCGTCGTAACAACACATCATGTTTTTCACAACGACATAATATCCATGATTATGGTACAATAGTACCGAAACATGTTGGAATGAAGTAATCCTGCCTTTTTCCAGTGCAGGATATAAAAAAGGAGAAATGGGACAAAGAAACAGATAAGACTTAGACTATTCTACATTACATAACCACTTAATTCAATTTGTTTGGCAGTTTAGTAGACGTTAACCTAAATTTTATTCTTTTATTTATCAACATATCTGGACTTAAGAACATTGTTCTTACCACACTATATTCTATCTTATATTTGTGTACTTATATTTTAATGTGTTAACTTATGTTTTAGACTTCTCATCAACTCGTTTGAGATTTATATTTTAGTTGATGATGCATTGTAATTTTATAAAAATGTTCATATCTTCACTATGTTTCTTCACCAAAATTATATATAAATTATACATTTTCGCTTTTTGGTAATTTCACTTAATACATCTACCACTTTATTAACTGTTTAATTTATAAATTAATTTTTTATCTATTTTTATAGACGAGCTTATCTGAGTCTTAACTTTTACCAATAACTTTCGCCTATCTTGATACTATTAATTAATATTATTATATTTTTTTTTTACTAGTACACGCCAGTCACGCAAACCTTTGTAGTCTAGCAGGATTAAAACCAATGTATATCCGAGGTGATGACTTGGTGTCTAAAGCGTAATGACTCAACAATCTTGACAAAACTCTCATCATATAAGTGCAGTCATTATGGTCTGAATAAGCGTATTAATGACTGCTTTTAATCTCTCTTTATTTAGAGGTGAGCGTGATCTACCTCGAGGAAGTTAATGTGAGTGATAATCCAACAGCAATGCCAAACAGGAAATTATTGATAGTTCTTTGATTGTGAGATTACAGTGCATCCTAAATTTTATCCTCCTGTAGGGTCTATTTATATTTATGTATTCTATGTTTGTTCAAATATTAAAAAATGTTTTGATTTAGTATATTTTTTATTAAAAATCATCATACTATCCGTCTTGGCTATCTGCATGGTTACATTAATGGGATAGTAATGAGGAAGTCATTATGATGACATTTAGCCATATTGGCCTAGAGGTAAGGTGGAAACCATTGAGATAAATGAAAACTTATAAATCGTCGGGGATTCGAACACTGATATCCCCACCACTGTCAAACCAGACATAACGATACTAACGTCTTTATCCGTAAACCACATGAGGAATATCTTGTCACTTATAAAACATTTCAAACTAATTAAAAAATATTGCACTTTCAAACCAGATAAACAATGTAATTTAGGCTTATATCACCATAGTAATATTTCATCTTACAAGAATATTTATGATAAAATAATTATTTGTATGCATAAATTAAGTTATATCATAAAACTATAAACATATAATACATTCATCTTAATCGTGTATCCTTTTCTATTTGTTGTTTGTGGTTTTTCAGAAATAATAAAATAATTTCAAAAATTAGAGAATAAATTAATATGGTGTATAAGTCTTGAAAAGAACTAATAAGAAATAAGCACCATCGTTACCAGTATTGAAGAAAGAATATCTAAGAGATATCTTCTTTCCCATCGCCACCCTTCTTGACAGAAATGCTATTATATTAGTCATGGCCTGGTGCTAGACCCTTGCAGGCAGCCTGATTACCACAATGTGAGCTATTGATTATATCGGGAAGTCAGCCCCTGACTCTTACCCAAGAAAAATATCTTCATTCTCCGGACCCTCTTTGATCGCTCCCCTACCCGACTAACATTTCCATAAAACAATCCAGCAAGTGGAAGCTATCTCTAGTCGCCAGTTTGATAGTTGGTTGTTGATCACATGCTAGTTCTTGACAGAAACAAACAATACCGACTATTTTAATGAGAGCTAAGTCATACGGGTCCTTACACAGTCACTTTCATCCACACTTTCAAAATTCAATTTTGTATTATAAAAATAAGTCATAAATAAAGTGGGACCTGAAACGGTGGGCACACGGAATTAGTGACAGGACTATCACGTCTGGTCTGCCAGCGACAGGAGTTTAGGGTTCGAAATTATACAGGGTGTACCAGTTTCTAGTTATTATAATAATATAATATTTAGCACCGCGTCTTACTACCCATTCGGGTTATACGCTTTAAGAACTAATTACTCTAATGGATTGGGATTTGGGAAGGGTGAATTAGAGGAAGTGAACCCGCATTTGCGTGGAGGGAAAGTGGAAAACCATTTAGGAAAAACCACCCACAGTTCACCCGACCGAGATTCGAACCTCGATCTCCCCGTCCTCGGCGGTTGAGCTCAACACGACTCGCGCGTTAGCCAACTACGTCACCGAGGAGGGTTTCTAGTTATTCCTCCACATAATTGTGGCTACATTTAAACTACCTCCTATCTTAATCATTTCTATCCTACTAGCATAAGAGTGGATATTCGGTTTAGTAGTAATACACGGTGAATAAATAATTGCTTAAAAGGGAAAATTACTAGAAGTGTGGGTAACGGTAGTAAACTATGGACTGGAAGTATATAAAAACACTTGAAAATTAAACGATAATGATTTATGTTGTAAATTTAAGAATAAGTTTTAAATAGCTGGTGCTGTTTATAGAATTTCTTCACCTATATCAGAAATAACCATACAACCAAGATTATTAAAGCTCTAACTAAATGCTTATAGAAGCAGATGAGAACTGCATGCTCTCAACAGTCTGCATTCTCCTTGGTGTAATGCTCCCACAAGGAGAACACTAGAAATAATTGCCATCATATTCCTACCAATTGGTCACACCATTTTTTTTTTCGCACCGCGTTCGGGTTATACACTTATGTACTAATTATGCAAACGTTTTTAGGGAATAGAAAAGTTACATAACATACAGGAAGTGTACTCGCATTTGCGTGGTGGGAGAGTAGAAAAACAATAGGAAAAACCATCCCCAGTACACCCGATCGAGATTCGAACCTAAATCACCCCGTCATCGGCAATATAGCCTACTTCAAGAGTAGCACGTTAGACCATGCGACTACCAAAGTGGGTGTCATGATATTAACAACTACACCTGTAGAGGGGTGTTGTCGCATTTTGCCAAGGTTTCTGAAACAAAGAAAAGTATTTTATTATTAGTATGGGAAATGAAAAGCTGCAAACCGAATAAGATAAATGTGTGGAGACACTATTATTAGGGGGTTGGGAAGGGAACGGGGAGGGGAGGAGAGGGTCGGGGAGGGGGTGAGGCGGGGGTGGGGTGGGGCTGGGTGAGAGTTTCCATCATGTTAATAGAGTTAGTTTAAACAGTTTAAACATGAATTTTTGTTTCAGTGTCATCCCAGTCTAAAAACAATCTAATTGCCTTTAAAATATTTGAGAATATCTAATTTTTATTTTAATATTTGTATTACATAAATATTCTCAAATATTAATGAAATATTAGATTTTGAGATTATTATATAACATGCAGCTGAATAGATTCTGAATTAATCTAGGGGGAAAAAATACTTATATATTCTCGTGTGGATTTATTGTTAATTTACATCATTTACCAACTAAATAATAAAATCACTAGATTGAACTAGAAATAATATTTTCTCAATGGATTATGTTCATTAAGTAATGCCCTGATTATTCCGTAAAACTGATAGACCTACATCTTGAATAGTTATTCAACTATTGGTATTAAAAACAGAGAGAAAATATTTAGTTCCATTCCTTTTATATAATCAGTATTATCTTTTCGTTGTGTAAGTTGGTGACCGAAAGAATTTCTGGACAAATCAGAGCTCTATATTTTAATACTTCATGACCAAATTATACGCACACTTGAAATAACTTTCATTGTATTTGCTCTAGTAAAATATGGTTGGTATGGCTAAAAAAATAGTCAAAGTTTTCACAAGAATAGATTAAAATGTACGAAATTACACATTAAAGGTAGAGCTATAAAACAAAGTTCACATACATTAACTTTTTTCACGCATGGAATTTCACATTGAATAATTTAATATTCAGAGTTGCATTGCCAGAAATGCTTGTATGGTTTCGGTCCTGAAAACAGTGTTTACATTTGTATTCAAATATGAAATAAAATATATATTTTCTAGGAACGGTTATCATTCATTCTGAAATATATTATTTTTGGTTGAAATGCAATTGTTTCTTTATGTCTCATATAAATAAATATTTTCAAATGCTTGAATTAATTCTTATTCTATAGGCTACACAGCCTTTATCAATTATATACTCAGTGGAATAGATTATGACAAACAAACTTTCACTTACATTAGGTATGTTAATGCAAATATGGGATATCCGCATATTTACAATAATGGGGAAATGATGTAAAATGTATAACATATTGGAAATGTGCCTAAATTCTCTTTGAGAGATAGAAGGAATCAATTAGTAAAAATTATCACAGTAATAGTGTTTACTTTAATGTATATATTTGAAAAATGGCAAGTTTGTTTCCCATTAGCTCAATTCTTTATAGCGTCATCGATTTTGTAATATCGAAATTCCGTAACACCCCAACATTTATAAATTGGTGACTCTACTTGTGCACGAATAAAAATAAGGTGGTTGATATTAATTTTCTGTCACTAATTAGTACATTTAATTGGTTTTTTCCTTCCTCCGAATGTCATTGCTTTCAAAGCAGTGCAACAGTGGTCACAAACTCAAAAGCATCACTCTTGGATTAGACTGGATTGCTGGTGACAGGAAGATCGAGGTTCAAATCCTGGTCTGGTGTAATGAGTGTAGTTTTATGTAAATATCTTCCCACACTCCCGAGGAGCAAAATCAGTTTCATTAATTTCTTCTAACATTCTATTTCCCTCATCTTCACCTCTGACAAGACATCTTGTGAATGTGGGGAATGCCAGGCCTCCACCGTGGTTCGGATTCCACGTTAAACTGTAGGCCCTCCATTTCATCTCACAATCACCCTACCATTACACATTAGCGTAAGTGCGTATAACCCGAACGGGTAGTAAGACGCGGTGCTAATAATAATAATATTTCCCTCATCACCCGCCTCGGTGGGGTAGTTAGCTAACGCGCTAGTTGTGATGAGCTAGACTGCTGAGGACGGTGAGATTGAGATTCGAATCTCGGTGTGGTGAACTTGGGGTGGTTTTTCCTAAATGATTTTCCACTCTCCCTCCACACAAAGGCGGGTTCACTTGCATTAAATTCAACATAACCCTTTAGCGTAATTAGTACTTAAGCGTATAGACCGAATGACTAGTAATACATGGCGCTAAATAATAATAATTATAATAATATTTCCCTCGTCCATTATTATAATTAATATATGAATGTAACCTGAACGGGTACTAATACGGTGTGAAAAAAAAGTTGATTTAAAGACTATTAACAATATTTTAAATGATGGGTTTATGGGGTGGGTAAGGGATTTTGGTGATTGACATTTCGCTATTATATTTAACAATTGTGTTTTATGATATAACGTATTGAAGCTAAAGAACTTTGATAACACGATACTCTAGTCTTCTAGTTCAGACAAACTCTCCATGTATGATTACTATAACTAAAGAGTTGAGAGACTCCTGTAATATAGACCTTAATCAATATTACTTCTAAGAATAATACATCTATCTAGATACTATATTATATACTATTTAACTAAATGTCACGCCACGACCTCTAGTAGCTCCACAACATATGATAAAGAATGATTCCAAAACAACATATATATATATATATATATATATAGTTTAAATAAACTGACTAAAAGTAATGTAATGAAAAACCAGTTATCCTAAAGTCAATTGGTCTAATAGTAAACTTCACAGATGTTCTTTGGCGTTTAGTAATTTAGCTTTAAGTTCCCTGGCCTGTAATTTAATATAAAAATTAATGTCACAAAAAATTATTTCTCCTTAGATCACTTAGCATAGAGCAGTTAGGCCCAAAATAAATTTAGAGTTACCGTTGTTAATTTCACCAAAGGTTAGTGGTTCTAAATTAATTTGGCTTAAGAAAATAATCTAAAACTTAATATCAAAGAAAGTCCTTTGGCCTAAAGTCAGTTGACCCACATTAATTTGGCCTACACTTTAGACAAACTGATGTGTATCCTAAAGAAGTAGTATTTTCAAACAGTAGGCAATTTATTGGAAACCAAACCTTACTCTAAGTTCGTATCGTAATTTTCTTTGAAAATTACATATATTTCTGAATTAGTCTTTGTAACATGCATGTATCATTTTTGGGAAATCCCAGTAACAATTTAATAAAAAATATCGTAAATTAAAATATTTCTATATTAGAATTTGAATTTTAAAACCTAGAACATGAATAGTCTCACTACCAGTATATAAATAGGAGACCTTCTGTCAATTATAATGAAGGTAATTTTAGTTTTCTAGTGGTTTTCCCCCCAGTCTTACTGCATGCCCGGAATATTCGTATTTTGCTACATTAACTGCAAATAGCCTTAACAATTTGTAATACGTTTAAAAAAAAAATATTTAGTGGAGAGAGTTAAGGGAGGAACAGAAAATTGTCCCGAATTTTTGTAAAGCGAGAATGGGCAGCCATTTAGGAAAAAACACCGGCAGTTCACACTGATGTGATTAAAACCCCGATATCCCAGTCCCGTGATACCAGGCTATTCTAGTATGTTTTCTAGTCCAGTCCACACCGATACAGGTAAATCCTACATTTAAAATATTAAAGATATTTTTGTATTGTATTAATCAGGTTGTCATGGATTAAATGTACTACATAAATTACCTGACTCGTGGTCCTTATGATATAAGGCATCACACTCACAATAGAGTATAAAACTGACGACGGAGATAACGTGGCTCAATCCCAGTCGGGTGTACTGAGGGTTGTTTTTAACTAATAGTTTACACCTCTCTCTCCACGCATATGCAAGTAAACTTTCTCTAAGTTAGAACTAATTCGTCCCTACGCTATTAGATTAATTAATATATAGTTGTATAGCCGGAACGTGTAATAAATAAGACGCAGTGCTGAAGTAACAAAAATCATAATGACCATTTCTTTTAACTGTAACGTCCCTATCCTACTTCTGACAAAACGGTGTAAGGTCACTGGTTTTATCTGAGTGCTCGGGAGCCAACCCTACTACAGCACTACCGCGGCACCGTAGGGACTTACATGATTAGGATGGACCCCGAGCTGTGGGGGTTGGTATGGATGGTTCGTTGGGAATGAGACTGGCGAGTTAGTCCAATAAGATATATTTATTAATCTAGTCAGATGCTAAACTACTACATGAGTAACCAGATATATCTCCCGTGACGAGGGAGCAGGCACGATAAGGGTCTCGCAACCTTTCGGTAGACCCACGATCGACCCTCCGGCGGGGTGAACTACCAGATCACATTTTATATCGTATTTTCGTCAGACGTAATAGATACCGCCACATCTGTACTCTACATGGCTTCTAACATTCAACAACCATGTGTTATTCTCACACACAAATCTTGCTGATCTGGATGTTCACCAGTCAAGAAGGTCCATTGACCGCGCCGTGCTCGCTCATCAACAGGATACAAGCTATATGAGCTGTATACTTCTCTAAACAGGATGGCAACCCAATACTCTTGACTTCCAAGGAAATGTACAAGCATGGGTTAACCTCCTGCCAGAATTAGCCTTAGAATAATTATGCTCTTACATAACTAAGCAATATACCATAGTTACATATAATTTTGAATTTTCTGTAATCTACTATTTTGATTATAACAGTTTATGAATATTAAAAAACAATAAAATTGAAGCGATATTACTACAAGTGATACCACCAAGCTATTAGATGAATGTATGGAAAGTGATAGTCATAAAAGTATAGCACGGGTACAAAAACTACTTAATTAGTATGAATATAAATTGTTTTACAGTAGTATAAGTGTAAAGTTTATTAAATTGAATATTTTAATTAATGTTGATGAAGTCTTGTAAATTTAAACGCTTTATTTAGTTACTAATTTATTTTACTTACTGGGTTATTTTGTTCCCACGGACCATGGAAATTTATCAAAATTAATGAGAATGTTAAGTAGCTAAAATTATTTTATTCAATATATATATATATATATATATATACATATATATATATATACATATATATATACATATATATATATATACATATAAGGGATGGACCATCAACTATTTGAATCCCTTGCATCCTTAAGTGTATTCGAGATTCGAAGATTTTGCATAAAATTTGAATTCGAGAAACAAATCCTTAAAAAAAATAGCAATTTTTTAAGTGAAAATTAATTTCGAGCTCTAATACTCTTTATGGGTTCTTGAGAACCAATCATAATTATACGGAGAACCTAGCAACCAGGCCCCAGACCAGTAATTTAACACTTAACTGAAAGTATGAATGCTATGTTGAAGGGTTTGTAAGAATTTATAAAATTTAGCTACTATTTGTATTGTATATTAATCTACTATATTTGTATTTCCTCTTATGTCCATAATTATTACAAGATTCAGATTCGAATTTGAGATTAATGCTTCGAAGATAAATTGGAAATTTGGATTCGTATAATAGTGGGTTTGACCCAACTCTAATATATATATAAATCATACTAGCATAATGAATTTTAAAATTGAAATTCACACATTCAGCTGTACTTTATATTTAGATCTTAAAAATTAACTTGTCATTTAATAATACACAACTATTTATAATATTTAAAAAGATTGGTAACTAATCTCTTCCTCTATCAGGGCATGATTTAGAGATGTGGAGGCCCCGGGGATGATCTATATAAACACTGAAACGTTGCTACTGTAGTTTAGATATGTGCACGTAATCCAACTAAAGCACTAAGAGTAAGAATGGGTAATATTCATTTTTAGAGTAATAATTTAAGAGCTAAGGCTTCATTGTTAATATTTATATTGGATTTGATAACATTTATTTACGAAAAACACCGATTAAAATAAAATATGTAAAAAATGTCAACATTAGTTTATAAAAAAAATATACTCTGACCCATTTTTTGGACTGAACATTTAGAGCACTATGATATTTGGAGAGAAAAAAAAAAGTGTGATTTTGCAATTATAATAAGCAAATAAGTTTCCTTTCCATCCAAACTTAAGATAAATATGATTTTTAGTAAAGGCAATATATAAGATTTGGTTTATATAAAGGCCTTAATATTTTTCTTTCGGTTAAAAATACATTTATAGACACAATAATCTCAGTAAGAGATTACATTTTTATATTGGATTTCTTTCTATGACGTCCAAAAGTTGGTGGAAGTCCCAGTAGATTTCTATCCATCATAGAGACAATGCGAGCAAGGAAGAAGTCATTGCAGAGAGAGACACCCTAAGGCTTTGTAACAACCCGATATTGATGCCAACACTATAGGGAAGGAGATCAACACAAACTACAACAAAAACAACAAAAAAAGATGACGATAAACATAGAAAGAAAGAATGGTAAAAGTTTGCTTTAAATCAAAATCTTCTTTGTGTAGTGAGAAATCTTAAAAGTCCTTAGGCAGTATTATTCCATTCAATAAAAAAAAGAATGAACTAACATCTTAAAAGCACTAAAAAACAAGAAAAAATTATTCCAAAAAAATGTTAAACTAATTTTAAAAGTTAAGAATGTATGATTGTTAAGGAAAAAGGTTTTTATTTATCAAATCGCTTATTTGTGTACATTTTCTGATCAAAAGGCTACAATTCTACAGGCTTCATAAGCTAACTCAAACTGATGTGATAAGACCTCTATCAAACCATAAATACACCACACTAGTTAAATAAGATTCAATTAATGATTCATGGAATTTACCTTACACTTATGATATACTAGCATTGGCCCACTGCTTCGCCCACACTAAACAATATATCAACACATTTGACTCACTCTTTATTGAAAAGAATGGAAATTATTCGAGATCAGTGTTTTATGAACGTATGAATATCCAAGAATAAACAGACTCCCCATCATACTCTAAAGAGAGCGTAGTCGTATATAGCTTACATTGGGTCCGTAAAAAATAAATAGTACTATAGAATAAGTCTTGTCTCAATCCGATGAGTAGTTTTTGAGTTTAATGCCATCAAAAAAAAGACAGATATTAATTATATTCTTGAACTATTTGGTATTCTTATAGTAAGTATATAATACCCAGAAAAAGGAAACTCTACAAATCTCGAATGCTCACACAAACCTTATCTTTTTAGTATAGTTATATAAGGTACGTCCTATTGACCTACTATATAAGAAACCAATGCATAAAACATAAATAAAATTGAAAGTGCCACTTTATAGTAAGCGCCCTATCACACTCTAAGTGATCTAGTACCAAGAAAACAAAAATAAATAAAAACTAATTCACAATCAATAATAATAATTAGCACCGCGTCTTACTACCCGTTAGGGTTATACGCTTTAAGTACTAATTACGATATATGGATTAGGAATTGGGAAGGTTGAATTAGAGGAAGTGAACCCGAATTTGCGTGGAGGGAGAGTGGAAAACCATTTAGGAAATTCACAATCGACAACATTTTTAAGTAGCTAGGTCTTGTTATTGATATACAGCTAGGCTAATTGCTGCACTTACATAAGTACGCCCCCCATTCCCCAGTCCACCTCATTACACCCTATCTCCTACTAATGTTATCCTCCTATCTGCGTTTAGGTCTTCCCAATTTTCTCTTCCCATTGGGTTTGTCAATCATTCACTTATCTGAACAAGGTTCTATAATCTATTATCTACAATTCGCATTGCATGTCCTGTCCACCCTAATCTGCTAGACTAGCAATGTATTGCCATAAGTAGAAGGTACCCCCTAAAAAAACATTCAAAATGTAAAATGATTATACGATTACTGTACATCCGCACTATATACCACCCCAATAAACACTAACTAAAAATGTGTACTTCACAGGAAAACCCGGAAGAGAAAAAAATCATTTATAAAAAAATCTACAACAGACAATATGTTATTAATATCAAATCGATGCGAATATTTTACAAATACAAAAGTACAAAAGTGATATAAGAAGTCATCCCTCATAAGAACAGAGCTATTAATATTTCAAAAACGATGTTTATAGATAGCCCAGGACAAAACCTTAGGCTAAATTAAAAGGTAACGATACAATTGCACAAACTATTTCATATTTTGTAATATGCCATTGCGATTAGATTCTAAAAAATACATGTTCTGAGTTAACTACACTCAATTATGATCTTCTTATAAAAACCAATACTTCAACTTGTTAACCACAATTATAACTCCTTATATACAAATTGAAAATCTAATTGTTAAAATATATTCTAAGCAATTTAGTAATAAAAAAAAATTTTGCTTACTACTATAAAATTTTTGTTATTTGTAGAAATAAAAACGTATTCTTATTTATCATGAAAAACTGTTTACCGATTAAGCGTATAGCTCGAATAGGTAGTAAGACGTGTTGATAAAAAAAATTCAGATTCCAATTTTGAATTCAATTTCAAGTTAAAGTTAAAAAAATATTCAAATATTTTATATGTAATTTCAAGTAGACCACCCTTAGATTAATCTATAGTGTATAAAAAAGAATATATGTATAGTGTAAAATATTCCCCCGAGATAAATTTTGAAACAGATCGCTAAAGATTTTTTTTTAAATATTTAATATATAAAAGGTTATTGGTAAACTACCCAAAAATAATCTTTCAACCTAAAATAACTATTGAGTTTTATTGGTCATGTTTAAATCAAACACTCCAAAGATATTTATTTTAAGCAAAATTTGTATAGCCATTTTCAAAATGATTTTTAAAAATCACTTACTAGGAAACAAACCTTGATCGAATTTTTACCCAAACCAATTTCAACATGTCAAACATGTCATGTAAAACATGTCATGTAAAACATGTCATGTAAAACATTGTCAAGATAGCCATTTAGTTTCAAACCGGTTATGCCAATTTTAAAATATTTCCAGTTTTTGAAATACACTCATCAGTAAACCACTCATAAATGAGTTATTACCCGAACAATAAATAAAATCTATCGTTAATTTTTAGGTCAAACATTCCCAAAACACTGATTTGAGACCAAATAGGTAAGGCCATTTATTTAAATAGTTCAGGTTTTTGAAAATTATTCATCAGTAAACTACCCATAAATAAATTTTGACCTCAAAAACCCGTATTCACTTAATTTTTTTAATGTTAAACACACCCAAGACCAAGATACTCTTTTGGAACCAAATCGTTATTGTCATTGTTTTGAAATATGTTATATCCTAAAAATAAGTATTCAGTATTCTTTTACATAAATGATTTTTGACAGCACAAAAATTATGAATTGTTATTTGTCATACCACACAATTTCCAAATATATGTATATATATATATTTTACAAATACTTTCAATTTTCAAAAATTTACTATCAGTAAACTATGGTTCAACTAATTATTTTATCCCAAAAATATTTATTCAATTCAATTTATTAATTCAATCAAATCTTAGTTTTTCATTATAAACTAACTCTTTAAACTATTTTGGAAAAATTTGGAAATCAACAAAATTAATCATCAGTAAACTTAATACAAGGGAAAGGTAAAATAAAACACATTTTTTGTTATAGCCCTATGAATATATCAAACCGTTTGGGAAGACAAACTATAGACATACATGGGGATGGACAGAATTTTAAAATATATTTTTGTGTCCATGTTCACATAAAACGTAGATATTCTTAATTTTCAATAGATCAATTTTTTTCACGATTGCCATAGTTTCTTTTGATGTGAGATAGTAAAAAACTACGAAATTATTAACAAGTAAATATGAAATTCAAAATAACGTTTGTGATTTTTATTTATTACAAGCACTCACAGGAATATATTTATAATATTCCGAGACTAATGATAAAATTTTGAAATAACTTACTTGACACAAGCCCGAATAGCTCAGTCGTAGAGCATTAGGCTTTTAACCTAAGGGTCCTGGGTTCAAGTCCCAGTTCGGGCGTTTATTTTTAATTATACCATGACTATGGATATTTTTATATCAATAACCAACAACAACAAAATAATAGATTAATTATAGACTTCTTTCTCATTTATATTTAAAACTTATTAACCATATGTGAAATTCATTATGTTTCTTATCAAATAACAATGTAGATTTGATTTCATTTATTTTGATGCATAGTTTTTTATTACTATGGATTATTAATATCTTTATCAATATTGATATTCGATTGCTTTTATAAATAACCAATAATCTAAGTATTCAATTTTAAAAATGGAATCACTTTGGGATAGAGATTAAAAAAAAATAGGAAAAGAATATACTGTCGAAACCCGGGATCACTAAATCTTCAGTCTAACACTCTCCCAGCTGAGCTACTTTGGTTTTCTATAAGCAGTAAAATTTCACTAAAATATTTTTCAATATATTTAGTATAAATTGTTTATCCTTTTGAGGCGTTTGTATTTTCTCCAACATTTTATTTTTATACTTCTCTTTAATAGGGTTTGTTTTATATATATAATATTTGGTGTAATTTAAAAGATTCTAATTAAGTGTAAAACCATCATACTACAATTATATAGTACACTAGCAATCCTACACGTCATTGCGCGTGACCCACTGTGGTATTGTGTTGGAAATAGCCTAATTAAAAATGCTAGTTAAAAATCCTGCTTTGAGGTGCATTCGGACCCCCTCACGTACACCTATGTTAAAAATTTCAGATCTCTACGTGCCGAATATTTGGCTGGGCATCGCACACAAACAAACAAACACTCAGACAAACACTTCCTTTTCTACACTAATATTATAAAGAGGAGAGATTTGATTTTTGGTCTGTAATGATGAACAAATTAAATTTTCAAAATAAAATATAGCCTATGTTACTTGCTGATAATGTAGCTTTATATTGGTGAAAGAATTTTTAAAATTGCTCCTGTAGTTTTTGAGTTAATCCATTACAAACAAAAAAAAAAAATCTTTCCTATTTATAATATGAAGTATAGATTATACAGGAAATAATTTATAAATACAAATTAATTGATAACAAAAATTCATTAATATTATAATACCAGTAGCTTAAGTCAAGGAAAATTAAATTCTTACAAAAAATTTAATTTAGTGTAAATGCAAAAAAAGTTAATATTTCTAGCTATACAAAATGTGTATACACATTCACTTATAATAAATAATTAGTACATCACACCGCACAGACTTTCTCTCTCTTTTATCTTAAAATAAAGAAACATTTAATGAAAACTCGTAAGATTTCTGAACGGAATAATGTACACTCCGTTATTTTATAAGGTAGTAAATTATTGGCTCAGCCCGCGTGGTATGCTATACCTCCACACATAACTGCAGAATAGTTTGCCTATCTGCGCCAAAGGCCGGATTTAGAGAAAACCTTAAGTGCTTAAAAACATTTTTGACTGTTGGGAAGGAGTGATAGGGGAGGGGTTATGTCTTTTTGCTATGTCCAAATGGTTTGATCTAATAAATTAATTTTACTATTTGTTCCCTTCATAATAAAATAATTATTCGTTACATACTTAGTTAATTATGTTTGGTCTCATTCATATATGGGCTGGTTTTTTTGGAAGCTGTTAATGTTTTAACCACGCAACACATTATTTTTGCAGCAGTGCTACCCACATTTTTTTGTTTTACATGGTAACATAAAGCAGATCTTCCTATTTCCAGACTCTTTATTAATGTGAATAGCTAATTATGAATTTATTAATGATTAATCATTATATTCCACACATGTAATGTAAATAACAAATTAAATCTAAAAGATTTTTTCTTTATTTTTAAGACGCAGAGTTAAAAAAAACTTTGATAATTTAAGGGTCCCAATCCCGACTTATAATATTTTATATTATTTCCGGGTAGCCAAAAAAAAAATATTTGATAAAATCTTATCCATTGGTTATAATTTAGTTATAAAAAGAAATTTATTTGTTTCTTCAAATATATTATGACTGTCTATATAGCTTTGTGGTACCATTATTCGATTCCGTACTCTATTTAATGTTACAAAAACGGCTACAAAATAACTATTAGTAAAAAGTTTAGATAAATACTTTGATAACGTTGTTTATTACAAAAATTTACTCTGATTATCATTTTCTAATAATTTAAATGTAACATGTTAACTGCAGTTTTTTGTCAAATCTGTTTTTTTACTAAATCAATTCAAGAAATCCATAACATAATACTAACTATGCCATCTGCAAGTATTAATATAATATCAGAGTGGGGAGGTTTAAATGAATGAAAAACAAGGAGAAATTTTATTTTTGGTTTATGAGCTTAAAAAAACTTTGAATTATATCCTTTCTTTTTTGAGATTTGGAATGTAAATATCTTTAAGTAAAAATATATTGTAATTATGGTACTGTTTTGAAAAAATGTTTGTATGTTGCCAAATATATCTGTAACTTCATAACCAATTGTGGTGCACTTATTTATATTCGATAGGATGTCTGCTAAGGTAGACTCTACCATACATACAGTCAGGGTTTGAGTTTCCGTTAATGATACGGCCAGTTTTATTTAAATCTGTAACTCAGGATTTCTGGAACCACTTAAATGATTTCGGAACGGTTTTTAGTTACATACTGGATCAATATACGTGTAGGTTTTAGCATTATTTGTGTATAAAAAGATGTTTCAGTGTGAGTCCCGGTGAAGGGCCAGCCGATTTTTTGTATACATTTATGGACCCACCTAATTACTGTGGTGTAATTTTTAATATTCTGTAGAGTATTTATCTAGGAATTTTTCAGTGTAATAATTGTAATCGGATGTTTTGGTGTGAGTCCCGGTGAAGTGTCAGCCGGATATATATATATATATATATATGGAACCACATAAAGGATTGTGATGTAGTTTTCCTTCTTTGGTAGGATATTGATCCAGGCATGTTTTAGCATGATAAATCAGGTGTTTTGGAGTGAGTCCCGAAGAATTTCCAACTGACTATTTATTTTTCTTGCCTAAGATTTATTGTTTAATTTAGCCAATTTTTGTTCAGTTATCTATATCCGTAGGTATTCAATCCATGCAATATTATATATTATATATCAATAGCATTGGGCTGAAAGTCCTTAGTGAAGTGGTGGCCTGACATTCGATGACGTAATTTTCCGGTTTGCAGCAAAGTGTAATAAATGGGTTCAGTGTCAGCGGAGTCGGTTTAAAACCGGGATCATAGTGAAAGTTGAAGGTGTGTCGTTGGAGTTTGTCTCCCGTTGATGTTCCGTTAGGCCTGGCAGTGTAAGGTTGGGCGTTCAAAATATTCTGAAGATAATATAAATAGTTTTATTGAGATGATTGTATTTTTAAAACCAACTATATCGTTAGTTAGGACGTGGGTGTATCTTAGTAAAAAAATAATTATTAAATGTCAATTGTTCATATGTTATTGCTCTTTAGTTTTCCATGTGCTATAACTTTTCATTGCCAACCAAGAATAATAATATTAAATTCACTTCACATCTGTTTTTCGGAAGTTTCAGAGGTGGTAAAGAAAACTAAAATATAATATATTTAAAAAGATTCAAAGAAATGTATAAAATTAATTTATTGCTATTTCTGTGCTACAGCGAAAAGGATAATATAACCAAGAAGATATTTATATATCAAACAAAATTTACAAATTGGTCTTACTAACCGAATGGGCTATACGCATTATAGTACGCGAGTGAGTTGAGGTAAAGAAGGATGAATTGAAGGCAAATGTATCCATATTTAGATATACGAATGTTTCGAAATAATTTAGGAATAAACACCCTCAACAAGCTTGGCTGAGATTATAGCCCTAACTTCCCCATCACTTACAGACTGGACTAGCATTTGTAGATATTTAAACATGTGAAATATGATTCGTTTATCAACTAATCGATTGTTTGTGTTTATATATTTGTTATCTTATAAACCAGAGGATTGTCTTTATTAATCCCAAAGTTTGGCTCCATATGGTTGGTCTGTATATGTAGACTTTTGCCCTCAATACCAATTTTCCCAATCCCATACACTACAATGTAGTGTTCATAAGATCAAGGACAGGTTTGATACCAAGGAGATGGACAAAATTTACTAGACAATTCTTATCACCACCCACATCCAACCCCTGTTATTAAAGACGTAAAGATATATTGAATTAGGCCCACTTGAATCTCTAGGTAGGACTTTTCACGAAATATTGGTTAATTTATAAAGTATAATACTTTTAATACTAAGTTTAAACATTTTAAAATAGTTACTGGCTCATTACTGTGAAATAGAGACATTTAAATGTGCTAGTTCCTTTTTTTTTCAAGGAAGAAATATATTATTATGTAAGTTTAGATAGTTCCACTTTATGAATGTTCAGAACCAGATAAAATATATATATTTTTAGAGACGCACCGCACCTCATCGTGTTTTAGGCCTGTGTACTATCTAATCTAATGTGTTAATGCTGAGGTAGGCTGAATTTACAGGAATTGTGCCCACATTTAAGTGGAGGGATAATCGAAAACCATTTAGTAAAAAACCCTCTCGGTGAACCTGACCAGGATATAACCCAGCTTTCCCTGTCGTTGTCAGTCTAGTCTCTTGCGAGAGTACCGTCTTAGAACATGTGACCACTGAAGTGGCTGAATCGTGTTATACGTATATAGTCTTCTTTTAAATTATATTTTTTAGTTTGTTTTGTTTGGTCTTTGAGTTGGTGCTTATTGGTCGCTGCCCTTTAAAATATTACAACAAACCAATCTTGCACCGTGGTTTAGTAGGCCGGCCTGCCTCCAACAAATACATTATAAGCAGTGTCCTCTCAATCCATGCGCTTTCGATAGTTTGGCGTGTAGTTATTAAATTAGATAATACAGGCTAGGCTTCTAGAATAAGGGAGGTATTAGACAAGAGCCTTTTCTAGCATGGTTAAAATAAGGAGTGAGGGTAGGGAAGGATCTTATATGAAGAATTGTGAGGAAGACCACGTAAAAGCTCGCTTGGATGTCAAGTCAAATTAGTCTGTTTTTCCTGTGACAGGGAAGTCATGGCTCGAATTCGGATTGGGTTTAATTAGGTGGTATTTCTTAAGTGGTTTCTAATGCTGTATATTTCAGTTAATCATGGCGTAGAGGACAAGGTTCGAATCTTGTATTTAAAATTATGCTCATACAATACCTCATTATATAATTCAGTGTGTTTTTAAGTTCGTAGACCAAAAACAAAATTTCCCCTGCTTTTCATTCATTTAAACCTACCCACACTGATATTATATTAATACTTGCAGATTACATAACTAGTAATATGTTATGGGTTTCTATAATAGATTTAGTAAAAAACAGATTTGACAAAAAATCGCAGTTAACATTTTACATTTAATTTATTTGAAAATGATAATCAAATTAAATCTTAGTTATAAACAACGTTATCATATTATTAATCAAAGACTTTTACTAATAGTTATATTTTGGCCATTTTGGTAACATTAAATAAAGTATGGAATAGAACTATGGTACCACAAAGTTATATAGACAGTAATAACTTTGAAGAAATAAATAAATTCCTTTTTATAACTAAAATATGTCCAATGGATAAGATTTTATCAAATATATTTTTTTTGTTTACCCGGAAATAATATAAAATATTTTCAATCAGGATTGGAACCATTAAATTATATAAGTTTTTTAACTCAGCTTCTTAAAAATAACGTAAAAATCCTTTAGATTTAATTTATTTGCACTATATGTGTGTAATATAATAATTAATCATTAATCAATTCATAATTAGTTATTCAAAGTAATAAAGATTCTGAAAATAGGGAGATCTGTTTTGTGTTACCAACTAAAACCAATAAATGTGGGTAACACAGATGCCAAAATAATGTGTGGCGTCGTTAAATCTTTAACAGCTAAAAAATGCCGGCCCATATATGAATGAGACCAAATATAATTAATTTACTAGGTAAGAAGTAATTGATTTTATTATGAAGGGAATAAAAAAGTAATATTAATTTAATAGATCAAACCATCTGCCCTTGGCAATTGTGTATAGTTAAAGCCTCAACTGGTACTACTGGAAACTGCTGCCGTAACATCTGGTGTTCGCCCTATTTATTGACATTTTTGGTGTGAACTTTCCTTGATATCAGGACTAATGAAGAGTTTAAATTGTTGGTTTTCATAAAATTGGAAGTTAATAATTTTTCCCTTTTTCTCACGGAATTGTTGGGTGCAAAATAAAGCCATATTCTATCCATCTCATTTGAATTGGGTTTAAATATCAAGTGTTTCAATACTCCACAATAATCATAACCAGTCCGTCATGTACGTCAATATTAATAGAAACCATATATTTGATACTTATTTTAAATCTGATACTATTAGAGAGACCACCGACTTCTAAATGTTCTTATTTTGTAATGGATGCAAGGCTCTTTCCATAAGAGCAACACTAACTTTTCCGAGTACAGAATCCTTTGTGTTCAATATGTATTAAGAACATGGGTTGTTTGCTATTTTTCCATCGTTATGGTTTTGACTACAACCTGATTTCTTCACTAGGTACGTTCGATTAATGTACTTCCTTTGACCTTAAAAGCTGTAAATCTTCGTTAGTCATGGTCCCTGAAGCTATATTGTTGTGAGCAATTATGAAAAGAGATTCATTCGGTTGGCGAGTAATTTGTTTAATCTCATAGATGCTGAACTCCTCCCACATGAGATCTAGCTCGCAGAGCATACTCAAATAACTGACTTGGGGTGGTTTGAACAAGAAAGTGTCCATCACTAGGGGGATCTAATTGAGATCAGTGACAACTATTACCCCAACACCTCCAAAAGACTCACTCATTCTCCTAACTTGCTTCAGCCGTACATATACCCTGATAAGCATCCTGCTGCCTACCATCGGCACTTCATCTATGATCAAAAGTTTAAAATTTATTGATTCTTCTCGAATCGTGCTGGATAGATCACTCGACAGGTCTGGCATCTGCCCTCCAAATTGATTTACTGGAAGGGCACAATACGTGTGGATAGTGATACGATTTATAATAAAAGTATCTTTGCCTGATGGGGCACACAAAATAACTTTAATGGAATCTTTGTTACCACCAGGATAGTTATCAAATAATCTAATAACTAAATTATAGATTGCATCAATAAATGTAGATTTACCTACTCCTGCACATTCGCATGAAATATTCAAATAGGATTATCACCGGATTTTATACAATGAAAAACATGCATCCCTACTTGCCTCTGACCAGAATTTATTTTTGAAGGACTTGATTCAGTTCGTTATAATGTATTATATTAGGTTCAGCAAATCTATTAGTATACTCATCTCCAATCTTTTCTACGCCCTCGCTCTCACCCCCTTTCCCAAAATTAGCTCTTTGCTCTGGGATAAGTTGATCGTTTTCAAAGTTTTCTATTTCATTAACATCAAAATCCCGGTGTTCTTCATGAGCAATATTTAAAGCTTTGTCCATTACATCGTTCGCAACTATTGAGTATTTTGAACGGTTAGCTTCTATCTGATATAAGTTCTGATTATATTTTAATTCACAATTGATATTTTATACTTCTTCAACTTCATTTCTGAAGGGCAAGAACAAACATATGTGCTTGCGATAGCAATTACTAGGATCTTGAACTAGTCTATATCTTCTGTACCTTAATATCTTGGACTTTATTCTCTCCTTGTACAAACTGAACTCAGCATCCTCATCATCATTAATATCCTCACTAAGCGTTTTTTATTTGTAATATAATGCAGCAAAATTAGCTAAGCAAAACGTTTTTATATTTTGAGATCTCTTACTATATTTCAAAAAGATAGAGCCCATAAAATTCTCATCTGAATCAGTATTTAATTGTCTGAGTTAAGAATTTAGTTTTAACATTCTCACACGATCTGAAGAAGGACTGGTATTCACATATGATGTGTTACGACTTCTCTTAGAGAGTGGTAAAGAGAGCACAGGATAAGCTGCCTCTTGAGCTGACATAGGGTTACTGTTGATAAAAGACGTTGGCAACACTCTAAGCCTCTCCCTAACACTTGTGTAACCTTTGTTGGTGTCATTGGCAGCTTCTCTCGACGTTTTAGATAGGTCGGTATCTACATTGCTTATACAATTTATTATGTAGCTTGCAACCCCATACATTTCCAATACAAACCGAGCATCATTGTAGGACTCAAATATGTTTACCATATCTTTATTATGTGAATTCATACTTCCTTCAAAACTTGTGCGCCTTAAGAATGCCTGTGATCGTTTTATAGAACTTCTAGAGGTCGTGATAGATTGCGCTTCAATCAATTCTAGTTCTTTGAGTACATCCTGAAAATCTATTAATTTAGGATGTTTATAGATACTACCCGCAAGTTCTCTGATTTTATTAAAATATGAGATCGTTTCTTTGGTCCTGTCCTCGCATTTTACGGGATTTAAAAAGTCGGTGTGAGGCATCAAGGGAATGGGAAATGTAAATCGAAATTGCATTTTATTTTTCATTTATTTATAACAAGTATGTGTATGTTTGTATGTTTATGCAATAGTTAAGATATGTAGGGGTTATTTTCATCAAATTCACATGTGAGAAATCTGTCAATAAACGTGATACAATTCTAAATACTCCGGGTATCATCTTTATCGTACTGGGAGGTATTTTTTAAACATTGAAAAATATGTTCGTTGGGGTATCCTCTGAAAAATGTCCTCAATGCTATGGTCCTTGAATGGTCCACCATCTTTCTTTAAGTACTACGTAAATTTAGAAACTTTTTGGTTGAAAGAGCGAGCACATGTGATGGGATTGTTCTTTATAGGTCAGTGTTTTCTGATTTATCTAGTATTACTCCCTCCTGAAGGGTGAAATTTATATTAGTTTTAGGTTTTGATAAAAACTGGATGAGTTCTGGCAATTTAGTTTCTGCTGCTGATAACGTTAGAAATCTTGTGGGATGTCCAATTTGGTGAATCATGGCGATTAGCTGTCTTTTCTTTTGCTCCCAGTATGATGGTAATAATCTAATCAGATTTAAAACTTAAAATACGTCATCGTGGTGAATAATGCTTTCAAAATATGTTTTGTCAAGGATTTGTCCTACTGTTATAGGTTTTTGGCTTTACTTTTCCTAAAACAATTTATTTATATTAGATAGGCAAACTTGTTCAAGTTTCTTTAATGCTATGTACAATATACGAGTACTATTACAACTTCGGCTATCACTTAGCTTCCTCTCTGACTTCACCCTTTCAGAATAATATATTTTACCTTTAATTTCAAGAGTAAAACAGAAAAATATTTTTTGGAACAATAGTTCTTCTAATTCAGGTTTCAAGTGCCATGGTTCAGGAGATTTTCGATAACCTGGTGATTTTATTTTAATTTTATCACACATTTCCTTATTTCTGTCTAATACTAGAACCTAGTCATCAATATTTACTCTAATTACGTTCTCATCCGTATAGTCGGATATTTAACGATACGTTTATCAGGTTGATTAAATGAGTTCAAGTCATTTCTATTTATGTTTTCCATCCAAGTGTCAATTTCTTCGACGTATCAAATGTCCTTTTCATCAACAACAAAATTTATTTCCCGGTTTTACTGCTTCTCGTACCGCCTGAAATATGACTTATATAATGTTATACTTCTTGTACAAATGTATATGGGATGAGAATTATAGAGCATCGCACACCTTTGATGGACGTATTGTTTCAAATATATTATGGTCAAAATGCCGTTTCAGTTTAATTTGAACAGTAGACTTCATCAATACGTCAGGGAGGAACCAGTAACATGTCGTTCACCTCAACTGGTATGTTAGCCACGCTTCCTTTTAACCCTAACTGTTGATTCAATGCGTTTGGTTTGAGAGGTCAAAACTGCATAAAATGAATAAATCGGGCCACCAATATTTCTTCTAGGGGTGATAGTGAAGTGAGGCAAGTAGGAACGTGGATATACTCTAGCCCATTGATAACGTTAATTTTGGAATTTCTCCCTTTATAATGTAACGAATGCAAGTGTTACACAGCCATTTATAACTATTATTGCCTAGACTCTCGCATGTTTTTATAAAAGCATCGTCATTAAGTTTATATTTTAATTTTTCTTTGTATAAATTTGTTACTAAATACTTGAAATTCAATCCCTCACACGAACAACAGACATATTCAAGTGTTAAGGAACGAAACTTGATAAAATCCCATTTGACTTTGCTCTCCTCACTGTCCTGATTGTACAGGCTGTCTCCTTACTGCACTCATACTGGCGAAATGCATTGGAACTTTATATTCTTCGATGCTTTATATCACTTTCTCTCTCCTTTTCCCTAAGTTCCTTATCTACCCTGAGTATCTTCTTCTTCCGAACATCTCTGGCTTTTTCTTTCTCCCTATTCTTCTCATTCAGTCTAAGCTTCTTCCTCTTTTGAAAATCTGTTTGGTTCATCTCACAGAAAAATATTTTTTGGAACAATAGTTCTTCTAATTCAGGTTTCAAGTGCCAATTCAAGTGTCAATTGCTTAACATTTTTATTTTTATGAACATTTCTCTCTTTCTCCTTACAACTATAATCTTCATCTCACCTAAAATCCTTCTTTTTAGAACATTTCTTTTTTTTTCCTTCCACCTCTAATCCTCATCTCAAATAAGATTATTCTTTTTCTGAACATCTGTGTCTTTTTCCTTACACCTAAACTACTCATCTCGCCTAACATGCTTCTTTCTATGAATATCTCTTTTTTTCCTCACAGCTATCTTCCTCATCTTGCCTAAGATCATTCTTCTGAATATCTCTTTCTTTCTCCTTAATCCTATACTCCCCTTCTTGCCTCAGCTTCTTTTTCTTCTGAACATCTAATTATATCTCCTTATCCATGTATTCCTCATTTCACCTAAGCTTCTTCTTATTCTGGACATCTCTTTCTTTCTCTCATTCCCTGTGTGTCTTTGCATTTACTATGCGCATTTGGTTTTACTTTTGTCACTCTATGTTGCCATGGGTCTATAGTCATTTTTTAAAAATTATATTAATGAAGTGACCGAACAGACTCCTCTTTTGTGTGCGTGATAGAATAAAATAATAATTAAGTCTGAGTTGTTTAATTGAGTGATCCTTCCAGTTGTTATAAATAAGATGTATTTAGCCGTCAATCCAGAATATTTACCACACGGGCCGGATCGTTAAGAAATTGAGTGAAAAAATTACAGTGACGTTAGTGATTTTTGAGCAAACAATATAAATAGCATTATCAGTTTAACATTCTCGAGAGTATAACAATAAGCTGTGCATATCAAACGTTTATACTATTCTGTATTTTACATTTATTCAATGGATGTAATAATAAGTATGGACCTCTATGAACCGTTTCAAATTCGCTGAATATAAACATTACAATCAACCGTCGTAGATTGTAGACAGAGTGTGCACGCGCACAACAACATTGTGACGTCGCACGATTGGCCAGCTATAGCAAGTCAACTTACTAGTGAGTTTTATCACAACGAGAAGTGTCGTGCTCACAACTATATCAAGTTAATTTAGAAGGTTTAAACAAAAGGTTTCTTTGTAGAGGGTATGTCTGTGCATGTCTTATTCTCTGGCATCTCATAATAGCTTTAAATTATTATGGCACAAGAACATCTTAAATAATTGTTTGCTACGAAGGTCTTCCATCTTGTAGATGTTGCTGCCAGCCATGATAACACAACTGTAGAATCCTTCAACAGATTTATGCTGTTAACGAGTAGACATAACGACGATGCGGTCTTCTCTACAAGTCTCTCCAAGAGTAAAGCACTACATAATTACAAACGAGGCAGTAATATCTTATGCAGAGGTGTCACCCATTACCTAGAACACAGAACATGTACGCTGATGTCATCCTCTTTGTTGACCAGCGAGGATGCAAGCTAGCTCCAAATCATGCTTCAGAAGCATCGGCGAATCCGTGTATTTTGATGTTGGTTATAGTACCATGACACTTAACCAATCATGGTATGTTTAGGTTGTTTAGGAGTGGCATTTGATTGTAGAGTAAACTCCAAACTCCTTGCAGTTCTATGGGAAGCACTGCAAAGGACATGACCATAAGCACTGCATAAATCTCTTGCAATGAAGGAACGCTGTTCCTAGAAGACCGAGTGGAACGATGATCAAAGATATGATACCTAGTACTATCATTTTAGTGACTGGGTTTTATGAACCTTCACACATATATCAAATTGTAGCTAATCCAGTGTAGGATGCCACAACAAACCAAAGTCTTTACTCCCTCAGAATGGTTGAACTTGAATGGTAACTGTGTTTCTCTCTTCGTATCTGGTATTACTTCAAGTAAAGAGGCGTGATTTGTACACCATTTGTGGAGTTGGAATCCACCCCTTTCCTGTGATCGAATTAGATCATGCTGCAACTGCTAGGCCCTGTGAAGATTATCATGTCCTGTCTGAAGGTTATTCATATACATATCCCTTCTGATATATTCTGACGCTTCAGGATAATTAACTGATGCTTCATTAGCTATCTGTATGAGACATCTGGTTACAAGAAAGAAAGGAGATGATGTACCATACGTTACAGTTGTTAACTGATAGTGTTTTAATGGTGCCTGTGGGTTTTGAGTGCCATAATATGTGTTGCAAATTATAATATCTTGAATCTATTTTAATTTGTCTGTACATCTTAGTGATATCAGCAGTCATTGCATATGTATGTGTTCTGAAACTCAATATTACAGAATCTAGATCCTGTTGTAAGGTATGACCAACCATGAGAATAATATTTAATGGCACTACGCTTGATTTAGCAGAAGCATCAAAGATGACCCGTGTCTTTGTAGTCGTTCTAGTTTACTTGTGGAAAGAATGATGAAGTAAATAGAACGCTGGTTCCATAGTAGAATTGCACTCTGACCTTGGGTTGGAATGAGGTGCAGGCAGCAGAATCATGTGAACTAATCCCTGGTACTCCTCCATAAACCTTACATAAATTTCTCTGGGAACTTTGTCCTAGCAGAATTTCCTTTCCAGATGTTGGAATCTGTTCTTGGCATGTATGATGGATTCACCTAACGAGGCGTGGTCTGTCCTTCGAGGCAAACGGACGACGAAACGTCCTATTTCACCTCTTGATGTATTCTCAATAAAGTACTGCTCACAATATCTTTCCTCATCAGTACATGGAAAAGATACAAACTCTTCTTGTTCCCAGATTATTTGCAGCTTTTCGCTTAGGTTAGGCTCATTTATCAAGAAGAGTGATGTGGAAGATCTCGGTTGTTTGCTTCCAAATCCAAACCAATTATGTCTTCTGTATTACAGGATGATTTTTATCATGTGTCCGCCGCCCTCCCTCTAGTAGGTGCCAGAACAGTTCAAAGCCTAAAAGCATGTCTATATGACCAGGGATGTGAAACTGATCATCTGCTAGCTTAATGTCTTCAGTGATACACCACTCAACAATGTATATATGTGTAGCTGGTCTACGCTTTGTGAAGCTGTAAACACAATGTAATTGATTCCTGCCATTGGCAATAGGTTGCGCTGACGTCTCAGTTCTAAGCAAGTGACTCAGTGATGAAGTTCAACTGTGATCCACAATCCAAAAGTTTTCTACAGGGGTGAGTGTGACCCAGGTTGCCCTTGACCTTGATGATTGATGTAGACAATAACATTTGAGTTTGGCTACGCTGTTTGAGACTACAATAGTTGCCCTGAGTAGGACTTAAACAAGCATTATCTGGTTGTTTGCACTCACCCGGACCTTTTTGGTACTGGATGCCATGGTATACAATATTTTGACTTGGTCTAACTTCGTTCTTATGCACATCTACTGGCAAACAGCGCTCATTGGGAAGATATTTATGGTGAGATGCGCCACAATTCTTACATATGTGCGTGCTAGGACACTCGTTTACAATTTGACCATTTTGCAAGTAGTTTAAACATAACCCTCTTTGTTTGGCATATTGTTTCTTATCATATGAACTGGCATAAAATAAATCATTACATTAGTACAGACTGTGGGTGTTATTACCACAGTAATGGCATTGTCTTTGTGAAGTGCTAACCAGTGAGTTGGTGTGGCAAGGCAGCCTCATCATCTTAAAATTAATATCATATTTACCTAAATAGATATATTCATTATCAAATGGCCTAATATTTTCTAATGCCTGCCTTCGGCGTTCCAAAAATTCAATGAAACTATCTAATGTTGGGAATGACTTAGTAGAAATTGTTAGCTCCCAACCTCACCTTGTCATAGCATCAATTCTCTGTCCGAAGAGATGGACAAGAAGTAGGTCATGTAAAGGTATGTCAATGTTGAGCGCCTTAACTGCATTTAAGTTATTCTTATGCAGTGATAATGAATTGTAGTAAATATACTGAAGATTTCTTCTGGATAGTTTTTATGTCTAGCAATTGCCTTATATGGGTATATGCGATATGACGTTTGTTTTGGTATCTATCCTCAAGTACCTTCCATGCCACTGAATAATTATCCACCGTAAGAGGTAGGTTCTTTACTAACTGTGTGGCCTGATCTGAAAGTGATGGCACAAGATACTGAAACTTCTGGATGTAGACACTTGGTCGTTTTAATGCACCATGACATTGTACATTTCTCATATTTGCCATCGAGAGTAGCAAATTATATTGAAGGTAATCGTATGCCTGAATTATTTCAGGAGTGTGAACTTGAATTTACTGATTCTGCTGAACCATTAATTGTTAAGCCTGTCGCTACAGTAGTGTGTCCTATTAAATCCTGCATAGTTGCACAAACTGTGTAGTATTTATCCTTAAATTTTTTCCTATAACCTTCATTTTCAGTAGTTGACTCTAGATCAGTTAGTTCAATTTGTAATTAAACTACCTAAAATTTGTCCCAGACTTAACTTAATTTCTTATAGCGAACCTTTACTTCATTTATGATTGTGTTTCTTTCATTAATTCGATATATAAATGTTTGCATACGTGTGAGACTTCCACTTAAAACGCCACAATTTCTGGTTAGTGGCAGACCTGAAGATGGCTGATTAAGCCGAAACATGTCATCACGTCACCCACCTAGAGACTTGGCAATGTTTTAACGAGAGAAACCAAACTTTAGATAAGGGACGTTCTTTAATTAATATTTCGTGAACAGTATAACATCTTATTTCAACTATTTTTTTGTCTACACTTATTTTGTATCATTTTAGACTCTATATACCAAAAATGTATATACCTAATTCATTTTGACTATAAAGTTCTGCTTGACATAATATCTGTGATTACGCGAATTTATACGGCTGTTTACACTAGAGCTAAAATCCCCCTTTAACGCAGACATTAAACTCTTATCATAATCAACTTATTGACCTATGATACATGTTATGTTAGATTTTTATTATTTTTAAATTTAATTTTAATGTGTCCATATGTAATTAATTTTAATTTGTTTTGCATGCAAATTTCTCGTCGTTGATCTCTAAAGTGTGTTTTGCAATATAATTAACTGCGTAAATCTACTTACTGTCAATCAGCTTTTATTTTTCCTTCAATTACGTACAATGGTATTAATCCTTGTCCCAACTTTTTATCAAATTTTAGTGTGTCATTTATGTGATTTGTTTATTTATTTTCTATCAGGTATGACGAGTCCTTGACTATTTAATATGCTAATTATTAACTTTTTAATATATTTGGACTATGTAAATCCTCCTGATTGTATAACCATTTTGCTCTTTAACATTCTTGAGTATATTTTGTTGTATTCTTAGGGAAGTGGGTAACAAGTTAATCGATTTTTCCTGACTTAAGGTTTCTATCCTTAATAAATATTTTTGTTATCTTCTTCCATACATATTATTTATTTTATTCCAAAATAAGTAAATAAATTCTTTTTCTATTGCTTCTTATAATAAATTAACTCCTTCACTCACATTTAATGTTTCATTGACTAGATGTTTAACAATAATTCTAATGTTTTATAAGTATGTTCCTTGCAAATCTTAAATTAATAATAGTTGATTCAATGTAAATATTTGTTTTAAAACATTAAATTGGAAATAAATTTAGTTTTATTTAAAATTTTGATTCACTATACTTTAATGCTAAGCAATGTAGACCTATCTAACTTGAAATATAATTTCTTCTATTGCATTATAGCCTTTTCAAATTAAAAATAATGAAATGTGAATAACCACCCTAGAACAAAAAAAATGTATTTTTTTATATACTGTACATTTCTCTGTTAATTTACATAGCAAAAAGTATTACACAGGTACTTTGGTCTAATTATATGAAAAATGCCACCAAGTATTTGGAAATAATATCTTTTAACAATAGTTTTAATATTTGTTTTGTTACATATTCACATGTATATTTTTTTTACTTGTATTTTGTTCAACAATCACATTTATATACTCGTATAAATAGTCTAGAGATATAAATTTTGAACCAAAACTTTAAAATTTAAAAAAATTTCCAATCAAATTAACACTCATTAGTCAGCTAACCATAGCCAAATTTCCCCCTGAAACTAGTATACAGCTTTATTTGTCGTGCTCATGTAACTCCCAAGATATACTTTTAAGCATAATAGTTATAACCATTTATAAATATTCATAATTTTCAAAAATTAATTCTCAGTAAATGATCTTTTGTTGAAATTTTAACATAAACTAATATACTAGAGAGGACATAAATTCTTTAAAAATTAAATCATAAAATTTAAATCTGCGAGTGAAAAAATATTTAACCTAATTATAGCGCAATTTCCGCTCATGTTTGCTAGTGTATAATATTTAATTTCACTTTCATTACGTGTATCGAGTAAATATCTACATTTTTAAACAATGGAGTGAGAAAGTCCGTGTGGAATTCCGTACCATTTATATAGGTTCGTGTTCACTTATAACTTAAAAAAATAATCATAAAAGATGAGATCGATTATTTACTCGATCACAATAGTTTTTCTTGATATGAGAAATAAAAGATAATTATTTATATAAAGCATTTCTATTCGCTTACCATTTTCCATCTGTGCACCAAACCAAATAGCCGTGGATATTTCATCGGCTTGGTACGAAATAAGCCGAGCAACATATCGAGACATTCTTGTACACCAGCTTGCCACTTGAGTAATATGAACTGGGGCTTGATTTCAAGAGCTAAATATCTCGTAGAAAACTCGGTAGGCTCAATTCAACTCTCATTACAACGTTTTAGGAGGGGTCAAGTGGCCTATCTTCATCGCATCCACGTCAGGATTGCCCCCCTCAGGACTGCATCATGGAATAAAACTCGTACTTTTAGTTTCTCGTTCGCATCAATCATGGGACCATTTCCCTACAAAATATAAAAACGGACCAATGTTATGAGTTTGTCTTCCTAGAGGTTTGAGGGCTTATAATATATGAATATTTGTATAATTATAACTTATAAAAGGATATTATTCCTAGCATACTACTACAGAAAGTTATCTTATTCCGCACATATTACTACAAGTTCAAGGATAACCAGAATTTGAGCCGTGACCTTCACGTCAGCTAACAAACCAGATGAGAGGGACGTTTATTCCACGTGCCAGCCTACGTGAGGTTTAAGAAATCAAACGTTCGGAAATAGACCTTTAGATGCATAGTTCCCTCTCAAGATCCGGGATTTATGACACTTCTTTGATCCATCACTTTTGAGACCGTCAATTTCTTAGATAATCCAGTAGTTTAGTGGTCACCAACAATGAAGTGATTTTACTTTTTATAAGTATTGATAGAAAAATAAATAGAAATCAATAGTTTAAATTCTGCTCGGTGGCCGCATTATAAAAGGGACTGCTCCCACAATATACTAGACTTATAATAACGGGAAGATCGTGGTTTGATCCCGGTCAGGTGTATTGATGGTTGTTTTCCCTTAATGGTTTACCACTAATTCGCCACGTAAATATGGATACACTTAATCTAAATTCAACCTTACTCACTAGCTTGGTTACTATATCACTGTAAGCGCATAAATAATCAATAACGTGCAATTCTAAACAAATTTAAAATTTTACACTTTCTTCCCTTGGTCTGATTAATATTTATGGCAGGATATAAATCATTAATTATGTCTTATTGTATACATGTGTTGAAATACAAATAATATTGTTATTTTTAGTTCACAACACCTTACCCATTATATTATACAAATATTTAAACTGATGAGACTATGATAATAAAGGTATATTTAAAATTAAATGTGTTTTCAATTTCGTGGAGGTTCAACGAATTGGTATTCAAGACCCAATTTTATTATTATCAGCAAAACAAGCCACATGATGAGGATCAATTCTACATTTCCAAGGAGTCCTCTAGGCGACTTAGTCCTAGTTTCATTGATCTCAAGAAGTTTCTAAAACAATTGGATTTTTGAAAAATATGTCAAAATGCATCTCCGACAAAACACAAATATTTCAAAACCATTGCTATTCGCTCATTGACACTTCAAGAAAGGACATGTATCTATTTTACCCATTCAAAAATAATATATTCTTCTTCAAGTGTTGTAATCAATTTGGAGAATGAGTTTTATTTATTAGTTTACTCAATAATTCTCAAAGTTTATTAGCTAAAAAACATTGAAATCAGTATTGTATTCCTAAATTTTTCGATTTTATCTTAGTTGTTTTGTTAGTAATATGATAATGTATTAATTATGCAAAGTGGTTTCTTATATCCGAGTCAAACCTATGCCACCTGCTTTAGTGGCCACATGGTCTAAGGCTTTACTCTCGTAATTGAATAGACAGCCAATGACAGTCAGAATGTGTGTGATTGGGTGTACTGAGAGTGGTTTTTTTCTCTCTATATTCAACGTTACACTTCCCTAACCCATTAGCCTAATTGGCACATAAGTTTATAACACGAATGTGTAGAAGGACATGGTACTAAAAAAAAGTATGCCTGAATAATATAGCGTATACTGTTTTAAATAAGTTATTTTAGAATTTTGGAAAATATACGGGGAATGACTCGTTCATAATGTGAAGTGTCAAACAAACGCCATTTTATCTGGCCTACGCTTGATATTGAGTTCAGCTTGACGAAAAATTCCAATTTAATTTTAGGTGTTTAAAACACATGATTGTCAAGTAATTTGTTTTACTCCTAACAGCGTTTCTTATAACCCATTCTGGTTATACATTAACTGAATTCATGTATTCTGATATATGTTTCAATTTGGAAAGCTAATTTAATCAATATTTTAGGGCGAAAAAACTGATTATGACAATCATCGTAGGTCAAGTGGACTAAATTTTATGTCTATTAGTTTTATCTTTCATAGATGGAGAGGTCGGAGCTTAAATTATGACCTGATGTACTAAATGTTTTATCTTAAATTTCTTCCCCCTCAACCTCTTTGCTAATGGTGGTATATTTTCTCTAAATTTTACCTCCAAAATCAATACCCCAATAGCGTAACTTAAGTACGTATATCTAGGATGGGTAGTAAGAAAATAGAGATATTCAAATACAAACTAAGTAAACTATAATACATAATATAATATTATCAACTAAAACTTGTGAGAAACAAAATAGTTAAATTATTACTAGCACGTCCGAAAATATCACTAAAGCACCACTACCATGTGTTTAAAATTGATCGTTAAATATCAAGGATCAATCAAGTCTCCAATAAATAAATCTTTTTTTCCAGCTCTGATAACATTTAATGTATTTCAAATAACGAGGTCGTTCAGTGAATTGCAGGAACATTGAAGTGGATGTAGTAGATTTATTGGAGCCAGGTTAAAGAGGGGTGAGCTGTTACACATCTAGCTTCAACTGGACCATTGGCTTTCCGATCACTCACATTCGCTACTACTCCTCTTTTGCTTCCTTTTACGTCCCCTTTCTTTATC
>CABFOV010000017.1:244163-265784 GCA_902141375.1 Timema poppense | reverse complement strand
CCCCCCCCATTCCACCTACACACACACACATCAACAGACCGTTCGTTCCCTCGTTCCCTCTGTGTGTACTCGCACCAAATGTAATGAACGGCGTTCACAACCAATTAAAATCACAAACATTAGTTTATCAAGACACCACTCCCTTGCATATATACACACACACACACACATTCTAAAATAATCACACAAATCTACCCATCTTCACCGTAGTTCCAACAACTTGTAAAGTCGGAAATCAGTGCTATTTTATAAAAGGTAAGGTTATTCATGAGCCACAAACGTATAACCACATAGAGCTTTTATGTTTTTCATTGCAATTGAAGGAGAAATACCGGAATGAAATTAAAAATACAAAAATATATTTTAATAAATTGTTAGCACTGCGGCTTACTAATCATCAAAGCCACGGTGGAGGCCTGGCATTCCACACATTCACAAGTTGTGATTAAAACACGTATTTTTTAGAGGTGAAGGAAGGGATTTCTATTCAGATAAATCAGTGCCGGGACTGAGGATTGAACCCAGGACCCCCAGCACAGAAATCTGACACCTCACCCATAGACCGCCACGTCACCAATATAGTTTATTTATTTTGATTTTATTATAAATAATATAATTATTATATGTAACTAACATATTGGTTGGATATAAAATTATTTATTACATAAATATTATTTACCATATATAATAAATTATATATATTTTATAAATATGATAAATTATATATTATATTTTAAAATACGTTTTACCGTATGCAGTAATATATATATATATATACATATATATTATAAATATTATATATCTTATATAAATATGGAAAATATTATATATATTGTATTATGTGAACAAGATGAAAGGATTAGCTTGTTATAAGACATTAATTGATGGGTAAGTTCCCAAAGAGAGAATTCAGAGATAGTGTTGGGAAGGTATGGTTATTATAGGGTAAAGGAGAATGTTGATGAGTTTGTGGTTCGAGTTTAAAAAAAAGTATATTTGTGTTAAAAACATAGTTTAAGTACAAAGATATTCACCTGTATACATGGCAAAGGCGATTCGAGAATGACGATTGATTTATTGGTTTATGATGAGATACTTAGAAGTTTAGTAAAGAATACTAGGGCTCTGAGTGGAGCTGAATATGGTATGGACCACTTTCCTGTGATTTCAGTAGTTATTTTGTATAAATTTTGTAAGGTATCAGCAAAAGAGGAGTAAGCAAGTAAGAGTGAAAGTGGAAAAATAGCATGATAAAAGTTTGAGAGCGTCCTATGTAAGATTGAAGATTGCTAGTGGAAAATAAACTTTTCAAGAACATGACTGGAATAGAGAAATAAATGCTAATGGTATAGGACGTCCTTGTAACAGAATAAAAGAGTCCATAGTAGAGTGTGTGAAGGATTGTGTGGATCTGAGGTGATGGGAAACTTAAAAAGAGTATCATGGTGGTATGAACATGTGAGATAAAAGAAAAGAGATTACAAACAAATGATTGAAGTGGAGAGTGAAACAGAACGTAAAATTTTGTGGGACAAACAAAAAAATGCGAATGCAAGAAATTAGTAAAGGAGTTTATGGAGAATATGATATTAAAAGAATGAGAAAGATTGCAGAAAGATTTTGAAATAAATAAGAAGCTGCTCTGGATGTGGGTGAAGAGATCGAAAAAATAATGTAAAGAAAGTCCTATGGCATACAGAAAAGACGTGGTGAGCTGATTAGCGATTAAAATAGCATAGTAGAGCGACGAAGGGATTATTTTGAGCAATTAACAGCAGTAACATAGGTAAAGTATCAGAAAATATGGAAACTGTTATGATGAGTGAATAAATAAATGATACTGAGGTATTAAAAGCAATGAAAGTATTAAATAATATAAAAAAGAGAATCACTTCATCCACCACCCTACGATAATTTTTTAAGGGAAATTGGAGCCCCTGATACGATTTTTTCAGAAGAATTAGTGGCCAGGGCTGAATTTATATTGGTGCAGCATTCCTAGAAATCTGAGGAAATTGAATCCATTCCTGCTAGAAAATGCTTGAAGGAACAAAACTCGCCATGTCGAAGTCAAACATTACTGAGGGGTATTAAGCATTCCAACTTTCTTTTTTCATAGTCCACAGTACTAAGCTGACTCTTAGAAGACACACAAATTCCGTTTTTATCATAAATGATGGAAAGGCAATAGTTATTCTTAATAGCACCCAAGAATAAGTATCACATGCATATCAAGAGTAGTCAAGGTGTCGTACATTCAACCAGTAAGGGTCCAAAGATGGGAAGTTCGTTGAAAATATGTAACCTTTTATCACATGTTTAGTACCAATTTATTACCATTATTTTCGAAGGTCCAGTATCTGACAATGAATCAATATAAGTTTTATCCACCATCTCTTATAATGACTTTGAAGAGCTGGTTTGTCAAACTTAGTAATTGTTCTTTAATTGTGTTCTACAAAGCATTAGTGGAACATATTTCTTACTCTCATATGAATTGCGACTTCTTAAATCATAGCTTTCTTCGACAGCGCCGTTTTTTTTAACGAGACCGTAGTGTCACACAATTTCAGAGTGGTGTTATTTATATCCTAATGCAAATGTTAAGAAATTTCATCTCTAAACTGTTTCCAATTTTAAATCTATCAAACTTATTCTTGTTTGTCTTGATTGCAATTTTATCACCTTTTTAAATACAAAAAATTATTTATTGGTCTAATTGTGCTATTGCACTTTCTCTTTCTTGGTGATATTGATTTCCTCATAGACTACTGTGAGAGTAGCACGGAAGACCACTCACCCACCGGAGAGGGTTCTAAATTCTTCTTTATATGAAAATTGGATTATATTTTTATTTTTTTTTTGTCAATTTTCGGGAACAATTTTGGTAGTGGTGTTTTTGGATCACTGACAATTATAACAGTTTAGGCGCTAAGGGGCTGTATTTATTACAAATATGTTTTTGTCCTAACTGCCAACTAGGTGGGTGCTTCACCACAGGTTATACCACTTATGCTCAAGACAAACTTGAAGTAAATTATCAAAACTATTTTGGTTTATTTGGTTTTGGAAATAGTTACATCCATGGCCAAAGTGTTTATTGTGCTACGTTCACAACAGGTAGGAACTAAAGCATACACATCCACGGCTACCTACCTACTTGGACTGAGTTCTAAACTCTTAATACCCTAAGATCTGAATTAGATAAATTTTAATGGATAAATAATTTATTTGTCTAAACACATCAAATAAAGATCTTACCTAACAATGTGAATATAAAAAAAAGTATTTCTAATGTTCCTGGTGATAAAGTTATATGCATAAAATGTAGATCTACATCAAGATAAAAAGCGAAAAACTACACCAATAACTCACAAAAGGTAGATATACTTCTTAGGTACGTTTTAAACAGAAATGTTTTGCCTTTGCAAGAGGATTTTTGTTTACATTACTGACTGTTATGTCTAGATAGTTTCATCGGTGCTAAGCACAGCAGGGTTATATTTATATTTACATGTAGTGCACCGTTTGGCACCATTTGTTTGGCTATCAGCAACCGATATTATTTTTAATAAAAAAGAAAAGAGAAAGCTTTTAAGAGTAAGTTCACCGTTATTTGTCCGTAATTATGAAAACTATCACTTGATAAAACCAACTCCGAGGAATTATTTTTATAACTTCTTTCCTTCTTATTACCAGCCCATTCGGGGTACTGGTTCATAAAATTCACTGAATAGATGTACTTCTAAGAATTTAACAAAAGAAGGAACTGATATTCAGGGTCATTTGGCTTGATTTGAAGGTACCGGTGATATTGGGGCTCAAATTCCATCAGTGGTGTACTAGGGTGATTTTATTTTAAATTGTTACCCATTCTCACTCTACGAAAATTCAAATGCAATTCTTTTAAATAAGATCATTCTTCTCCTTATCTCAAATGCATATAACCAGAATTGGTGGTAATACGAAGTGGATATAAAAGTCTAGCAACGAGTTGGTGTGATTGATTCTAGTCCTGATAAATTAATATGTTTTCCAAAGCTCCTTTAATGTTAATATTGGAACATTTATCTTGAATCAACCTTAATTTCCTTCCCATGTTTCCATATAGTTAAAAGGGGGTTTATACCTAACATTTAACAAAAATCCATTTGAAATAGGTTTGTATTTTTTTAAGTTTTATCGGAAATGATCCCAAATATGTGTTAAGAGAGGATGGTAAAATAAAAGTGGTAGCTTTCATTAAGGGGAAAAAAACCATCTTTAGAGCACTTGGTCAAGATTCAAACCTCCACCCTTCCAACTTCGGCAAGCAAGTTTATTTAGAACATGATTCCTTATAAGGAAGGCTTGACCTCCAGTGGAGGTGATAGCTAAAAAGGCCTGGCTAAATTCCGCAATGTCTAAGAACTGTTGTAGGAAATTAAATTAAACGTATGTACCAAAGCAAAATCTGTTTAGACACTAGGTCAATGAGTAAGGTCCTACCAGCGGGCGGGGAGGGGGGAGAAGGTGAAATAATAGTGAATAATCTCAAGTGCCTGTATAACTTCTCTCAGAATGTGGGTTAAAATGATTTAACAATGCCCATATTAAATCTTGTGTCTACTATCATTTATATTTTTAATAATATTAGTAATAATATAAAAAATATAAATAGTAATAATAATTATTATTATTTTAGTTGTTAGACGTGAATATTTTGAATCGTATGATTGGATAAACACAAGACCTATAAAACATAAAGCTAGAGAAAACACAGAACCCATCTCTCATCCGTTGACTCATCACACTGAGAAAGGGAAAACCATACCTAACCAATTATAAATACTTCAGCCATGACGGTAATAGAGCCTGGGATCTTTGGATCAGTATTTGGAGACGCTACAGACTTAGCATCTAATATATTTATAACAATTATTTAATTTTTTTCTAAGTAAAATGCTATTTAATATGTATATTTAATTTTGATTATGATTAATATATAATTTTTGAAATATTTGATTTTAATACACACAATATTTAGAGTGTATTTGTTGCTATAGTAAATAAATAATTAAATTATCAAAATCATGTTTAAGGCTGTATAAATAAACCATTTATTATTAACGGTACTTTGTACTTTTTTTCGTCAATAATACAAATATAAAAATATTGTGATACAAATAATTCTCATTATTGTATATATTTGTTACAAGGACGTTAGTAAATTTGTTCTGCAACAAAAGGTAGGTTTTAATTCAGTCGCTAAGTTAAGGGGAACCAGTGTATATGAGTCGTGTAGAGGGGGGATACAGTGTGAGATGACAAAATGTTACGTCATGTCATTACTCGTCCAAGCAATCAAACAATTAACATCGAAGCCTTGCTGATTATTAAACACCCCGGAAATTCACATGAAAAAGGGGGGATGAATGAATGGGTAAAGGGAATGGGGCTGAGCTTAGTTGACCACACCCTAAACAAAGTAGAGATGGACAGACATATGTGTCATACACCACCCAGTCATTTTGATTTTCAGTTTCAGGTTGCAAACATCAAAAAAAGGGGAGGGGGGAAGGTATGGAAAGGGGGGAACTGTAGGCCTTTCATCTATCTCAGGGGGTGATAGCCAGACCTTTCCTGCAAGAGCCGTCTATCTCTATGACATATCACGCAAGCGTCAGAATAATGAAAGAGAGTACGATTGCCAGGTGACGGAGAAGAGAGGGAACGTGTTTATTACATTAGTTTTGTCGAAATGATTTAATTTGCTGATATGAGCTATGTGACGTGTTGATAAATTAACCACGGAACTCATATTAACATTTTACTTTTATAATATAAATGAAAGGGGACTTCCTATGGCTTACCTGGAAACAAAGTCGGCGCTGATATCATTTTACAAATTTGAAATGATACATTAAGTCAATTTTTTTCCCCGATCATTACAATCCCTTGAGTATGGGTTTAACCACAATGAGTTGGTGGTTTGGGCAAGGTATGTGGACATAAAGTCACGATCATCTAGTCTGTTTTTTCTCGTAATTAAAGGTCTGAGTCTTAATCCTGATTGGGTATTTTTCCTAAATCTAATCTTTCTTCATGAATATGCGTATACACTTACTATAAATTTATACTTGCTATATATCCCTATCAATTAATATAGTTGAAAGCATAAAGCCCGAACTGGATGTAAATTGTCAGCTATTCCCAAATTTCTACACTAACTAGGTAGGATTGATAAAATAATAGTTTATAGTAAATAAACCTTAATTTGTTTAGAGGGAGGGCAGGTAGCAAGTCAGGATATTAACCAAGACATCTCCATCATTAGAAAGCAAGATTATAATATATTGACGTTTCGTCCATGAGCCTAACGTTGCAGTTTATTGAATAGTTACATATATATTTGTAAATGTATATCAAATGTAGTTCCTCGATTAAATGTAAAACAATTATGGCCCTATCACTGTGACCGGATTTATTAGTATAATAACTTCTAGCCTTAAATGCACGTGTTCATGAACTATCGCTGACATCACGAATGTGTGTGATTGTTATGATATATCATATTTCTCAGATAGTATAATGTATAATTCTAGGGAAAGGTGAGAGGTAGCAGGCTTACCTTGCATTATTATAATATGATATAACATATAAGATAGGGTCATAGTGAAATAAGTCACGCTGAATAGCGTGTACAATTAGATATTTAGTTATTAATGAGGAGCTTTCTCAATTGAAAAGCAATTGAATAATCTAGAAAGACATTTTATTGTAATTTTTTTTAAACATAGATAAAATAACTTAAATATAAGGGGAGATATGCATTATGGTGCCTTTCTTCAACTTCCCAATGAAACTATTCAAAACATGACCTGAGCTTTTAGATCAGAAGAAATTAAGGTAGTTGAAAATTAAATATGACTACCCATTTGTATTTTTCTTGTAACTAACTGTGTCTGACAAACCATTCAGGCTACATCAACATCATTAGTAAAACAATAAGTTATTAATAAGCAATGGTTTGAAAAATATTAGCTCTAGACTCAAAACTATAAAAAAATATTATTAATTTCGTTTTCAGTTTTTAATGATTTTTTCGATTCTTCTTTAAATGCGGTATTAATATTAACCATAATCATTTGCATAACAAGCATTTAATTATTTGTATACTTAGTTGTGAGAATTTTTATTTTTTTTTCCATTAGAGAGTTTGAATTAAATCTAGTAAATATTAAGTATATAATTCATATCTTATGTGTACTGTAAATAATTTCATAACACTATTAAATATAGTATAACATTTATATTATTATTTTTAGTGGATTAATTTTAATAAATAAATTGTTCAAACACTTAAACTTTAATTAATATATCTATTCTGTTTTATTTTAAATGTATATTTAACAGAAGTTTTTATATGATAGAAGGTTGTTAGTTAAATGAAAGCACCTACTTAATATAATAGACCAAGCACTCTTAATCTATAATATAAAATGCATACCAAATTTGTTTGTTTTTCCTTCCAGAGTTTCTTTTCGTACTTCCCGATAAGATAGAATGTTTAAATTCGACTTGGAGTTTCCTGATAATCCAAGAATAACGTGGAAAATCCTAAACATGAAAAATTCCAAAAGAATCCGAATCTGTGGTCTCATTGGCCAAAAAATTAAGTTTGTCTGACCGCAATGAAATTATATTACCGGGGTATCTAACAGTGATAAATATAACCTTGTTATAATTTTGTTCCTAGTCCCAGTCTGTCGAGCATAAATGATATAAAAAGCTTCGAAAATTGTTCTCTCATTTTTATTTTCAAATAAATTTTATATCTGGAGAATGTAAATGGTTGTAAACAAGATTACATTATTGGTTTTTTCTAAATTTGAATCAATCGAGCCACAATGATACCAAATGGAATATGAGAAAGGAAGGGGATGCATATATACAGGAAAATATTCTTCAGGGGAGGTAGAATTTTAAATTGAACATGAATGTAAAGGGCACACTTCAATTAACTAATTATTTTTTAATAATCTATTTATATCTGGGGGACAGATGGTAATGCCTTTCCAATTTCAATGTTCAATAACAACGAAAATAGAGTTCTGAATTTGTTAAATCAAGTTAAATCTATTTTATTTGAATTTTCAAAATTTTGAAATTCCATTTACTAAGACATCATTCGATTATCTGGGAAGGTGTTTACTAATTTGCCACGTTTCAATTTATTCCACACCAAAAATCTTATTTCTATAGTCTTAGAACATGTTGAACGCCACATATTTGGAACAAATTTTGAAATCTAAACTTTTCATTTTTTTTATTGTTTGAGTTGGTCGTTCTTTTGGGTTGCAAGTATTTATATCTTTACCGTAGTTATAAACCTTTTTATGTTTGTTTTTAAAATTTTTAGCTCTCCTTCTACCCTGATCTTTATTTTAAAATTAAAGAAAGAACTTTCAAACTGTTCTAATTTACTGCGAGATATATATTTTTTACCATTCTAAAATTTTGTTTTTAATAATAATTTTGGAAAGTTCTTCTCATCCCTCATTTAACTTTCAAAACTTTAACAACAACACTCCTATTTTGTAATTTCAAATTTTAATAATGTCGGGGATTGGGGTGATTTCTTTACCATCTCGTCAAATTTCAATATTTTACCTCATTAATAAGTTGGTTATGATTTTAGTTATGTAAATTTCTGAACCGCCACTTGGGATTTGTGGAACAGGTGAACCATTACCTAGGTGCACTGACCTTGGTGACTGATAGGTTAATAATAATAATAATAATAATAATAATAATAATAATAATATTTAGCACAGCGTCTTACTACCCGTTCGGGTTATACGCTTTACGTACTAATTACTCTAATGGGTTAGGAATTGGGAAGGTTGAGTTAGAGGAAGTGAACCCGCATTTGCGTGGAGGGAGAGTGGAAAACCATTTAGGAAAAACCACCCCCAGCTCACCCGACCGAGATTCGAACCTCGATCTCCCCGTCCTCAGCAGTCGAGCTCTACACGACAAGCGCGTTAGCCAACTACGCCATCGAGGCGGGTGATAGGTTAATAGATATTCCAGAATTTCCCAGCAACATTTTGTAACAGTAAAATCAAACTTATAAGAAGAAAGTATTGTAACAATATTTAGTAGCTCAGCTAAGTTATAAAATGAATATAATAACTGGTCAATTTATTTAACCCCAAATAAATTTTGAAGGCAGTATGTAAATATATATATTTATATATATATATATATATATATATGAGGATGCTTCAAAAAAATACAAGCCAATAATATTAAAGTGCTAATTACTATTTTTGTTCCTTTTATTGAAAAAAAAAGACACCATATAAAATAATATATGAAAAAAAATATATATTTGGTATTGATATAGCGCCTGTTAAATTCTTTTATATAGTAAAGTCTTATGAGGTTTGATTAAAATTTGTAAACAGTGGAGAGATTGAAAATGTTATAAAATAATAGCAGTGCATTTATAAAATGGTATTTAAAAAAAAAATTAAACAGTTTTGAATGTTTATAGAAACACTTTAAATAGTTTAATGTTTTATAGGTTTTTAAAATTCACTTACTTGTCATTTTTCTCTAAGAATTTTTTTTTTTTTTTAGATAAAGTTTACGGTGCATTTTTGCAAATTAAAGAACAACCTATTTTGGTTATTCTACTCTTGTTTCGTAATTTAAGAATTTAAGTCTATAGCCAAAACAATGCCTGTCTCAGTACAGCCATTTAAAAACTCAAGACTTCGTGTGATTTTATTTGCGGTTTAGAATGAAGAAGTATTGTTCCATTCTTCTATAGCTGTATTCAGGAATAAAGAATCCAAATTCATAAATTAACAAAAAATTGTGTAATGGGCCAATAAAATGTTCTAGATCTTTATCAGTAATGTCTTCCTCCTTTCCATGATACCTAGTTGAAATATTTCTTTCTTCCTTTGATATTTGTTTCAGTTGTTCTACTATTTTTCGTTTTGTATTGATCACTAAATCAGAAAATAGCCCAAGTGCCATCAGCTCGTCACTAAGATAACACAATTAAAGATACATTGCTGCCTTTCTTTTTTTAGAAAATTACTTCTAAAGTTTCCTTATAGCTTTTCAAAGCCTTGATAAAACATAAATCTTTAGCTGGATTATCACACAAAATTGGACAAACTATCCAGTGACTCGCATAAACTGAAGCAACCACTAGAATATATCTGAGGGAAGCCTGCTTTATTGTGCTGTTAGTTTGAATTGTTTCCGGAAGAGATAAATTTTGAAGCCATTTATTAGTTTCGCCATCCAAAGGGTGTAGTGTAATGCACCTGGAGCTCTGAACTTAGCACCACCTGGAGGAACTCGGCCTAGGAATATCAGTGTTAATTCCAAGAGTTCTTTGTAGTATTCTCGTGGAAGATTACATGAATAGCCTTCCAATACGCTCAATATGAAGGCGATCAATTCGTTCCGTAAAGGTAAAAGTTGCTCATTTAATCTACCATTTGCACAAACTTTATACTTGTCTTGTTGTGTAGTTGACCAGTATTCTCAAAACCTTTTGAAGAGAAGAATATTTGGACCAGATGTTGTCCCAAACAACGCTTTGAATACACCACTACAAAAGACTTAAAATACATTATGCCTACAGGAAAGCCACCACATTTTTTTCTTCTTCAAAATAACCCCAAATACATTTAGATGTCTTGTGTTGGCAGCAGTAGTATCAAAACACATTCCATTTATTTGGTCTTCAAGGTTCCACTCTACAATTGTGATCTCGACAACTTCAGCCACATTTTTATCAGTTCCATTTTCAACTTTCGAAACGCCAATAAGCTTTTCTAAATTGGCTCCAGTGACTAAAACTGTAACTCAGTCTTTTTTTTTGGTCCACCAGAAATGGCCTGAAGCAGTTTTTCATCGAAATGAAGGATTAATGAACCTTAAAACAAAAATGATTCTGTGGCAGAAAATGCTTGGTTTGATCGATGTTTATTTCCTTCCCTCCAGATGCTGCTTGCAGATAAGGGCAAACTATATCTATCTTTGCTTCCATACGTTTCTTCCAATGTGGTAAGAAAACAGGTTGCTTATTGTTCACTAACATTTTCTCTATTCAAAGCTCTTGAAATACATAAAGAAACAGCAGTGGTGGAAGTAGTGCTTCTATTTTAATTTTTGCTATCCCTTTTGATGTTGATGGAATGTGTGGTTGAAAACGGTCATCATTCAAATCAGATTTTTCAGATGGTGAACTTGAAATAGTTACAACTTCTGTTGCTCTACAGTTTCTTGCATTTTCTTTCTCTATTTTTAATACACATTGTTGTTCCATTGTTTTCTGATATTCCTCTTTCTTGTCTAATTGTTTGTCTAAATCACCCATAAAACATTTTCTTTCGTAATGTTGAACCACAATACATTGTTTATCTCTTCGATTTTAATCAAGTTCATAGCGTCATTGGGAGAAATCTCAAAAAGCTGTCTAATTTCTTCTACTAATATTTTGTTCGAGTAAACTGTTCGAAACCTCCACGTGTCTTGTTTCTGCATATATTTTTGAATTGTTCTAGTTATGTATTGATATTCCGAATAATACTTCGATTTTCTGATACAAAAACTCTGGTATTACTCCATTTTTCGCAGACGTCAACCACCACTAATTTAACATAATTTATTTTTAGACATTTTGTACGTCTTGTGATGATAAAAATACACACGCCAAACTTCAATAGTTGTTGGTAGCACATGACCTAAAAAAAAAAAATCTGACGGTTCTCCAATTAATAGAATCAATTATTTCTGAAGTATTGCAGCCATCTTTAACAAACACGAAAATATTACATCACAAGGTATAAATAAATCAAACAACGTATTGAGTTCTATACTAATATTTCAATGTGAGTATTACAATAATAGAGCACTTCAGGTCATCTCCAGCACTGAAAAGCTGTTATACCAATCAGTCACATAGGCCTATAACAACTCTTGAGGCAGTTCTGAAAAGAATCCAATAAAGTTCATATTTCTCAGGGAAGGTTTTCTTATCAAAAGGAATAAAGAAAAAGCATATACACTTTGAATGTACTATTTTATTATATATTTTTACCAAATATTCTTGAAGAACCCTAATATATAATATATGAGCTAGTTGAATTAATGAACTTCCTTATATATTCATAGTACAGAAGCAAATAACAGTTAACAATTAGGTAGCCATTAACTTTTGAGCAATAACATCAATCATAATGTCCGGAATAAAATTTTCTCCAAGCACTTCTTCACGGTCTGAGCCATTAGTGTCCTTTTTAGAGATAAATTTATATTTAAATAAACTTGACACAATAGTAATGAGAGATATAATACAAAACAACTGTGTTAATGCCATCATATCTACCGTCAGTGGTTGTAGGATTATACTTAAATGTTTAAATTGCAAGCAGACAAACCATCAAATATTATACAAGCTAGCCCACACAGTAAATAGGGTCTCAAGAACCCTCAAAAGGAACATTGTTACAAAATCAAGCATATTCCTATCAGGACGCCATAAACTGGAAGGGACGTTATTTAAATTCGTTCCCAACTGAGAACTTAAATTTAAAAACAATCTGTGTGGACCATTCGACCATAATTTGGCCGGGACGGTATAAAACTCTCCCATACACCATTTTTGAATAAGTCATTAGTTAACCTACATACAACAAACAATGTATTTAGTTTGTACAAAAGGATGGCACTCAGGCTATATTCAAAACTACACACATAATAACATACTAATATATAATTATGTATTTCATAATAAAGGACCTGGGAGGAATTATATAAAATATTAGTTATAGAAACCTTAATCCATTTTATTGTTAACAAGAAGAATAAATATAGCTGGGTAAGTAGCCCTTCTCTAAATATAATAAATTAATAAATTAATTACACATTTTTTCTGTCTTTTGTCCTAGTTGGCGACACCAATCTTAAGGTACCCAGGATAGCTATGATAGAGTGCTTCTTCTAGAAGGTTGACGCTAAAAGCTTAACTGATTGTTTTGACGTTGCTTGGCAACAAATCAATGGAGAGGAGTGGACGAACTTATCTTATTACTTCAAAGTGAATATATAGTGAAAATGGCAGACACTGGAAGAGAAGGTAGTAGAAATATCTAGAATCACACAGAAGTATTTTCGGTTGGTGGGTGTTGAACACGTAAATTTATGTTGTTTCCCACGACTGGCAAGTCTAGGAAACGGAAGTTTACCAAGCGCATGCTTACTCTGTGTTTGAGTCTCAGATGTTTGATTTGATCGCTGACCTCAGTGTAAGTTTCATGATTATTGACGTGAGCTGGTCTTGTTTTGAAGTCTAGGCGCAGCCGGAGTTAATGGGACACGCGAAAAACGCACTGCCTTAACAGAGGATGTATCCGGAATTTTGTTGTTGTATAACAGAACAATACGTAGATTAATCAATTCTGGGTGTATTAATGAGTTGTTCTTATGTTGGGCTAAAAGAAGTGTTAGTACGGAACAATTCCAGCTCTGAATATATAACGAACCCCCCTTTTGATATTTAAATGTTTAATACCATCTGGCTATATGTGTTGGACACTTTGTATTTATTAACATATTCCAATTTTCTATGTTAATATGGAGAATATATTTCTAGTTTTGATAATTTCGAGTGAAGCATTCTTCCATTTTATGGCCCTTCATTTTTAAATTTAATAATTTTCAGACCTTAATTGTGGTTAAAGGGATTCCATATATATGCCCATAAAATTTCAATTTCATCTAATATAATAAGTAGTTTATTCTTCTAGATTTGTCTAATTAGTGCCCGCATTCCCATTTGAAGAGCCCAAATTTATGAATATAGAATCTATAAAGATAGTTTTGCTATTTGTAGTGCTGCCTCTAAATTCCTGGAAAATAGATTTGTTTACTTCCCCTTAAGAGTTATTTCTCTGTATAATTCTATCCTTTATCCTCACACAAACCTTTCCTATTTTCTGGGATTATATTTTGAAATTTAAAAATTAAGACTTATATATTTATTTGGAACAGTCCCTAATCCCATCTGAAAAATTTCAATTCTCTATCACCCAAAGAAGTATGTGTTTGTATTAGTTTTGGAAATTTCTATCCTCCCCCTAGTAATTTCCCAAATTACCTATAATAAATTCCTATTTGTATTTAGTTATATGAAGAGGTCTTTCTACCTGCTTGAAAAATTTAAATTTTCTACCACACTAAAAATTGTTTTCAATGTGCCAACACTTTTTTTCTTGGTTAACTGGTCTCCCATTTATAATTTCGAGTCTTCTGATAATTATAAATGGTCTCTTTACCATTTTCCCAAATTTAAGATTTCTAGCTCACGGAGAAAAATTGTATTCTATTTATTTAGGAAATTATTAAACTTTTACCACCACTCCTCATTTGCCAACTAAGCATTTTAATTTTAGATTTTAAGATTATTATATTTATTTGGAGTGGTTCTTCTACCGGCCTTCCACATTTAGAATTATAAAAGATGTTTTTAATAATATCCGATTCATTTTCCAGAGCCCCAATTAGAAATTTCCCGGTTATATATTTTTCTGTTTACATGGTGGACTCCCTTTACCTTCATGTCAATTTTCCGTTTTCCAGCTTTATAAGATGTGGCTTATTCTTTTTGGACACATACAAACACAAGAATACAGTCTGCTCTCTCTCTCTCTCTCTCTCTAAATATATATATTTATAATAAAATAGCAATTGGATGTTTGAAAAGGAGATTTATATTGTTTAAAACAATTCTAACCTCAATGAACTTTCTTGAATACAGTCCTAAACGAAACTTAGCACACTATTACATATGCATTATTTATAGAAAGGATGAAATTCAAAGAAGCTCAAGAAGATAGATACAACACTATGGATGGGTGTAATTCCTCTAGGCGTGTTCTATTTTCACAAAGCGCATTCTTAATTACGCGCTTCAGTAAAATGAGCTCAACCACTTACATTTATTTTGCAACAAATATACAAAAATATTAAGAAACAAACTGAGATATAAATTTATATATTAATGCAAATACCCTTTGGACCAATTAAAAAAAACCCATTGAAAACATTGATTAAAAGTCATTTATGTAGCTTTTGTACAGCATCAGCTTGATGTTGTTTTCCAGCACTGGGCTCTTGAACAGGTCGTAATTTGCAATGAAGGCCCCCATTGCCTTTTTCCTTTATTAGACTACATGCTCTTTCCATTTGAGTCTGGAATCTAACATCACCCCGAGGTATTTCATTTATTTCTTGTAGTGTATAGCCTCCTCCAACACTACAAGCTGGGCCGGGGCTTACGGTGTCCTCCTCGTAATTATCATGGCTGTCGATTTCTCTGCGTTGACCTTTATCCTCCATTTTTTCAGTCAACTGCTAAACTCGTCCCGGTACCGCTGTAGGTGGAGATGAACGTACTTCAAGTTCCTGTTGGGAATGTAGAACAGAGTATCATCTGCGAAGAGCCGAGTCTTGATCATCGGGGCCGGGGGGATGTCAGTAACATACACAGTGTATAGGAACGGTGAGAGTGCCGACACCTGCGGCTCCCGGCCCTGATACTATGAAGAGGCAACCTTTTACCTTCCATCTTGACTTGAAAATGTCGTTCAGTTAGAAAGCTCTTGATTAGATTTACACAAAAACTTGAGAAATTTGGCTGGATCAATTTGTAAATAAGGACGGCGTGCCAGACTTTATCAAACGCCTTCTCTACACCCATGAGTACAGCTAGCGTGATTTCCCATTGATTAAAGCTCTCTGCCGTGTCCTCCACTAGGATCAGGACTATGTGTACCGTTGAATGATGGTTCCGAAATCCGAATTGGATGTCGGGGAAAATTCTATGCTCTCTGCCTAAGGCTTTCAATCTCTGCAGAATGATTTTCTCAAATAGTTTTCCTACGCTGCTAAGCAGACTGATGGGCCTCCCGTTTTGCTGGAATTTGCTGTTCTTGCCCGGTTTGGGCAATGAAATGACGTCGGCAACCTTCCACGCCTCCGGGAAGTAACCTGCCTGTAAAGCTGCTGAAAACATTCTTGTTAAGAGCTGGATTACACATTCCGGAACGTGTGGCAAGATCTCGTTCGAGACCCTGTCGTGACATGCCGGTTTTCGTAGCTTCAGCTTTTCCATCTGGCGAGTGACTTCATTTCTGGTGATAGGGGGTGGTAGCTCTATAACAGGATCTGCTAGGTATACCCCAACCACTTTATTTAATGTCCTGGTAAACTCTTAATTTTGGGGTTTTGAGCTAGCCTTGAACTGGTCTTCAAGAGGTTCCGCAATGGCCTCTACCTTGGCCTCGCCCCGGAATTTCAACCCACTCCTTCCGTGGATGACCGTGGTCCCTTCCTTTCCTTTCATACCTTTGATCTGTATCGTAACCTTCCACACGTTGGCATCCCAAGCCAAAGTGTTCGCTACATACTCATCCCAGTTGGTGATCTTCACTGCTTTAGCCTTTCTACGTACAACGGCTCTTAGCCTATTGTACTCTGCACGATATCTTGGATCCCGGTGTTGTTGCCATTATCTGCGCACTTCCTTATTCAAGGCTATCAAGTAACTCAGCTCCGGGTCTTTCCTCTTCAACAAAACCGGTGGCGTCTCGAATACACTTGTCTCTCGGTATGCCTCGAGTAATGTGGCTGTCAGAAGAGTGACTTATTCCAAGGAGTTAACCTCCATGTTCAACGGTACTGCGTCCGTCAATAACCGCCGATACTCGTCCCAGTCACTCCTGGGGATCTTCCTCTTAAGTTACGATAATCTTGGGTTTGTCTTCAGGGTTGTCCTTTTAAAGACTGGGAGGTGGTTGGAATCAAGTTCGTTTAAGGGTTCGAGTTCTTCCGGAAGCGTTATCAAGATCCGTCAGGACAACATCCAGAACATCGGGAAGATTCCTGTAATTTGATGGGTATAACGTCGGCTCGTTAGTCGCCAGGACTGTGTAGTTCTTGATTGCTACCTGGCCAGCCAGTGTCCAACCTGCCTGATTGGGCACACGACTGTTCCAACTCATATGTTTACAGTTAAGATCTCCTGCTACACCTCAGTCATCTTGCTCTTGTAAAGTCTGTAGACTGTCCTCAGGTAAGGCATTTAGAAAGGAAGATGAACGTTTTCATTTCTTTTAACTGTCAAGTATTGTTTTATTGATGATAACTGCACACATTTTGTGACACTTTGCTTTGTCTTTTATGAATTTACCCTCTATTTCTTCTCCCTCATTTAACTTTTGTATATTACAACCATGAATTCTATCCATATTCTGGAATTATGTTTAATTTTTCGAAAATATCCTTTAGCTAGAACGAATAAGTGATCTAGCAGTGTGAAAGGCTGAGAAAATTAAAACTTCATGACTAGATTTTTTGTATATATGCAACATTTGGTCCAATCTATGATATGAAGAGGGGGTGATTCAAAGATAGCATCTTTCAGCTGCACGGGCTTTGAATAAATTTACCAAACGTTTCAAATCAGCATAATCAGCAAAATATAAGGTTAAGTATGGGTTTAATTTTCTATTAGAATAAAAACAAATGTAAAAGAATACACAACAAAACTAATAAAACCAAATTATGAAAGCCACAATCTAAAAAAGAAGTATTTTTTTAAACTGTATCGAGCCCTCGAGCTTAAAATATTTAGTGAATAAAGGAATTTTTCTTAGAAAAAACTTTTAAACAAAAAAAGAGAAAAAAGAAAATTGAGAACGGATCACTGGGAGCTGAAATACAACTTATTTTATGACACAAAAATGGTGGCCATATTTTGGCAATATATCTTAAAATCTATCTTCGGACCACATTTATGGCCACAGAAAGTATCCTATTACAATAAAAAATGTGCACCGTTTTTTATGTACCAGACGTACTATAAGATGATTTTATGATAAATATTATTTTATTTAAAAGTTGGGAAATCAAATATTCTGAAAGATGTATAGATTGCAGTTTTTCCTGTATAAAGAACCATAGCGTGACTCCTATTTGCTGAAATTACTTCTAACCTATTATTATAATTATTAAATTAATACAGTTTTTAATCGAATTTTACCTTAAATTATCATTTAGAAAAGTTAATAAATCCAGTATCAAATATAATCCATAGATCATTAACTTAAAAACTACCCCTATAATAGCTTATATTCCGAGTTCTCTGAAAATTATAATAACTCATTTCGAACGTAGACATCTTTATTAATTATTTATTAACATACATTTAAAAACAAAACTTTTTTCCAGGGTATTGTTTCAAACCTCGGATGTTGTGTTTTAGTGAGCTGTTATTGTTATCGTCATCTGAATAAAAGTTTAAGATATATTATTAAAGTATTAGCCATTACAAAGTTCATATTTTAAAAATACTTATTACTCATATACAAAATAGTATTTTAACAGAATGTTCGTTCATATATGTTCGTGTATGTTCATGTTAGGTGTATAAACATTTTAGTACCATGGACAAGGAATGTACAGGACAAGAGGACGATGGATTTCAGAGTTATATGTGTTGGTCCTAGTTTGACTCTGTGATGAATAGTGAACGTAATTATTTATAGAAATAGCTCACCTCAGGGATTTTAAATAGACAAAATCTACTGATATTCCTTGACAACAATCTATCATAAAAACTCTCTCTACAGAAAACCATAGATTATACAATGTTTCTGAGGCCTTTCAATTTAGAAATCAGGTGTCTTACCCTACTTCAAACCAAACATTTTTTATATTCATGTATAAATATGATGTGATTTTAAAAATTGTTTCTTGCTCTAGTCTACATTTTCTAACCATATCTTCCTTGGACAATCGTGAAAATTTTTAGCTTTTATATTTACATTTCTAATCACATAATAGCCCACTTTTACATGGAAAGCCTTGTGCAGTGTTTAACTGTGGCAATGACTAACCACCACCATTTCAGCTTCCTCTTTTGCATGGCGGCGATAATAAATTCATCAGGAAGACATCGTGGGGGGTCAAATGGGGCATAGGAGGAGGAGAGAGTTTCAAAAGAGTCTCCCCTGCACTTGCTTCCGAAAATCTCTCTCTCTCTCACATTCGTCATCTTGTTTTCACATCCTTTCCGAATCGTCATTTCTACTTACAAACTTCCCCATACCCCTCCTTCTTGACATTGCATTGTCCTTTTCAAAGTTTTGAATGCAGTGGAAAACTTTTGGTTGGATCCGTTAGGTCTTTTATCTAAAAACATCCCTCCCAGGAATTATCACTTACATACAAAGAGATAAAACGAGATTTTTGATACAGTAAACCAGTAACTACCACAATAACATTGTCCTTGTTTTGGTATTTCAAGAAATATTTTGATAATGCAATTTGTAAATTGTATTATTTGATCAAGGTGTAAAAGTAAATAAAAAGTAGTAAGAAAAATTTGCTTTGGAAAGTCATGCTCACAATAAATAGTCAATCTTATATTCTAATGATTCTAAGAGGATATCATGATTTTTAGCTCTCATAGATATTTTCATTATGTGACTGTTTTGTTTGTGCTTTGAGTCTTATTATCCCCGCGGACTATAGGTATATTTACAACATTAGGGCAGGAATGACAAATAAAGGATTTTTGAAAAAATTCTGTCCACATTTGAATGGGGTAGGCTAAGAAATAATTTGGGGGGAACTATCCCAGTGCCCCCAAGCTGGATTTAAACTTCAAACATTCCAATACCAGCAACCAAATTAGACAAGACTAACGCCTTTATCCTTTTTCCCGTAGGCACGTATGTGGTTTTATGATATAGATAACTACCATTGTGAAACTATCAATAAATATATAAATCAATCATTTATATATAAACCATTGATTACTGAATTCACTGTGTCGTCAATATAACAACATAGTAAAAATTTATATGTATCTCCATTTATCGCTGTAAATATTAATATCAGTGGTAGAATTTTTTTAAGACAGAGATTCCCAAAGTGGGTGGTACCACCTTCTTGGGAACGATAGGTCTACATATCGGAGTGCTAAGGGGCAAGGGAGTATTAGTGGGCTATAATGGTTGACTCCTCCGAGCGCTTTGTTCGCTTATTTAAGACTGACCAGAAAAATACTTTCCAAGCTTTTATGTCTCTGCATGGCGCTAAATCTGTTGGAAATTATCGGAAAATTTAACAAACACAGCCGGTGAAGAACTCATCCTAACAGTATAATCAACTCTGAGTACTGTTTTGCAAAATTAAGCTCATTTTACAAAGTAAATTTTAACTTATATTACAAAAGCTAGAAGCATATTTCTCATGAAAAACTAGGAAGAAAATGTGTTTAAAGATTAGCTCTGAAGTTATTACTAAGGGAGCAATGAGCTGTTGTAAATCATCTACTTAAGACTAAACAACAATTTTATAACAATGTAACAAATTAGTAGGAGAACAGTAAGTAAAGAGAAGTATGTTTTTTTACTCAATGTACAGTAGGTATCCTTACAACAGTCCTCGTGCAAATATTATTGTCTTATCATAGCAGATACTATAATTACCTGGCACCAAAATTCAGACAGCACCGACATCACCAGAGCCTGGACTGTCGCACTCTTTGAAACATGCCTGCTGTGTTTCGGACACTGTCCCACGCTGTGACAATTTGGGGCTAAGAGTCGGGTTCACGTTCCATGGGTGTACTGTACATGGCACTTTTGATGTGGAACCACAGAAAGAAATCCAGGGGATTCAGGTGTGGTGAGCATGCTGGCCATGGAACAGACCCTTGGTGGCTGAGAAGCTCCGTACAATAATCTTGTTAGATCAATTCAGGTTAATTTATAAAGGAATTATACTTACTATCATTTAGCGTGTGTATTACTACCCACTTGAGCTATATTTACACTTATGGAATACAGATGAGGAAGGTATGCTTTATATTAAATGCAGAAGAATTCGAGTGAAGGGAAAGTTTTATTACACTTACAAAATTCCCCCTCATATAGAAGCCAGCCAGGATTCAAACTCTGATTGTATCATCACTGGTAATCCATACAAGACGTATCTGACTCCTTAGTCTATTTGTTAATTGATGCAAGTACTATGACATTATATAATAAAGGATTGAAATCTATACCCAGTGCTAATGATTGGCTTTTTAACCGACCACCTGGGTAACACTGAATCTTTATTGCTTGAAGTTATCTGAAGTTAAAGTATAAAGTACAATATTTGGCTAATGATACAGAAGACTATGTGAAAATTATTTTAATGAAAATCGGTTAAAATGTATAAACTTAAATATTTTTGGTCTAGTGCTTCTAAAATGTATAATAATCGTATGATTTGGTTATACTGTGAAACCTCTTTTAATGTGAAAAGATATCAATTTTTAAATATAATCTTATATATAAAATTCTAGTGTCACAATGTTCGTTCCCGTACTCCTCCGAAATGGCTTGACCGATTCTCATGAAATTTTGTGAGCATATTGAGTAGGTCTGAGAATCGGCCAACATCTATTTTTCATACCCCTTTGTGATAAGGGTTGTCCACCCTTAACATTTTTCTATAATTTTTAGACATTTTTTTAATATCTTTATTTTTTTT
>CABFOV010000017.1:224567-243931 GCA_902141375.1 Timema poppense | reverse complement strand
ATGTGCCAATTCAATTCAAACGTATTCAGTTTCCGATTAGATTGGCATTTGCAATGACTATCAACAAATCCCAAGGTCAAACGATGTCTATTTGTGGCTTAGATTTGAGAACACCATGTTTTTCACACGGACAATTATACGTGGCATGCTCTCGAGTGGGTAAACCATCCAGTTTGTTTGTGTTAGCTAAAGATGGACTAACAAAAAATATTGTTCACGCTATGGCATTAAGAGATTGATATTGTTTGTTAGTGTTACTGTCGTAATTGATTAATTAATTAATGATATATAATTTTAAGGAATAAATTATAATAACTTAAAAATAATGTTTGCCTTTTGTTATTTTTATATTCCCTCATCGTTCACAGCGCTCTATGCCTATTTCACGCATATACCACATTCTTACACACTTACAATAGGTAAGCTATTTTTTGTCTACACTAGAAATTACTTAAAAATTATTTATATGGCAAAACAACGTTTGCCGGGTCAGCTAGTATTTTTATAATACTTTTACATCCTTGAACGTGCACAAAACGTTTTTCCAGGCATAAATAACCCTCCATGATAATTAGAATGTTCTATTAGAATAGTTAATTTAATTGGATTAGTCAAACACTCCTAGGGGTGTTTTGATGGCTACTAAGATAATACAAATACTTTAATATAAATATTGTTGTCGTAGAACTGACTCAGTTTTTGAGAGGTTGTATTTCAAAGGTTTCTACACTATCACCAGAAAAAAATAATGCATTTTCTTATTTTAGAAGATTTAAACTATGTATATTTGTTTTTAAATTAATTGTTTGTAGGAAGAAACGTGAAACATTAAATTAGATCACTAGGAGTCGAAAGAATAAAAGTAGATCTTAGTCCCAATCAAGTTAGCCACCACTGTTATAGCAAATATAAAATTAAGTAGATATAGTATAAAATTAAAATATAAAAAATCTCCCTCTCCATAGACTGGTTATCTGGCTAAGGTTAAAAAGTTTTGTGTAAGAGTGGACAATTCCAATCTCAGATAATTGTCGGTGTGTTGGTCAGTTAAATTCGAGCGATGTTTTGTTTTAATTTGTTTTAAATACGAAAATAACTATTTGCATAAATATCTATTTACAAAGCAGGAATGAAGCAGTTCACTGTATATTTTAAAATTAATTTACATTTCTTTGAAAACAAAATTACAAAATAATTTTTCTGAAGATCTGGCTTTCAGAAATGTTTCACAAAGCTGTGTAACTTTGTAGTCCAATGTAACTTTGCCCAATTTAAATAGCCCTTCGAATTTATTTTTAATTTATTGTGCGTCAGTGTCCTCCTTGAATGGATGAATGACAAACTGAACCAGATTTTTATTTTTATAAAGTAATTGAGTCTTGTTTTGAAGTCGTCAAGAACATTTTAGATTTTTGCTAAATATTTTCCTAAATTGAAAACATATGTGAGTTTTTGTATATCATCACTGATGTTTGTATTGTAAATCGATCAAAACGTTATTATTTGAAATCCTAGAGAAATCTGAATGGAAACATATATTTTTTTAAATCTATTTTAGGTTTTCATGGATTAATATTCTCACGAGTCTCTTTTTTGAAATGATATATAACTTTAAATAGTTCATAATATTTATAACTGTGAAAAAAAATCTTTTCCGCGCATTTGCAATGCTATGAGAGTAGATTTATGAGTCCTACCCATCAGGCGCACGCATAATATATCCATCCTTTTGTATAGTATACGTAAGCTATACCTTTTGGTGTACTTTAGTATTTACGGTTGACTACTTGATTATTCTGGTTATAAAATCATTTTATTTCTACATCTGCTCTACCTCAGCTGTTATTGTTTATAATGTTAAGATGTTTTTCAGATTGTGTGATATTGAAAACCTTGTTGTGTTTTAGTTTATAGTTTAATTTAGTGCTTATAATATATTTTTAAATGGGGTAGCAAGAAGAAAATTGGAACTAGTCGTGTTTGTTACAAAAAAAATTATTGGGCTATCGAAACCTAAAGAGCAAACCTCAACTTCATCTGCCAGTCAACAAAGTCTAAAACAGCCTAAAGAAATCTCAATAGCTGAGTTTATAAAGCTGAAAAGGGTGTTTAAAACCTCAACAAAAAGATCAGGTAGAAAGGGACTTTAGTGAAAATGAAGTTGGAAGACCTGTATCAAGCAGGGGAAGATCCGGACAATCTTTATTATAGTGCTGGACATTATTAGAATGTGAAAAAATAACACAAGTAGGCCCTATGTATGAATATCTTTGACGCTCTTTGGCCATAAACTACATCTTATGAGATTTGATGACAGATATTTTCTTTACCATTGAAGATAGCCTCAAAAAAATGTATGTCAACTGTATGGTATTAAATACTAGTTCTGCACACAAGGATTTTAAGATATTTATATTGTAGACTAAATAGGAAGTTATTTTGGATAATATTTTTTGTAAATAATTTTTGTTAATAAAATCTTTATTTTTATATTTTTTCAGATTAAAAAAACCTGTGTGTGGAACTAAATAAAAATTGTTATTAAAAAAATTAAAGGTCTATCCCTAAAAAATCCTGAGATATTTGTTATAAAGTTAACATGGAGTTTAAATGGTGTTCGGACTGCCCTTATAGTCAGAGCTTGATTCTTGAAATCAGAAAAGCCGATTTCCATTGTTTAGTTCTCGCCTTTCAGTTCCAAATTCAATAAACTAAGTTTCTCCATAAAATCTATCGAAAATGCAGGATCACATAGCCAGTTCAAATCACGCACTCGATGATAATCATCACCCCTTTGTTCAAGAAAACTGATCACTTTTTCCATCAAGTAACGAAATCTTAGCAAAAATGCTTTGGCTTAGCCACCTGACAACCATGTCAAAATTAAAATAATTATATTTCTTGTCGTCCAGTTGCATTTTAAAAAGTTACTTATGAAAAGATTTACCTCTGATTGAATTTACGGTTTTAAACGATAACTTACTGATGAATGATGCAATTATAGCTTAATAATTTTTGAAAATCCTTCTGTTTCTTACATAAGCCTATTACACCGTTGAGACTACACGTCATCGTCACTGCTCCATCGGGCTTAAATAAAGTAGACTTAGTATTGTTAATATGAATCTTGAACCCTTTGATCCTCGTATTCTTCCTTTAAATGAAATCATGCAAACATTACTTCTTAGGCAAAAAAATCCTCAAAAGCCATTATGATAAAAAAAAAGCAGTTGGATAGTGTCAACAACGTCAATTAATCAGCGAGCTGTATAGAATTTTAAAAAAATTAATAAATATCTCTTAACAGTTGCTCATTTTTCATTTTGGCTCTCATCTTATCGATACATCTCATGGTTATATTCCAAGATAATTGCATATCTTGAAGGGATCTTTTGATTTAACCCCTATTCTTAAAATTTCAAAATATAATATTTAAAAAATTTCAACGAAATAGCCTCGATAAATTAACCATCATAAAATTCTTTACATATGTTTGAAACTTTATGACTCACTTTAAAGGCGGCAGTCTTAGATTGATTCTGTGGTTTTTAAAACATGTTTCGCATCACATTCAATTCAAATTTCATTTTCTGCAATTTATTTCCTATTTCACTGTTGTATAGAAAATTTGACTGATACTTACCAGTACGTTGAAGTGCCACTCCAGATTCCCCTTCTTTGGTATCGATACCAAAATATTGAAAAGCAAACAGCAACACATTTATTTAACCAAAGAGTAAAAGTAGTCCAAATACCATTATTGATGAAAAAGATGTCATAGTTCTTTTTGGAGCACTTACTTCTAAGAAAATTAACAAAATAAGTAAATTAACATAAATGTTCAAAGAACTAAAACAACAGTTAACGAATGTTTAGTCTCTCACGGCGATGCAAACAGTACTGTTTGGTGGGAAGCGCAATGCATTTGTAGGAGAGTCTGGTACAGCACGCGTATAACACTGTTCTCTGTTTGTCAAGTGGTGCAACAGCTCACACATGAAATGTTAATGATGGGCCAAATATGATTAAGTTAGTGACCGGTATATCACGATTGATGTGTTGGCCATCCCTGTGATATAGAATTTGAATTTATAGAGCAAGACTTAATTTTCACAACAATTGGTGAATGCGTTAGTTGGGTATTCATTACAGTGATGAAAACTGAGTGATGACTTGATCCAGTATGGTAAGTTGTTTTATATGCACGACTCCATCAGTGATGTTGTTAACCAACGTGTCAGTGACACAATAAATGGTGGTACTTGATGCAGCTTAATCCATGGAAAACACATCAAAACTATTTCATGCTCCAACTTCTACAATACAATACAATACAGATTTTTTGCAACCTCTTTTTTACACTTTTATTGTATATATTGATATATTATTCGTCTTGTTTACGAATGTTGAAATTTAAAGGGGTTCTAGTATCAAATATAATGTCTACGAGATATAAAGAAAAAACCAAGAATAGAGATAATAAGAAATTGTAAAAGCCTAATAGCTCAAGGATTTGGTATACCTTTTCTTAACGCTGATGGTCTTAAACACGATAAGGCACTTGTAAATAAAAACTAACAGGAATAAATTCAATATAATGCAAATATTTTGGGTTTATTTCATTAAAGAAACGTAATCTTCATAATACCCTTTGATTTTAAACTGTAAATATAAAAAAATTCTCAAGTTTTTATTTTAATATTGTTTAGTTAAAAATATCTCCTTAATTTGTCCTGAAGCACTCGAACTATGATAGTCTTCTGAATATTTGTGTTCAAACTACATTTGAGGATTTTAAGCCTATATTATGTGTACGATTACGTGATATTTTGAATGTACTCTAGTCGGTGACTCAAGTAGGGATAAACCATATATTTTATAAATATAACAGGTAGGACACATTTATATAGTTTTTGTGTTAAACAAATTAGCTCCCAAATTAATTATATAATTATACTGGGAATAGAAGCACTAACATTATATTGATTACATATTTAATGCAGAATCGATTTCATACTAAACGTATGTACAGCACCTAGTTCCCCATAAAAAAAACTACAACATTATATTATAAGATTGTATTAAGAATTTTAAGAAAATATTAAACTTACATTAGCTGTGAAAGTATTAAGTCATTTAATCTATTCTACTAATTTTCTAAGTTTATTGTGTGCGCATGGTAATTTTTACTGTGTAACTAATGTTTTAAAATCAGGTACATATATACGTTACCCTTAAATAATAGCATAATATTTCTTACAATAATCTCATCCATATCTTTTAAAATCAACATCTAATTTTTTTTAAAGTATAAGATTGTTATTAAACGTTTTAAAATATGTTAATTATATTTTAAATTATTGTTGATTTCATACTATTGAAATATATATTTTTTAAACAGATATATTAAGGTCAATAAATTTGACCTGGACAGAGGACCACCAAATTCAGATAGATCACTCCAGAAGCATACCAATAGCAAGATTTCCCACAACTCCATATTGTAAAAACATATACACCCATAACCCACCCATAAAATATGACTAGGGAAAATGTTCCCCTTATAAAAAAACCTCTCAAACATGAAAAGTACCACCATTTACTCCTTTCCCTCCTCCACATTTCGGCACTTCGTTCATATTCAACTCCCCAATACCCCTACCCATCCCTTGACGACGTGCCTTACTCTCGGTCATGCATCTTACTCCCATCCCCGCCACTATGAGCGCCACCAGTACAAGGCTCTACACCCCACCACTAAGTCAGAGGTAAAGAGACTCATGTCCAAACTGTTTATAAACATTTTATTCTTTACTAAACTTAAGTCCTTAAAGTGGGATAACTTAATTATGACGATAAACATTTTAATATTACAAATATGCAAAAAAAAACACGTTTAAATGGTTGTGCCAGTAGCAGTCAACACATGTTATATTAAACTATTATAAATTAAAATAATGGGTTTGTTTGATATTGATATAATTTCATTGTAAATAGAGGTCTTTTTATTTGTGAGAAACTAATGTTTGGAATTAAACTATGGAGTTTTATTAAAATGTGACATTGTTAACTTATTGTACATAGCTCGTAACAGAAGAAAATGCAAACAAAGGAATAAATCTCGTTTTGTCTGGCTCCTGGTCGCATAGAGGCAATGGTTAGAATCCCAACTAGGTGTAGTAATCTGTTTTTCTTAAATGGCTTACAGCTCCAGCTCCACTCAAATACCTTCTTCATCCATACCCCATCAGTGTTAATATCCTTGACGGGTATCAAAATATGGAGCACGGTAAAAAAAAATCATTATAAATAGCTAAAGAAATTCTCGTTATTAGGGCTAGGTATTGTTCATAGTGTATGTGTACTTAAACAAATAAAAAATAGAATATTACTAAAACAAAATCAAACATATTGTTCTTCCACTGTGTCTTAATACAACTCAAGGATATCAACACATTGACATTCATTTGGGACGGAGTCAAGAATGTAAAGTTTAGATAAAAATATACCTATAAAACCATTCAGGTAAAACAACTGTCAGTAGACCCAGCCAGAATTGGAAATTCTACCTCTTCGTCATATGTAAACCAAGCCATATGAGGATTAATGTAGTTTATTGTCAGGTCAGGTCACTATTTAGATATGTTATCCTAAGAAATAGGGAATGAAGTTTTATTTTTAATTAAAATAATCACCATTAGCCATGAACCAGGATCGCATCCTCCTCCCAAAATCCTACAACGTCAGATTAAAATTTTCCATTGAGATTAAAGTCTGTCGATATAGTACATATTCACACTACGTAGGGGTGAAATAAACTGTAGTTTTGGTTTCTCTGTGTTAAAGTAATCTTTTAAAATTCAAAAGAGATAAAATAAGGATTCAATTCAATATGTGTATCAGTGGTCAAAAGTAAAGACGCTTAAAGTACATAAATACAAACTTTGATGACTTACAACTGTTTTACTTAATCTTTTTCGCTGGCGCACTCTTAACAATATCTTTTTTGGGATTCATAGCACTAAGTTGTTTCGATATTATACCACAACTAACATTGGCAATACCCATTTTGGTGGCCGCATGGTCTAAGACACAACACTCGCAGTAAACTAGATGGACTCCCAATGACGTGGAGATTGAGGTTCAAATCTCAGTCGGGTGTATTGAGGGTGGTTTTTCCAAAGGGTTTTACATTCTTTTTTCACGCACAAATGTGGGTACACTTATTCTATATATAAATTAACTTAACTAGTATATAAGCGTATAACTCGAATGGGTAGTAAGAAGCGGTACTAAAAAGAAAAAAATTCTGCCATCGAAAATCGATCTAAAATAAGTTGGTCTATCTTAGACATCTTCAAGATTACCTATCATTTTTCCACCTTCATTGTAAACTTTTACTTCTTGCATTAGACTATATTTCTGGTTATTGTAGATGTAGTGAACTAAGGTTTAACCATCCCATTTTATTTCACGCAATTTCTCTTCTTGAAAATGTGGGTACATTTTCTAAAAATACTTTCTTCTTCATCCCAAACCAATAGCTTAAATGGGCGGACAGCCCAAAGGGGTTGAAATACATTGTGCAAAAAAAAATAAGAAAAAAAAATAATTAAATTCCAGAGTTACTAAGACTCGATCTTATTGCTTATATATATAACGTTTACCATTGCAAGACTATGTACTACCACACATTACTTTTACCAACCGTTATTATGTATTTGAATCTTATTAGAGCGGTTTATTTTACTATTTGTAAAGAAATATATACTCCATGTATAATAACGACTAATATTCAAAGTTTAATTAATAATGGTCTTTGGGGTAAAGTTCTCGCCTCATGACTCCATGTTTGTGGGTTCAAACGCATCCGGAGTCAAAGGATATTTCTTGAGTGATAATAATCCGTAGCACAACTTCCTTTTGAGAGGAAGTAAATCCTTCGGGTCCCATGTCTCTTGTGGCATGCAAAAGAACCTTAAAATGGGTGTGAAATTAACTTTCCCGGCAAAATCTGTAGATCCTTTCTTTCTCGCTCATAGCTATTCTCTGGTGCTGATAAATAAGTCCATGCATTATTTTAAAAATTATCTTATTTTCTCAAATTATCATTAAAGATATCGATATGTTTCACTAATTATTAAGGTTTGGCCAGTGACACCTGTAGAAGTATTTTCATATTAAATAAAATATTATATTTAAATCGTGTCTGGCTCTCTTTTTTTTTTAAAAAAAAAGATCTTTGAATTTGTATTTATATTAAATTCCTAAAATGATAAAATATTTTAAATTATATTTGTATATTTATAAAACTAAACCAAGAAATAAAAGCCAAAAGCAAAATAATTTACAACATAAAGCATTGTTGCATAATCTTACCGACTTATACCATTTTAATCCTCAATATTTTATATACTAGACTGCCTCCTTCCAAAATATAGGCATTTGTCACCTTTCATATGCAAAATAAGAGAAGCGTCGCTACTTTTCACCACCAAGGGGGTAATATTGAAGAACAGAAGAAGGGGGAGGGGAAACAGAATACTATATGTGAATTCGGAGGCCAATATTCCTATATGAGAGTACACTGCTATAGAAAAAGTTTCCTCGTCAGCTAAAACAATCGGATGATATAAACTCAAATAAAAATATTTTCGTGAGTTCATGGAATTATTTCGAGTCATACACATATTAAATTAATTTTTGAGTGATTTAAAAGTAATGTTAATATTAATTTATCAAATCAAATAGAATTTTATTTAAATCAATAAAGACAAATATATATTTAAGAATATTTAAATATTTAGTAACTAAAATATCATTAGCAAAGATTTCAGGAGCAAGAATTGATCAGACGTTAAATCTTGCGTGAAGTTTATATAAGAAATTCTTCCTGATGTAAGAATCCCTATTTAATTAAATTACTGTCCTTTTTATTAGCACATGGTCCTACTACCCATTCGTGTTATAGACTGAGTTTGTTTTAAAGCTAAAATTTAAAAGTAAGAAGGGTTTGAGCATCGACAGCTCCAGAAAGGAAGAGATTTTGTTAAAATTTTGTCTTCGTGGACTGGAGATAATTTTACACATTTTTTAATTTCACTTTTGTTTCCGTATCCGTTATACAGTCAAAGTGAGGTGCATCACTTAAAATGATCCTACATTATCTTATGTCCTTAAATTACTGTAAGGGTTATATGGCAGAAAAAGGAAATAAGACTTGTTAAAATTAAAATTTCAAATGTTATTTTCTCGGTAATAACGTTTAATAAAATATAGTTTTTCATTTATTAAAACTGCTTGAGTTCACGTTTGTGGGAAAAACACATATATTGATGAATAGAAAATAAAAAGCATTACTTTCTTTAGTTACTTATTAAATATATGGTTAACTAAGATTTACAAAGAGATGAATGCTTTCTTCCCAATTTTTAGTACCTCGTTTAACTACCCCCATAAATTGATAATTAATCAACAAACATTAATATAGACCATCATTATAGTATATTTATCATATTTAATATACATCTTTATTAGAAAGGAACTGAAATTAAATATCACTAAGTTAAAATTATGGGAAATATTAAAATTAAATTTATTTGATAAGACTTAGTTAAAGGTTATTTTCGAACAATTACACTGCATTAACATTCTAGTTTTTATTAAATGATTTATTTTAATTGATTATTATAATTCTATTTTAATAGATTACTCACATATTAAGGTGGCCAATTTTGGAGTTTTGGGTTTACTAAAATAATTTAATACAATTTATTTTAAAGTCATCGTATAAATGATCATTTAATAATTTTTTCTTAGGCCTACTTTAGTGTTCATTTATTCTCAAACATTTATGAAGTCATGTACTTTTCTCATATACATCCCGGCCACAGAAGAGAGCCCTATATACATAGTTAGGGTATACGAGGTTTGAGAAAGGGGAGTATTGAAATCCACAAAGTTTGGGAATCTGTATGGCAGCAGAACGTTCGTAACGTGCTCTATTGCGTCAGAAGAGGTAGATGACAGTTCTTTTTTCCTTTATAGAAGGGATCTTTTCTTCCATCTAGCAGTCAAGTAGCTACTCATATGGCCACTGAAGATTTTTTATTTTTATATTCTTCTTCCCCCTTACATGTTTCTTCACGATACATAAATTTTAGGATCTTTAGGAAGATTGAAAGTTTGGTAGTAGGAAGGGATACATACATTTGGTAAAATAATATTTTTATTCTAATACCAAACTATGTGTTGGTAGATATTACAGCAATGTATAGGATTTTTTTATTAGTTAAAAAGGATAAGCTTAAAAATTTTAAAATGTCTGTTATGTTCAACAACATTTTGATGGTTCTTAAGTTTTATCCATTAATAGTATTTATTATTAATATTTGGATTTAATAAGACTAAATAAATTAAAGTGAATTATTTTTTTTAAATGTCAACGAAAACCTAAAATAAATGGTATGGAATTCCGCACGGACTTTCTTGCTCTATTGTTTAAAATTTGAGATATTTACTCAAAATTCGTAATATAATATACACTATTGAACCTGAGAACAGATTGTGATATACACACGTAAAACATTTTTTGACTCATAGTTATAAATTGTATAGCTTTATTTTTAAAGTATTATTGGCTTCATTTAAATATTTGTACAAATACAAATATCGATATTTGTATTGAAATTTTTATTTACGGTTAAAATTTTCGACATCTTATTAGGAAATGCACATGTTTTGGCTATCGCATTGCTATTAAATTTCTCTTTTATAAATTTTGACCTATAAAATAGGTAATTATTGACTATTGAGTCTAAAATGAGAAAGATAGATAATCGCTCTAGCAGAGGCAGATCCAGGAGTGGGAAGTGGGGCGTGGGGGGCACGCAATCTCCTTCATAAAATAAAACCATTAAAATTAATGTTAAAGTCACTACTAGCTTTATTGTCACGTAATACTATCTCACTAATCAAATTTAATATTTTTAAATTGTTATTGGTAATATTATTCAATGATTAATACAAGGTAGTTATTAATAATACTTAAAACAATCACACTAATTATTTAAAAGGTGAAAATGGGCATTAATGAAATTACCCAAATTTAAGTTGCGTGCCTCTCACTTTGTTGTACAAAAATTGTTTAAGTTTAAATTTATTTTATCATTTTTATTATTAGGCCCTACTATTTCAATGATTAATAATAAATAAAGAGCTTTAAAACAATGTATATTTTAATAACGTGCTTTAAACAACATCTTTTAATAATACCGCACACATAAAGTGTTAGTTAGGCCTAATGGTAAAATTTAGATTTATAATGATAAATAACTAGCCTTACTATATTATTTCCTTTCTCTATGGCGTAAGAGAGTTATTGCATTTAAACTAAAGTAGCATTTCTTCACAACTAAAGCTCAAAAAATTTGGTTTAATATATTTTATCCAATATCTAAGAAACTATTGTTTTTATAAAAATATATTTCAAAAAAGTTTTTTATATTTAATAATACTAAAATTGTACAGTGATAAGTTATTTAGTATCCCAATCAGTTGCGGAGATGTAGAACATTTTACTTCTGTAAAGAACCCTAAATGTCATTTTCATGGGAAAAAGAAAAAAACAATTTTGTGTATAAACTTAATCAACGCCTAGATACGAATTTTAATCAAAATCGTTGCTGTTTTTGGGAAAATTGAATCTTTATTTTTTCAACCTTTAGTAAACTACTCTTAATTATAGGGTTCGACAGACACACAGACACTCAGAGAGACAGCGTTGAGTAACCCACTATTTAGGGTTCGGCGGGTCATGAAACGTCGACATTCAACAAAATCTCGAGTTCGATTTGTTTTTGTGATTACCATACTTGCTCTAGCTTTAAGGTAACAAGAAAGTAAAAATATTGATATTGTATCCCCAAGGGTCAATATTTCGTATTAAAATGTCAAATTCCATTTTAAAAATTTCTATATTTTATTAAGTGTTGCACATCTTATGATAATTGCATTGCTATTAATTTCATCATTTATAAATTTTGACCAATAAAATAAGTAAATATTGACTATTGAATCTAAAATGATAGCGGTAGATTATTGCTGTACAAACATTTCCCCTAAAAGGTTGAAAGAAAGAGAACACACACTTTTTGAGAGAGTTACTTATTTCTTAATCTATGGCATTAGAGAATCTTTGCGTGAAAACAAGAGTAGTTTCTCCATACAACTAAAATTTACAAAATTGTATTAGTCCGTATATTTGCCAATATCTCAGAAAATATTAGTTTTATAAAAATAGATTTCATTTAAAAGTTGTTTATTTTTAATAGTACTACAATTTTGAAATGAAAGGTTATTTAGTATCTCAAATAGTTTCAGTGATTTGGTAATTTCTGCTTCTGTAAATTTCCCTAAAAATCATTTTCAAGAGAAAATGAAAATAGGCAGCTTATATAATATCTTAATCATTGTCTAGATACGAATTTTAATCAAAATCGTTAAAGCGGATTTTGAGAAAAAAAAGTTTTTTTATCTTTTTGCTATTTATTTAACTACTCTTTACTTTGAGGTTAAACAGACACACAAACAGATGTCACTGCAAAAACAGCTTTTTAGGTTTTAGGGTGCTATGAGACGTCGATATCCATCAACATTTCATGTTAGATTTTTCTTACGGTCTCAATACTCAATCTTGGTTCGAAAAGTTTAAATAAATATATGTTTGTGTGTATGGTTCGAAAGTTTTTGATTTTATAAATATATGTTTCATATTAAAGATTTGTGTTATAAATAGATCTACATATTTTCAAGAACAGGTAATTTAATATCTAAAATAGTTTTAGAGATATGATAAAAAAAAAGAGAATTTACCCATTAGACGGGAACACTTAAAGTCATTTTGCCAAAATAATGAGGGTAAGCGTCTTGTTTGGAATATTTATAATTGTTTTGAAATTAAATTTAATCAAACTCGTTAAAACCTATTTTGAGCAAATTGATTTTTTCTTTTTTTGCCCATTCAGTAAACTACCCTTAATTTTAGGGTTAGATATCCAATACAAAAAAATCCCTTGTGGCAACCCTATGAAAACCCTATATATAAAGTTAGAGCTTGATTAGTAAAATATTTTAGGTTCTAGTTGGAGTTACAGACAGACAGAAAGACCGAGGGAAATTCAAAAACCCCTTTTTATGATTCGGGGGTCATGAAAAGTCGACATTCATCAACATCTCTAGCTTTTTTTTTTTTGTGTGAAAACAAGACTTTCTATATCCTTAATATAGCGAGAAAGTAATATACACATATTTTTGAAAATGTTCGTAAAATATTAGTAGGCCTTGTTAAACTATAACTGAGTGTTAATAATTAATTGAAAAACTTTTAATCCTTAATGCACTCTCTTATTCATCACAAAATTTATAAACTTTTTTTGATAAAAATAAAAAATATTATTAAGAATAAACATCAATAAGAGAATTAAATATTTTACTATGTCAAAGATTATATATTATATTTTTAGTTATGTTTGTAACACACTAGAATAAACGCCATTTTTTAAACTATGGGAGGGTAGCCTTCCCCATAAATCTTGGATAGAGTCACACTTTCAATTATTATAATTAAAACACCGTGTTTTATCGTGTAAATAGTGCTACTCTCCCTAACCCATTAGATTCTCCTTTTTTAACACCTAGAATTTAAAAGTAACGGTTTCTGATATTGAATCACTTATCAGTGGTTAAAAGTACAGATTTAACTATATATTAGGTGACCTGGCGGTCTAGGGGTAAGGTGTCAGACTTCTGTGCTGCCGGCCGGGGTTCAAACCTCGGTCCGGGCACAGATTTATCTGATTACCAAACCCTTCCTTCACCTCTGACAAGACATCTTGTGAATGCGAGGAATGCCAGGCCTCCACCGTGGCTCGGATTCCACGTTAAACTGTAAGTCCTCCATTTCATCTCACAATCACCCTACCATTACACAATAGCGTAAGTGCGTATAGCCCGAACGGGTAGTAAGACGCAGTGCTAATAATAATAATAACTATCTATTAACAAAATTGGCTAAAATCGTGCTATACAAATAATTGAAATTAATATTTTTGTAACCAAGGTGTCACATATAAAATACTATTACTTCACACAATCCACTGTTTAATATTTCATTTTGTAAAAAAACAGTTTAGTATGTAACAAACTAATTGAAATCCTTTCTTTTATTATTAATTATAAAATGTATGTTTCTCTATTGATGTTCGTCTATTGTTGGTTATAAGGTTATATTGTTATCATGGACAGATGGGAAAACAAAATTGAGAAATGGAATGTGGAAAATAATTATTAATACAGACAACAGGTGTTTTAGCATGGCCTTGCGTTAATGGAATCCAAATTGCAACAGAAGACTATTATATTGAACTTGCAGCCAATTTGTATGGATTTCTCTTCCCCTATAAAATATTTTGACCCCTACTTTCAAAACTGAATGATATTCCATGACAAAGGGACATTTTGTTGTTGTTTACTATCGTGTTATAAACAATTATAATCTACTTTTAAAGAGCTTTTATTTAAAGATCTCATACCATTCTCTAATTATTGTGAATGGAAAATATTTTTAGAGAAATGACAGCAGAAGATAGGTTATTATTATTATCACCGCGTCTTACTACCCGTTCGGGCTATACGCACCTACGCTAATGTGTTAAGGTAGGGTGATTGTGAGATGAATTGAAGGACCTACAGTTTAACGTGGAATCCGAACCACGGTGGAGGCCTGGCATTCCTCGCATTCACAAGATGTCTTGTCAGAGGTGAAGGAAGGGTTTGGTAATCAGCTAAATCTATGCCGGGACCAAGGATTGAACCCCGGCCGCCAGCACAGAAGTCTGACACCTTACCCCTAGACCGCCAGGTCACCCCCAGAAGATAGGGAAGATACGGTTGGATTCTGATTGGTTTTCCCTTCCTTGAGAATATGGGGTTGACCCAATCCTCCTTATGGCTCTAGTCAGAAGGGACACTATGATTTAAACTGTCAAACTGTGCGAAAGTGAAACATGCACTTCCATTACGTCCCCTTATATATTTCGACCATTCTATCCTGTTCTCTCATTTGACCCATCGAGCAAGTCTCCTTTCTGTTAAGTAGGTGTTGCACTCTACTGTGTTGCCAAGCAGAGGATTATAAGATCAAACCCCCTAATAAATTAGAAGACTCCTATAAAATGATAAGAGAATAACACCTGAATGAGTGTTCATGGTCTTCTTGTATTTATTTAACTATTTAAAGTTGTAATATGTCTAGCTAAGTAATTAATTATGTCTTACACACAGTAAATTATATGTAAGCTATCAATTTTACATCCAGCGTAGATGTATAAATGAAACCATCAAATCTTATAGATATGCTTCTATCTACCAGCTTCGATCCTAAATCTGAATCAGGGCAGACATCCAGAACTTTATAAAACGATGAAAACGAGCTAGTAAGAAACTACCTAGTACCCCAAACTTCCATACGCCAAATGGCTCTACATCTTAAAAAATAGTTTTGCTCTTTCCTTGATTATTTCTACCTTACTATATTTTCTTACGAAATTTCTTCTCTAGTCCACCCCTCCAAAAGAAAAAATCACAACCTGTGAAGCGCTCAGATCACAAGTCGACCAGGAACTAGACCCTAGGCAGCACTGTTATTTATAGAAGGTATCAATTACTTGAGCAACACTTGAATTGAAACTTTGCACCTTCTCTATTGATACCTCCTCCTATATAGATTTTAAATTTTTGTAATCTTCTCTCTTGAACCTTTTGTAAATTATACATGGAGATGACATTTTGAAAGGCGAGAGAACCATTCTATATATATCCACTCATTACCGACCACTGAAACAATAACCAACTAACTAACAGGAAGATATTACGACAGCCCCGCATCTTGTGATTGAAGACAAAATGTTTCTTAAAATGAAATGTTTAATATAATCCAGGACTCTAGAAATACAAAGATTTCCAATAAGTTTTAAAACAAGATTGGTAGCACATAAATACTACAAATAAAATAGTGAAGAACGGGTCCCGGTACACACACCAGAACAAAATGAAAATGCAGCAAAGAGAGATGTCAATTAGTGGTAGAAAACAATATATTTTCCAATTTTTCCATTCATTTGTTCCACTTACATTGATTAGTCTGGGACTATAAATTTATAAAATGAAATTTTCAAAATATTATTTATATAAGATGTAATACACTATATTAATACTGTTTACAAAATTAATCTTTTCTTTGGGACCAAATATACAGCACATCACTTTATATTAATACAAAATGAACTCTACTGATTGCCTATCTATATAAACAGTCAAAACTAATAAAATGTTTTCCTCCAACAGTTTCCTCAGTTTCCTTCAACCACTCCAGATTAGTTTCAGCTTGAGAACCAATTTCACCAGCGGTGGAACTTCCCTCACTGTCTGGGAGCTTTGGATGGGAAACACTGCGTGGCACAACCTCCCAGGAACAGTGGCAGCTTCTACGTCAATTACAAATCAACAAACCGTATTATCCTACAAGTATTGGCAGATGCCAATTACAAATTCACCTACATATACGTGGGCTGTAATGAGCGTGTATCTGATGGAGGTGTCTTCAGTAATTCTACATTGAGTCAAGCATTGGAGTCTAACCAAATAGAATTACTTACGAAAAGATGCCTCCCCGGCAGAAAGCAGGAAATTCCATACTTCTTCGTAGCAGACGATGCGTTTGCTTTGAGAATATTTTTAATGAAACCCTATTCTCACAGAGACATGCAAGCAGATAAAATAATATTTAATTATAGACTATCTAGGGCAAGAAGGATAGTGGAGTTTGTCTTCGGAATACTAGTCCAGAAGATTGGAGTTTTATGGAAACCTATGCATCTACAATCAAACACAGCTGAAAAAGTCGTGCTCGCAACATGCGTACTACATAACTTCCTAGTAAGTCGAACATGACAGTGATATCTGTAGGCAGGATCTGTTGACACAGAAGTTACAGGTAATTATGACGTTCAGCGTGGTGATTGGCGAGAAGAGGGAACTCCAGAAACAACCTGGTTTTCCCTGAAACGAAAAGGAGTAACTTCTTCCAGCTATCAGCGAGATAAAATATATGAGCAGAGGAACTATTTTATGACACAAGAAGGTGAAATTTGGTGGCAATACACACATATTTAAGTATCTGCACTTGTGTAAATTTGTAACTTCTAAATGTGTAATGTCAAACAATGTGAAAGTGTGTGACGTTAATTCAAGTAAATACTCGAGGTAAATAAATTGCATTGCAGGCCTGAGTCTATAAAAATGTGACACTATTGATCTTATTTAGGTGTTGTGAAAAAGGTGGGGTAACTTCTGAAGCATGAAAAAAAACAGTGTGTATAATACGACTCGGATTGACTATAAAGGGAGATAAAACATAGGGTTGTATAAAAAATACGGTAGTTTGGATCGTAAACATGCTTCTTAGTAGATGGGTTACCTGAATTACTTATATATCTATTAATACAAATATGAGGGTAATATGACGCAGTGCACAAAGAAATAATGTAGTATATATAGAAGTTTTGGAAAATAGTGAGATGTCACGGTAAAGTATCCACATCACTCCTTGCATGCTCTAAGAAGATGCCTCCATTGAATTATGCTAGTTTGTCGATGACTGAGAGGTCAGGGTTTGAATAACAGAAGGTTGTCCCGAGGCTTTTTTCTTCCTAATTGTTTCCAACTTTCCCTCAATGAAATTTAAGTGAAATTTTCTATAAAATCTGCCTTTCTTATCCTTATTTTACCCAGTATAAAGATGCGATTAACCTGGATTGGTAGTAAAACAAGGTTCACAAAACAAGATAAAGATTCAAAAGTTGGTTTTCATTTTTACACGCGTACGGCTCTTACAGCATAAACAACTTGGCCTACATAATGAAGCTTCTTATTACTTTTTAAAGCTTAGAAGCAGTATATAAACAAAAGCATATTTTTACACACAAACCAATAGTTTACTCAAGCAAGTGTGTATAACATCCAAACGCTGTAAAGGCACACATAACTAGGTTTGGAGGTGATCTGGCGGTCTAGGGGTAAGGTGTCAGACTTCTATGCTGGCGGCCGGGGTTCAATTCCTGGTCCCGGCTTAAATTTATCTGATTACCAAACCCTTCCTTCACCTCTGACAAGACATCTTGTGAATGTGGAGGATGCCAGGCCTCCACCGTGGTTCGGATTCCACGTTAAACCGTAGGTCCTCCATTTCTTCTCACAATCACCCTACCATCACACATTAGCGTAAGTGCGTATAACCCGAACGGGTAGTAAGACGCGGTGATAGTAATAATAAACTAGATTTGGAGTGAAAGGAGGAGAGGGGGACCATATTAACTCTTTAAAAAAATAATAACGTATTTTCTATAAGAATTACTTAACGCGCGTTTAGTGATTATTCGACCTTAGCTCATATTAAGTTCTAAAAATATGCTTTTTGAAGGTTGGGTTGTAAGAGGAATGCTAACAATAATTACTTTCAATTATTTCTCAAATGGGTTAGAAAAAATATATTGATGAAACTATTAATATTATGAGGCATCAGAGATGAAGTTTAGAATAAAGATATTATAAAAAGTTGTCCACGTCTTAGCCTACTACCAATTCGAGATAAACTCAAGCTTATTAATTCCACTAATATTGTAGGAATTAGGGTGGTAGAATTTTAAGGAAATGAACCCGAATTTGAGTGGAGGGAAAGTGGAAAACTATTTTTGATAAAAAAAATACTTCGCACACCCAGCTGGGATTTTAATCCAGACCTTCCCACACCAGCAAACCAGACTTGATTAGTTTGACATTTAGGCCATGTGCTCAAAGGTGTAGGGTAAAAAAGTTAAATCTACTGTAAGGTCATATATATATATATATATTTTGAACTCGATTGTTTTTCTACTACACACCACTACGCATGACCAAAATCCCTTCTCTCCCAACTCCATATGCTCCATTGGGACTTTCTTTGTACTGAAAAATAAACTTAATCATACTAATATTATAAAGAGGAAAGATTTGATTTTTTGTTTGTTTGTTTGTTTGTTTGAAATGAATAGGCTCCGAAACTACTGGACCGATTTAAAAAATTCTTTCACCGTTGGCAAGCTACACTATTCCCGAGTGACATAGGCTATGTTTCATTTTCAATAAAATTAGGGATGCTTACTAAAACTTGAATAATCTAACCCAAGGTGTAAAAAAATAAACAAAAAACTTCCTTCAATCGCGTGCGCTGCGAAAACTATTAATGATAGAACAAAATGATGTATTAC
>CABFOV010000017.1:199818-222201 GCA_902141375.1 Timema poppense | reverse complement strand
AAAAGTGAAAAATAATATATAAAAAAATAAAAAACAAATAAAATATAAAAAAACAATGTAAATACAAAAAAAGTTTAAGAAAATATATTCACAAAAAAAAATTAATATCTTAGTTTTTTGTTTTCAATGAATGTTATTTTTTTAGAAACTCACTGTAAAACTTTGTGTATTTTCTTTTATTATATTATTATGCCCGTGCGAAGCCGGGATGGGCTGCTAGTCAGTTATAATATCGTAAAATATTTGATAAATTTTATACAAAATATCTCTGTTATAAAGTAAAATTAGATAATTAAAGAGTGAAGGAACTTAAAATATTTTCCCAACAGTATGATAGGCAATGAATTATTGATTTCCTCTTCACTTTCTAAGCACAAATCTCATTTGAGTCTTATAAAATAAATACAATTCTAATAATTAGATACATCACAGAACTTTAAATTGCTTCATGAAGGATTTAATATTAAAACAAATTAATGACATCTGGAGTTTTGCACTTCCTCAAGATCCAACACAAGCAGACCCTCTCAGTACCCTCCTCCCACCCCCACCACCTCCCATCCTACACACCAAAGAAAAAATGGATTCTGACCCGCTTATTTCTGTCCTCACATTAAATAAGATCTAGCATCGCCTATGATTTCTGAATAAATCTATTTATTCCAGCAATAATTAAGATATTAATTTGTACTTTTGGGGAAAATTTAAATAATCATGCTTGAGGTGGCGTGAGTTTTTTTAAATTTTAGACATTGAGTGTGTGTGTGAGATAAGGGAAGAGTGTTGGGTGTTAGGTTATTTAACACCCAGGTTATTCAACTTCAGCACAAATCAGGTTAAATCAGGGAAGGGTAATTATCCCGGTCGGTTGCACTGGGGGTGGAATTCCATCTGTGATTTTATTTTATATCCCCCAACGCTAATCTAGTTATATTTTCTTAAATAAACTCACCTGTCCCGTTTGGTATCCTTAATTTAGTGTAATATGTGAATGATATAAACCTGCAATAAGAAGTCATACCACTAAATAATTATTTACGATTGGTATTAGATGAGCTAATTTATCTTTGAGTTTCTTCCACCGATTCCGTACGTGATAGTTTGACAAACTTACTTTTCTAAACGCTATATAATCTTATTTTAACACCTTTTCGGTTTAAAATTCACACCAGTCCTTTAGTCTCATTATAATAAAGGTAACTATTTGTTCCCAAAATAATTCTTATGTCCCAAACTGATTTGATCCTCGATTTGTTAAATAAATTAATCCAATTTAAATATATTAAGTTTAAACTAAAATGTTTATATCCAATGCAATTAAATATAATTCTGTAGTTTAGATTAAAAATGTATTAATCCAGTTTGTTGCTAAAAAGTGTGATTTTAAAATATGTCAACAATATACATCATAATATCCAGCGATGAGTATTTCACTCATTATGACTTTTATGTCTTAATTTATGAATCTGGCTATGAGTGAAATAGTTATCTAGTTTTATGAATCGTAAACAATCGCTTTCATTATGTAGGCTACATATCACAGGTATTGTAAATTTTTTTACATTTCATTTCAATCTTTTTTTAGAACCCGTTCAGTTTGGCGTGTACATTACTTACGCTAATGTAATAGGTACTAAGAATGTATCATTTTAAATTAAATGCACTCGCATTTGCACGGAGGTGTAGAGATAAACCATCCTCACCGGTATTCGAACCCTTATCTCTCTGTCATTCTTAATCCAATATAGCATGAGAGTGATGCGTTGGGCCATGCTATTATAGAATTGGTTAATAATTGATAGACACTGTCCAATATCACGATTAGGTATATATAAAACATAACTATATATTCATAGTGTAATACTATGACCTTCCATGGCTTCCATAAATTATACTAAAATAAATATCATACATGAAATAGCCAAGGAAATAAATTCACTTGATTTAAAATAGGCAAGTACGTGTACCACCTTTACAATTTAGAAAAATACGTAATTAAAATTCAGATTACTTTTCAGTAGCATTTTATTCTCTGTATAAAGCCTAGAGTATATCAATATTTCAACATTTTTAATGATCCAGTCCTTATATTTAAATATTACCTATCTTTAGTTTCCCACACTTCCTTCTTTCAAATGAAGTACATTTATTATAAAGGCCCAAACCCAAAATTTTTAATACGAACAAATAAATTTAAATATCGAAATAAAATTCGAAAACTTTTTACTATTTTCATACTATATATATATATATGTATACACCTGTGTAAATAACTACTATAGTATTCAAAAAAGACGTTATGACTTTGCTCTACATTTGTTTAAGATATTTATATTTGACAAGACAAATTATTTTTATTAGACATTGCCCCTTATTATCCCAATGTGTATAGCATATTTTGTTACTTTAACTTATTTCTTTATTTTATATACCTGGTATCTAGTCTGTAGGCATTATCTACAAATTCCTTTAAAAAACATTAAACACATATAACAATTTAACGAACTCTTGTAAATTGTACACTAAGCTATTTGTGAGCTAAGGCATCAGTGGCGGTATCTGTTATCTTCAAAGAAAACTCTTTGCAGAGAGATTAGTTGCCTTTAAAACAATATTTTTATTAAAAAATAGTATACATACAAGTCGTTAGAGTTCAATATCATCAAAATTATTGAGCTTAGCACGAATCAAAAGGTACATTAAAAATGGATAAATCAATTTGAACATATCAAATTATAGACTCAGGATTTATCCTTGTTTCCCAGAGAAAATAAATAAATCTATAAATAATGTTTGTGTTTCTGTTTGAAATGCAATGAATTGGAAACATTTTAATGAAGATATCAAACATAATTTTATTTTTACGTTGTTTGAAATTTCCATACAAATTATCTAAGATGCCCATATATATTACAATAATAAATATAAAACAACAATATTGAATATTTTCTTAAATAATATTTGGTTAGAACGATGCAATTATAGGTAGGCTTAGGAATAATACATTTTACTTAATCAAATATTGTGTTGCCTTTTTCAACAAATAAAATTTAACAATACATATCATAGTTATTATTATCATTACTATTATTATAAACACCGCTTCTTACTACCCGTTCGGGCTATACGCACTTACGCCAGTGTGTAATGATAGGTTGATTGTGAGATGAAATGGAGGACCTACAGTTTAACGTAGGATCCGAACCACAGCGGATGCCTGGCATTCCACAAATTCACAAGTTGTAATTAATACATGTCTTGTCAGAGTTGAAGGAAGGGTTTGGCAATCAGATAAATCTGTGCCGGGACCGAGAACAATACATAATTGAATACCATAATGATAGAAAATATAATAAATGATGTGTTGGGATGATTATGATTTAAGCAATTTATATACAATGATGATATTTTTTTTAAATCATAACAATTATTCATAGCTGTGAACAACAATATACATTATAGTATGTAAGCTACTCATTAATGATGACATTGCGCCAGTTCATATTCCAAGTTAAAAAAAAAAAGTAAACTTATATTGGTATATTCTTCTCAGTTTTTATTAACAGGATGACTTCATTTTTTAGTAAAGAATGTATAAAATTGATACTTTCTTTTCACTTTCTTTTGGCTTAAATAAATTTAATATGAGAGCAAAGCACACCAACGATCAGCATGGATTTTTTTTTTCTCCACAAAGTACACCCTCCTCCCTGGCTCTTGTTTCTTTATTTTTAAAAAAAAAACCTTTTCTCACCCGTTCGGCACTCTCTAAAACTTGCGCTGTGTGAATATTAAAACATATTACCAAAAAAGATCGATCATGGAGGATTAGTGATTGAGCGACTGTAATTCCCCCAGCCTAAGCGGCTGTGGGAGGCTTTGTGCTACGTATTAAATTTGGCGCGAAGATTGATCTAGATAAGGGTGGGTAAATGGGGGGAAGTTAAGGAGGGTTGAATTGAGGGTGTGTATTACAACACAAAGTGAAGAAGGGGTTTAAGACAGAGAGAAAGATACAAAAGAACTTAAGCAACTATTGGGCACTCTGGAAGAACATAAATAAGTAAACTAATTACACAAAGAAGAAACAAATATATGTTTTTAGAGAGGAGCTAATCAACCTTTAAATATTAATTATGAAATCAATATATTACTGTATATTAATAAGTTGAATAGTTTAACAATATATGGTTTTAAAGAGGATAATGCATTACTATCATCATTATTTCTTTGTATCTTACTGTGAGTTTAAGGCAGTCAAATGTGCAAACAGGATACCATTTTTGTTTTAATTCGTATGTGTTTGTTTAGAGAGTAGATATATATTTAACATTGATTGTCTACAGAAGCAATTTTAATATGACTTTGCTCTGTTCTAACGACTGCATAAAATATTCCAAACTTATCCATTAAAGGGATGGTTTTGTATGTATTCTAGTGTATTTGAGTGTATCCTACTTTAATTCCAGGAGACATTGCTTCAACCCCAATTAGGTGAGCTATTAAGTTTTTCAAACATGTATATATTATAAACGCTTTCGTGACAATTTTTTAGGTTTGTATCAATTACGCAGCTTCATTTATTCACAGTTACTTCTCTGTAAATGTATACATATCTACTCATTAATGGTCCATATTTCCCATATAAGATTGAAAAAAACACATATGTATTAGCACATTAACATAAGTAACTCCAATAAGCGTACATAGAATCAAGGTTTTTTGGAAATATGTTATTTACTTCGTCATATGCTTAGAGCATTACTTATTTGATTTAAAATGTATTAAAAATATAATATTTTATAAGATACCTAGCATATTTATTAATTTATATATTTAAAGTTAAAAAAAAATTGTGTCCTTAAAATTATATGTTATTCGGCTTTATAAGAATAAATGAATTTAAATTTCTCATAATCTCATAAATTATTTAGGCTTAAACATGTGTATATTTTTAATTTGGTCCTCATTTGATATCAGAGTTCTTTACAACGATTTCCACAAATTGTAATATTACATGATTTTTATACTCCCAAATGTATAGCTAATTATTTTTCATGTTGTTATAAGTAATATTCTAAATGTTGGATTATAATTTGCATTTGGTCAGTTAATTATAAAAGGTGGGTTTTATTTTCTTTGAATTATTCCGTTATCTCTCTAGTATAGTTGGGCATATGTGGAGGGAGATATAACATAATGACGAACTAAATACACTTAGTTATGTTAATATTATATTTAATCAAAAATATAAAAGAGAGTTATATAACTACAGCTGGTCGCACTGATGATATTTAGTGAAAGCTGACTGTAAACATCTGTTAAAGTGAATACTTCAAAAGATGAACTGGTAATTTGGACACGTTTTTCTAAATACTTGGGGCTCTCTGTGGTGAGACTTTAAAAATATTATTTAAATAACCTACACATTTTATTGATTGTTACCTCAAAAACCAAAATATCAAATTTTTGGATTTGATCCATGATCCACAAAATGTACTTGCAGGGTGAATAGAAAAGCATTTAACACTGGATTAAGCCCCCTCAGTACACCCAGCGAGGATGCGAGAATCAATCTTTTCAAATTTAGTCCATCAGCTCATTAAGTGTGAGTATTTTCATGGTTTTTAAGAAACATTTATCAATAATCTCCATATGAATGGTTTTTCTGTGAGTTCAAAAATTCCATCTGATGAAGATGTCTAAAGAAAATAGTAAACATTTAAATGTGAATATTAAGAAATTGCAAGAGAGTAAGTAATCAAAATAACACTCAGATTTCTCGTAAAACAATTTCAAGCTAAGGACATTAAGAATATACCTGTTAAAATATTGTCCAAACATAAACCATAATATCTTAATCAATTTTGTTTTAAATTCACCTCACGGCCATTAAAAATATTTATAAATTTGGTTAAAATTAATAGCAAAACTGTTTTTTTTTTCCTTGATGCGTAACTAATATAAGGTTAAAATATTTGGTACATCCCGGAATGTATTTTAGAAAAACCTTGTCTAATGTTATCCACACATTGGATATATCAAATTCTCCGATTCCCTCTCCCCCACTTATCCAATGTCCTGATACCTGAAAAAGCTTACCGAGCTTTAAACATGCTAATGGGATAGAATGAGAAAGGTAGCAATGAGAAGAAAAGTAACAGGTCTAGTGAAGAGGAAGAATGGGAAATCATTTAGGAAAATACACCTTAAGTGCTTCAAGACGAAACGAGCTTGACATTTAGCCCCTGTTACCATCAATGCGGATCATGTCATATAAGTTAATCCACATTGCACGTACAATATTTTGGTTTTATTTGTATGTAAAACCTTGATGGAAAAACCCCCTTGAGGGCAACCATGAAACAAGAAGCTCACGATTATGATTGATAAATGTACTGCCTTGGAGCAACAGTTAGTCTTGAGGTATTTTCCATGGCCCTCATTATCAACTGTTCGCACGGTAAATGTATGCTTTGATATATTGCCCCTCTTAGATTACCTTACAGTCCCTGTGCGTTTTCCCTTCACATTATTACTTGATTATAGTTATGTAACGTATATTACGTGTGTACATCACTACATAATGGCTTTTCTTATGTGTCTTTGAGTTAACTGGATGCCAGTACCGGGCGACTACGCTATGGGTCGAGGAGATTTACTACTCGGGAAGGGGAGGAGGGGGAAAATCCTACACTAAGAAATAAGGACATAGAGTGGCGTTGGTGGAAAGGGGGATGAAAGAGGGGTGGTGGAACTCGCCTTCCAACGTGTGCTAAGTAGAAAACTTTGACTTAACACTTCCACAGCAGCATACTATCTGCAGGAAAAACATTCTTAAAATAAAGTAGGCTTTGAATTGTAAATTATATATACATTTATTTGAACTACTTCTTATCACCTATCCGTGCTGTATGCATTTAGCCACACAAATGAGGTTGGGATTAGAAAGTTAGAATCCAGACCAATTGTACTCGCATTTGCAGGGAAGTAGAGAGTTGAACTATTTCAGAACACCTAGCTGAGACTTGAACTCTGACATCCCAATCTGATTGGTTTAGTCCACACGCATATCACTGATGTTTATTTACAGTTTTTATAGTAAGGACCTTCCTTATCTGACAGTTAACAAATATCATATACATCTACTCTCACTTATTCATAGTTCAAGTTATATGACCTACAGTTGTTAATTTTTATATTAATTAAACATAATATATCTTAACACTAATAATATTGTATAGTTACCTGTATTTTAAAAAAGGTACATCGTGCTAAAACTAGATTATATTTATGATTTGGGTCTATACATGTGTTATATATGAGTAAACATATTTTTCTAACAAACTAATAATAATCGTAATTATTATGATAATAGAATTCAATGTAAAGAATAGTTATAAACCTATAACTATTATTTACATTGAATTCTATTATTATAATTACGATTAAATATTGTTTCCTTACTACAACTAATCATGTTTTTCAAATAACACTAATAATAAATATAGACTTGCAATTTTAAATTTGCTGTGATTATGTCCAATATTTAAATTTACCAATTTTATCAACTATGTGGTTGCACAAATCATAGTTTACAAAAGCAAAAAAGAATAACTTCAGGAAAATCCACCAGATATCACTTTGAATATGAATGGGTAAAATGTTCAGATTAATAAAAGGTAAGCCTACCCTGATTTCATCCTAATGAAGATGTAACTGAATCCTGAGCTCCCAGGTCAGAGCTGAGGGTATCAGTCAAATACTCTGGTGCCGATATATCGGTATGGCAATCAGTGGAAAAGTGACCTAAACATTTCCACACGAAGAAATAGAGTGAAGAGGATAAGATTGATATATGCATCCAATCAATCACCTGGGGCTGGGGTTGAAAATCTCATAACCAAGAGCTACTCTTGGTGCAATCTCAACAAATTTAACATATCATTTTTTACAATCATCGATGTCAGTTCCAGCCTTAATCTAGTAAGTTTTATTTAGTACTAATTCTAATCAAAAAACTATTTGCTCTATATTCAGTATCAATTACATTAAAATATCTAAGAAATGTGTTTTTAGGAATTAAAATTAATTTATAATTCCCGATATTATAAAACTAGTGCAACATTGTATATTTAATCGTCCTTACTATGGGGATTGTTTCAAATGTCATTACTCATTTCTGGTTTGAACATTTTCAAACTATATTTTATAAAAATTAATTTGTTACAATTATCTTTTAATTTCAAAAACTTTTCTTCCAAAATTTTGAAATGTATGTATAAAAATAAATATATTACTTATCACCACTCCTTACTACCAGCTCGTTATACGCTTAAATACTAATTACTCTAATGGTCTAGGAATTGGGAAGTTTGAATATAGATAAAGATTATCTGAATTCGTGCAGAGGAAGAGTGGAAAACAATTTAGGAAACACCACCCCCAGTTCACGCGAGCGAGATTTGAACCTAGATCTCCCAGTCCTCGACAGTCTAGATGGACACGAATCTGGTGCGTGAGCAAACTAGGCCACTAAGGGGGGGGGGAGGGGTAGAAAGAAAAGAGTTACAACCAAACTTAATTAGCGTTTGATTAGGAATCTAATAGATCAAAATTTTCAAAGCAAATAGTAGCCTAACCCATTTAAATGGTTGACTTAATAATCTTGTTAATCATAAATGAATCGATTAATAAATGGTTTCTTAATCTCAATCCATGAAAATGTGGGTATAATTTATATAACATTCTGCTTCCTTATTCCTGCCTCATTAGTGCACATATGTGAATTTTGGGAAGAATAAGATATACAAAAACAATGTTGTAATCCGTATAAAATGAGATGATTCAAATGTTTTTAGTCCTGCTAGTATCGGTGTGGTCGGTGCGGATCTGTTACCCTCTTCTCTGTGCAAAGACCAAGCCAGAGGCTCTAGATACACTGCACTTGTTCCGTAAATTGTGTGTTTAATTACGAGAGGGAAGCGTCCTTAATTTATTGGTCAACGTCTTGAGGCTCTCAAGGCTTGCCTTCTTGTTAGGCTAACACGAGGACTAACGTCCTCTAAGGATAGTCACAGCTTCAGAAAATTGAGCGGGTACATACTTGCTCTAAGAGAGAGTCTTAATAAATATACAGTTCTAATGACTATTTTACATGGAATGTCATATTATAAGGTGACAAATATTGTATTGGTTTTTATTTACCATGGACTCACTACTCATCTGAACATATTTATGAGACTAGTTAGGGATGAGGAAAGTATAATTTAAATAAAAATCTACCCAAATTTGCACAAATAGAATTAGTAAAGCCCGACACGTTATCTCAGTGGTTAGCTTGACTGTTTGATAAGCTATGCGTCCAGCGTTAAATTCCCTTCATGGTTAAAATGTGTATCATTGGTTAAATGTGGGTTTGCCTTTTCGCAATAATGAATTATTGGCTGGGGGTTAGGTGTTATGTCCACTTTAGTTTTATCTAAACTTATAAGTCGTGTGCTGGGGGTGAAAAAATTGCGCGCTAAATACCTTAAATAAGGAAAATAAAAGTAAAAATATATCCACAGAACATAGACACTGATCCGAGCCCTGGTCTCCCCGTCGAACGGACGAGGCTAATGACTTAACCTGCGTGACCACGGAAGCGGGTTAATACCATAATCATTGTAAAGACTTATGTTTGATTATGAGCTCCCTGCTTCAAAGGGAACACCTGTTCTACGCGGATTGAACCAGAACATCATTCACCAATTTTATGTACGCTCATTCGAATACCCAGAAAATACAAGTTGATGGTCAAGAATGTTCAGGCCCTACTCCTTACACTTTCTACAGCACCATCTATGAGAATATGGTGCAATATATTTTGTTTTTAAGGAGGTGAATATAAGGTTTGAAGGATTTATATCTCAGTATATTTACGTTGCCAGACATAAGATTTTAATAGTATTTCCTCGATAAATAATTATTTTTAATAAAGTATTTTACTTTGATAACTAGTCCAATTAATGATATTATTACTAAAGGTTAATTTTATTAGTTATATTACTGTGGTTTTAAACATTATGTAAGATAAACGTCCAGCTCTTCTACTCTAGTGTGCTGATGACAAAGAGACTGAGGTTTAAATATTGGGGAAGTGTACAAAGAGTAGTTTTTACTAAATGGGTTACCACACTCCTTCTAAATATATACGTGTAGATTAACTCTATTAGTATACCTTTCTCAACATTGATTAATGATTGTAAATTGCATATTGATTCGAAATGGAACTAAACTATCGATGGATTAAATTTTTCTATTTATTTTGGTGTAGATGTTATATCAATTTTTATTCCATTTTTAGGGACTATTGTTTCAGACATTTTAAGCTATTCACGATTCTACCAAGCACTCTACTTGAGATGTAATACTAAAATCAATACAAGGAAACACATTGATGGATGGCATATTGGTATTGATATCTCTATTTAAATAAAGTTACAATATTGACAATCGAAGCAAGCTGGAGGGAGGAGGATTGGTACTATACGGTTTTATTTTCTAGAAAAAGAAGGGGAGGCATTGAGAAGTAGCTTAGGTAAGATGCGTCATATGGAACAAATCACAAAGCTTGTCACGGGGATGGAGTGGTTAGAAAACCAACATTAATATCATTCACAATATTGGCAGTGACTGATCGAATCTGATTACATATAGACGAACATATCGAATCTAATATTTCTTGTGACACCAACATTTTTTTTACAGAAGAGTGCTACAAGTATCTTCAATTATCTAGTTAAACTGAATTATTCTGTTTTTTATGGCCTAAAAATAAAAAATATACTAATATAGTCTCATTTATTCGCGCATGGACTAAAAGTCAAAATCGTCTAATCCTGTTTGTCAGTTACGGGATTATAACTCAGCCATTTGTTCTGAGGTTGTTTTAATTAATGGTTTCCCAATTAATTTTTTTTAGCACCACGTCTTACTAACCGTTCGGTTTATATGCTACCAATCATTAACTAATCAAATGCTGGTTAATCTTCTTTAACATCTACCTTTCTTATTTCCGTTAGCGTAGTTATATATGGATTACCTAAACGGGTAATATGACATGGTTTGAAAAATAATAATCTATATGGTATCAAAGTAGCATTACAATACTTGAACGATAAATTAAAGTGTTGCTTAATTTTAGCCTAAGCTTGTTAAAATACTTAAAAACTTTGTAGTATGATATAATGAAAACGAATTTTTTTTCTAATATGAAGTATTCCTTTCATATAATAGATTGCTACACTTTCCAAACATGTTTAATATGAGAGGTACTGAAGAAGCTATATTTATAGATATAGTTAATTTAAATAAATTTAATTAAATTTTGTGAATTGTTACAGTCTAAGGACCTATATAATTAGTAAATAGATGAATGATCATGTATCCATTTTTCTCCGCCTCATTCCCCTCGTGTCGGGACTGACAGGTCTCTTGCAAGAGGATGTGCGAACAAACACGCACTCAGAAATTTCAGTAGCGCGACAAAAGAATCTGCTAATGAGAAGACAATGACAAAAATGGGAAGACACTTAATTAAACAAATCTCTTTATATAAGTGAGAAATATATTATTGATTGTGCTCCATTTACGTTCATTGTGTTATTGTGTAGACACAACTAGCTATTGTCCCCCACATCGAAGCTCGCTTCATCTATCACTTAGATCTAAAGTTGAACAGGATTGCTCGTTACAGGGATATTGAGTTCAAATCCTGGTTGAATATCCTGAAGGTTGTTTTTCAGAGCTTGTTTCACACTCTTATTTTCCAGAAATTTTTATACATTTCTTCTAAATATCTACCTTCCTCATCCATATCCTAATATGTAATTAATTTATGCTTCTAGCCCGAAGAGGCACAAAGAAAACACAAGAAAAAAAATTACTGATTGCAGGGTGCTGAAGTTTCGAATGTTTATGTATTGGGATGCAATATGGTATTCACTGGCAAAACTCGTGATAGATAGTCATTTGTGAAAAATATTCTAAAAGATAAACTAGATTTAGAGTTATCACGCGTTGAAAAAAATTGTTACTGAAGTATCACGAAAAAATAAATTGGTTTATATAAGCCTAGTTGGAGGCATTTTTTTTCATGATGAGTCCTTTAACTTTGGGGAGCCTCCTCTATCTAGCACCTTAATGGCCTTGAAGTTTTAGAAGGGGTATCCCCTCCAATTGAAGCTTGTGGAAAAAATAAACAGATTTTCATATTATAGAAACCATGATATCTTATCATTAACTTAGTATATGCAATATATAAACGTATAAGTTATAGGTATCTAACGAGCTCTTGTACTTTCCTTTGTTAATTTCAGGTTTTTGTTTGAAAGCAAAAATTGTTCTTTTTCTCCCAGCGTCACAATTACGTTTATTAGTCTTCTAAGCTATGAACTTTTTTCAAATGATCGTCATGTATGTCTCAAATAGGTATGTCCATTTGTGATTAACGAAAATACCCGTTTTATCTTTCAGCATTTGCTTAGGTTTTCCAGGTTAAATCTGACGTATTTATAAACAGTATATTGCTTGATGCCCACACCTATTAAAATAAGCCTCTATATTATATAAACTCTTGCATGTGATGTCATCAAAACGTAGAACTTACCAGGCTTTCCTTTTTTGTTGCCGAGAAAATGTATATTGTTATTGACAATTATTTAAGTACTTAGCCGTCCAAGTACGGCAATACCCCACCATCAAGGAATGAGAGTAATTGAGATAAACACTTGTACTTATAAATTACATAAAGACTAAGAGTAGACATACACATTCTTGATTCATAATCCGTTTAGTTCTTCCAAGATATTGAAAATAGATTTAATATTTACCGCTATACAAGGAGCCGAATAAGATTCAGTTTTTAGTATAAAGCACATTATGATCATTATCGGTCATGGGTAAAAATTCTCACTGTTTTACAAGCTGTATGATAGTTATAGAAAGTATATATTGAGCATAACTATTTAAATATGATTCACTATCTATTATACAGCAGAGAACGAGAGTTGACCTATAGCATAAGATTAATAAACTACCATTCGAGACATATTATTGAGGTTACTTTCTTTTTTCTTCGAGTAAAAAGTTGGGAAATCTTTATAAATGCAGTTATACCGGTGTGAATGCGTTTTACAGTGTTAATAAAGAGCAATAAATTGATACTTGAAGTTTAAAATCCAGCAGGATATTATCCTGCAGATAATAAGTTTACCGGAATAGTTGGAAAATAATATTCGCCCCATATAAAAATTTGAGCAAAAAATCGGTAGGCCATATTAAACAAAATGATGGATAATGTGAAGTAAAGTCAGTATTTGTTAGAAAATAACGATTAAAGAGCTCGACAAAGGAAAGTTATCTAAGACAAAAGGGAAGGTTTCTACCTAAAATTCTCCCGATTGGAGGTCTAGAAGCTGCCACAGGAAGTGCTTTAGAAATCACAAAAGATGTTATTAGAGCAAAGGTAATAGTAAACAATTGAGTGGATTTCAGAGAGATAATCAGACAGTCATGGCAATCGCCATTGACAAAGGGATGTATCTACGAACGTATAAAAATAACTTATTGGGATGTTACATAAACGCACCCTTACCAAGACTTGTCTATACAAATAGGCTTTAGTAATGAGTATTTTATTCTTTAGAGGAATATTTTAATAAGAAGAGTCATTACCTACACTCTGATTTTGGTTGGAAGAACATTTAGAAAATTCAAACATATTTATTTGAGGCAAACATTGATAACATTTTAATATATTTTGTTTTATTATATAGTTATTGATACTATTATCAAAAGTGACAGCTGCAAATAAATAAGATGACTTGAAAAGTGAATATATTAAAGTTGTTTTAGTGACTTTAGTAAATAACAAGTACTGTTCTTCCACATAAATTATACTATACTAGACTACCATTGAAGAAAGATTGCTCAAAATTAATAACATTAGAGATGACATTAAAGGTTCTCAATGGGTGGCGTTAAAAATTAATGAAAGAAGGCACAGAATACTTTAAAATATTTGGTGAGAGCAGACCACCACTTAAACATTTGCAAAATCTTGGCGGAATACCTATCATAATACTACAGGTTATCAAAATTACGGTAATGTATTCTTTAGTCATATATGTAAATAAATAAGCATATATACTCGTGCTTATGTTGGATAGCACTAAAAATGTATATGACACATATATTGGCATATCATAGTTCGAGTCTAATTCATAATTACTTTCCACATATCTTAATGTGTAAAGGCTTAAAACATGTTTATTAGGGCTAATCAATATCACCACGTTCAATTGCATACCTAGCAAATATGAACATAATCATAAATTATTTTGTGGTGGAAAAAACTATAACATCCCTAAGATACTTATGAGCTAGATGCTCAGTAACAATATTTAGAACATTTGGAGTAATATGGTGGAAAACTCTCGATAATTGGAAATACAACCACGTTAAATATTTACATCACCTTCAATAAAGATATCGATTTCACCCGACCTGTATTCCTTCAATTCAATTCTAGGTTTTAAACTCTTGCTGTTATATATGTACATATCCTAAATAAAATACAAGGCAGTGAATATCTTGCCCATGGATGTTATCGGTCTACAATTCATTCTTTTGTTTGTATTCTATATTAAAGTAGAACCTATATTAATGTCCTCATTGTAATACATATCCTATAAAAGCTGTTGCTATTATTAGAAAAAGAATGAACACCCCAATTATTCAAGTATATATGAATGTGTATGAGCCGAAATATAATCCCCGCCCGATATAATGGTAAATAGTAATAAAGAATAATGATGACCCATTGGCGTGAATAGTTAGTAGTAACCATCCGAAATCTACGTCTCGACAGATATGTACAAGTCTATTAAATGATGATTCAATATGAGTTGTTTAGTGTATGGCTATACGAGGTATGAGTTTATCATGAATTTACATCTAGGCTACAAGATAGTAGAATCGCCGAGTATTTTAATTAACTTTCGGGACACAAAATGACTAGAAGTGTATTCCTCGGTATGATTAGTGGACGAACGATGAAAAATATGTCATTATAAATGGACTTCAAAAGTTATTCCCTTTGCATTGTGTTAATTGGCTATTCTGGATTAATCTATCATAACCTGCCTGTCAGATAATTATGGGGAAATAATAATCTTCTAAACCTTGTATGAGATGTATAGGAATGAATAGGTGAAATATACAGGTCACAGCATTTTCTTGTACTCCATCAAGTTTCCATGCTACGCTTTCAGGTTACAGTTACTAATTTTTTCTTATCTTGAGCTGGTCCCATATACCTACATATCTCGATTGATTAGGCTCTACTGCTTTGATCTAGTAGGTTGTTAAATAGAAAAGAAAATGTATATTGTTATTGACAATTATTTAAGTACTTCCGTCATCAGCCTTATCTAGCAGCAATTTTACTTTGATATGCAGACGTGAACAGTTTAGCGAGGTGTATAATCGTTACTGCTAGATAGATACCCTATGCTTTTTCCCATTTTATAAAGTTCCAAGAATATACGAATTATAGGAATAATAATGCAAACAGCTTTGAGCATAATCGGATATACAAGTAGCCGGCTGTCCAATGCTAAATAACTTTTCTTCCATTATTTATGTGGCAAATAACCTTAGCGGCATTAATATAGTTAGCGGTTTAAGATATATTCTGGCTATGTATCGAGAACGAGGGCGTCATTTGTTTTTCTAGTACGAGTCCCATTCTTTAATGTATAGTCTTAAAGATTATTTATTCTCATTCTTCTACTAGTTGTACTGGGATTGACTATATGACTCGTTTCGTTATCGGAAGGTAAATTATAGGATTCGGGGCTTCCACTGTATTATGGCCTGGATGGACAGTCATGCTGAGTTCGTGCAGGGCATGGCAAAACTCTCCATTTTATTACTCTCAATAGAAAGATGCACTCTAAATGGATTACCTACACATGTAGATTATTCTGAATATTTGCTAAGATGCGCGTTTTCCCAATGTCCATAAGAATGACCTCAAAAATATCATAGAAGCAAACGGTCCAGTTTGAGAAAAGCTAAAATCAAAATCACAGTTAAAGAAGCTCTTGAATTAAATTGTATCACCGAAAATGGAGATATTCACACCACTCCTAGGCATTCAGCGTAAATATTGATACAAAACATCCAACTCGTAGCTAACCAGAGGAACCAAATACTCTTTGACATCACAATATATTTTATTATTACGTTCGTCTATATTAGGAATGTTATTACACTTTACCCGCCTCGGTGGCGTAGTTGGCTAACGCGCTTGTCGTGTTGAGCTCAACTGCTGAGGACGGGGAGATCGAGTTTCGAATCTCGGTCGGATGAACTGGGGGTGGTTTTTCCTAAATGGTTTTCCACTCTCCCTCCACGAAAATGCGGGTTCACTTCCTTTAATTCAACCTTCCTAATTCCTAATCCATTAGAGTAATTAGTACTTAAAGCGTATAACCCGAACGGGTAGTAAGACGCGGTGCTAAATATTATTATTATTATTACACTTTGCCAGAATGATCAGTTCTATGAAACCTTTATTTTAATGACTCTCCACCCCTAGTAGGAAATACACACATAGTTTTTCCTTAGATTTGAACACTGACACGTCAATCTGAGTGTTATACAGGGTGATTCATAATGGTATAGAATAAAGTGGTTCAGTAAGAATCTACAATGAAAAACAAAATTTAAAATTCATAACAACATATATGCCGGGACCGCTTCTTTAGTGAGATATGGTAATTTTGTGCGGTAGCGCTGTGAATTCATCATTTCGAATGATGGAGACATAGAATGTCACAATTGATTATTGTTTAGATTGAAAGTAGGTTGTAATATGAGGAACTAATACACAAATAAGGAAATGACCAATATTATTTTGGTTTACGGTGAGGAATGACAAAATTCCCTGTTCGTACGTTGCACGTTTTCTTGTCCGGCAACGTCAATATACAAGGATTTTGTGGCACTGAATCGTTTTGTGAGGGGAATTGGTTCTTGTGAAATTGCGAGGTCAATGTTGGTAGGTCATGACGTAACAAGACCGTTGTAGTGGAAGAGGCAGTGCTGCATACAGTAGAATGCTGTCAGAATATAAATACACGGCGATTAGCTGCATGTCATCACCTGCCACAGAGGTCCAAATGGAGAGCAGTACATGACTAATTACTGTAACACTTCAGTTCACAAACATTGCAGAATTTGAACCCAGTACTTGATTTTGAACACCGTCGCACATTTTGCGAGTAGATAATGTACCACCAAGTCACAAATCCACAAATCATCAGTACAATACTAGCAATAGATGAAGAAATATATACCAGAAATAGCAGTGTCAGTCTACAAAACCAGCATATTGGGACCTATACAATTCATAGTTGACAGTTTCAGTGAGTGCTTGGGTGAAGCTCACTTTTATGCTCTGAGATCCTTGCTGGTTCAAATTCCATAGCTATATCATATGAGCGGACAGATTTAGTGTTAGGTCAAAAATCATGATATGATACCCATTAGTGTAGGCTTGTCGTATGATGTCGCGACCCTCGTTCATAACATGGATACCATTTTCATAAAACAGCGTTTGATAGGACATGAGGTAATTGACGTTGGTTAAATTGGTTTGCAAATGTTTTCCGGCACTTTCTCACCGTCAACATACAACGAAATTGATTCTACGTTCGTAAATCTAACTGGTTCTTGTTTATGTCTCCTTTGAACGCCAGGTTGGATATTAGCACCATGATGCACCGTTTAGATAAATGCCTCATAAATACGCTGTCCAGTGACTTCACTTGTAGGCCCCAAGGAATAGTGATCTTTTTAATTCCTCTCGGGTTATGGAATAACTTGGGGGACTGACATTTAATGCTTTGGCGAGGGCCAAATGGGCATACCGTGCTACTTTTAAACGTCGCACTAGAAGATTGGCTTCTTCGATATGGACTATAAAATGGGTTTTTTCAGTAGCAACCATAAGACTGAACGGACCCCCCTGACTCTAAGTTGTATAACGTTAATAGGGTAATTTATTGTGTAAATACTTCACCATGTAGATATCCCAATACATACATAGTCTTACTTTGTGCGGCTAGACTACGATGAGTCTCAAATCCACTGTTGGTGTTGTCATCCTTTCAAACATATGGTGTTGTCTACGTATCATAGGCAGTATGCAAGATGAGTTATTTTAGACTTGGTGTTGTAGTTGAACATCGTCTTTATCTACGATCTGTAAGCTTAAGTGTTGCTGGGGAGTTAGACTAGTTTTTGGTTTAAAAACACATCACACTGTGTTAATTGTGAATGCAACCAGTTGTTGACAGGAGCAATTTTATCTATATCAGCTAAAGCGCCTCCGTCAGGTTTCACCATCTTAGCCTTGAGATAAGTCTTGGCCAATAAAATTTCAATATAGAATTTGCTTGACTGTAAACAGTTAATTCGATAGTAGAATCATACTTGAAGGAAGAAACATGTTTGCACTGGATCTATTGCCCACCTTCGAGAGAGGTTTATGTCGGTGGAAAGGAAACAATGTAGAGTTTGCAGCTTGCAACTTGCAGGACTGAAGGCTTATAAATACATTTCAAATGAAAATATGTATACCACCTCATTCTTATACTCCATCTTCTTAGTGACCTTCTTACTCCGGGCAACGAAAGAAGAATGACTTCGACGCTTGTTACAACGCCCTTTATAACCTAAGCCGGTGATACATGTGTTGGCCTTTTATTGCACCTTTCGTTTAAATTTATTCCCAGCTACGCAGGCTTGTTGTCGTAGTGCATCTTTGAAAGTACGACGGGGATTTTATACGTCAGAGAGCACATCGATGCTTATATGAATCGCCTATATGCCAATGGCTCTCATAACGCTTTTCAGCAAAGTTATGACGCTCTTTAACCAGAAGCTGAAAAAACTCAATTTTCCATTGACGCGTGGTAAATCCAAAATATTCGTGTTCTCGCATGATTAACTTAGTATCTTTAATAGGAACAATTTATTTTGAGCAGAATCAAAAATAAACTTTCAAGCATCCCTCTCCAAACTCAAATGACAAATGATCCCCCGGATCGGAGGTTGCACAACTCCCGCCATTCGAATTGGGTCAGCACCACTGTTTACGGTATCCAATTGAATTAAATCGCAATAATTTGAATTCAATCCCACCACTTTTTGATATTCTCTGCACAAACTCAAATTTGACTTCCATTGGAGTACACACTTGAATTAAAATCTTTACACTCTAGTTAAATTAAATGCGTCATCTTTATTTGTAGTTGTTTATGCGTATTAAAATTCCATGTTTTTTTTTAAATTTATATTTTCTTTTATCCTTAGAATTATACACTATACACTACATTCAACTTTTAAACCACCTTTTGGATATAAAACAGATTTTCCTTGAACATCATTGATTTATATTTCTTGAATATGATTTATCTCTTTACTAAATGCGGAAATGAAATCAATAAGTGTCTAATGAAAACATATTAATATCTCTAATATAATTTTAAGTCTTTTTTTATTAATATGGTGATTTAATAGTTAAAAAGTCAAACACCTTGATAGGTGCCCAACTATGCAACAAAATTGCATTGAAAATAGGTTTATATTATTTTGGTGATATTCATAACTTAAGTAAGGGGTTTTTTAATGTAATGAGTATGAAAGAATAATTTTTGTTTTGCAATGATATGCCACATATTCATATTTTCCTTTATTATTTTATGTTATAGCTTGTATGAATATTATATATTTTTAATATAGGTTGTGGTTCATCATTGAACGACAACAATTTTTTATTTCTTAATTGTAACTTTACTATTATTTTGGTTGTAAGCTAAACATTTCAACTGAAAAGGCAGATTTCAAGCTTTTTTATATGTCAGATAAGTACCTTATTCTGAAAGTTGTGCTGTACATGAGGTTTTGGTGAGTTATAATGCCTTCAGAATGGTAGCGGTAGTTTGCAGTCATAGCTTTATTGATCGCATATGGATCTTTTTGAAAATGTTGTCCCAAATATAGCAGACATTTGTTTTGCAGCACATTGGTGCAAGCAATATTAAATATTTGTTACTGCCGTTACTTGATAACCGTCGGGGTATTATTCTCGTTGGGCATCTTTTTTTAATTTCAACTGTAAGGAAAAAATTGGTGAATTTTTTTAATGAAATATACAATTCAATTCAATTCAGAAACGAATTGTTGGAACATTTTATAAACTAACGTAGTTGCCAAGAAATAAACTACTAAGTAAAGAGGAACACAATTTAGTTTTGAATTTTATCTTTTTACTATTATGCGTCTATTCACTAAATCAGGTAACTTTCAAAGGTAAACCGCGATTTATTTTTTTCAAAATAAGGCGTAATTTAATTAAAGTAAAAATGTTAAAAACAACCCAATTTGGTTTTGAAATTTTTTTAAGCAAAAACACTTTCCCAAAAATAAACTACTAAGTAAAAGGCAACACAATTCAGTTTTGAATCGTATTTTTGGAACATTTCTTTAATTTTAAATAGTTTAAGTTATCAAGTCTATGATTCCTCGAATTCACTTCATTACATACAGTTTCAGTTACTAAACAGTGGCAAACATACATAATATTATAAAATTAAAATAGTCTAGGTAATCGCAAGCAATGGATGCTTTAGAGGTCACCACTACAGGGACAAGCACGTGAGGTGGTGGTTTGGGTTGAATGGTTGGTGTAGCCTCGACCGCTCCAATAAGGTGGGCGCGCACCACTAGCACATCTGCCCCTGACTTGCTGCTCTCCCTGGACATATCTAGCCCATTTCCAGGGGTTATTCCTGTGTCTAGCCCAAATGAACCCCCAAAATCTGTAATTAAATAAATATACAATCCATTAATTATTATTATTGAGAATAAAAACATGCCATGACCAATCCCGCTGGAGAAAACTACTTACCCGTCGATGGTTCAGCTAGGCACATACCATTCTCGTAAAAAAAATAAAGGCTAGGGGGGATTAACGATGCAAATAAAAGAGTTTTCCATTAAACAAATTTGAAATAAAATATTAAGTAGGTCTATCTATATTATTCCATACTTTCATGAGGTCTTAGACATTGAAACTAATTTTGCGTCCTTCGTCTTCCAAATTATGATTTAGGTGGTATGTATAGTCGTATGTGAATGTGAACTCCGTTGATTGGTCTATAATAATTGTTCCCCCTTTTCATCAAATACACAACTCCATTGCGCAATTTTGATTCTCTTTTGGTTGATACGTACCTCTGGACTTATTCCGGTCTCCACATGTCAAGCCATCAATCTGGTGCCAGGTATTAGTCAAAGATGTTGACGTCATCAACGGTAAACATGCACACTTATTGTGCAATTCTGAAACCCCCTCTGATCGATAAACAATATTTTTTCCCCAGTGGTGAGTGACCGATCGATGTAGAGTTATTATTTACCTTTAGCTTTACATTGTGGTTTCAGCAGCTCTAGGTGACGGACGTGTTCTTAACGCTTACCTCCTGTTAAGTTGGTTGAGGTACATTTTCTCTCAATTCTAATTTTATGATTGTGACTATTCAGAATTAGGGGGAGTGACTTAAGTTCAGACAAAACCTGAATCAGTGATCGAATGGTTTAAGGCATCATTTGCGTACTAAACCTACCTGCTGATAACGGGGCTTGAATCTCTGGCGGGTCTACTGAATATGATTTACTACTTTCCTGTGGGTATATTAAATCTAAAATGCTTCCTTCCTCATCCCTAAACCCCAGAATAATTATCATAAAAGCTTATAGCCTATAGTAAGATGCGGATATATATTTTTTTAAACAAACATGTATTATGATAAATAATATTATATATATATATATTTGTATAAAATATCTCTGAAAGTGAAATGTCTGGCTTCATATCCCGTGGACAAATGTGTTAGCACATAGTTTAAAAATTATTTTTCATTTTATCCACCGATTATTTAAATTTAATATTAAGACCTCCCGAAAACTAAATGTGCGTTGTTGGGCTCTTTAACTGAATTTGATGATATGAACATTTTACTCAATACACTTATTTGCTGCAAGACTTATTCACTAAAATGAAGACAATGCAGGCTAAATAAAAACATAATATTTGAGAAACTAAATTTTTGGCGTCAGCCTTAGTTATGAAAATAGGGTGTTTTCATTTTATTCTTTGAGGCCAACTAATCATTTGACGCCAGTCTTAATCATGAAGATGGGGTGTTTTTATTTTATGCTTTTAGGGAAGTGCACGCTCAATACAAAAAAAAAAAAAAAAAAAAA
>CABFOV010000017.1:181991-197203 GCA_902141375.1 Timema poppense | reverse complement strand
CCCCCCTCCCCCCTGAAATTATTGGCTGACTATGGCCTTGCCTATAACCTCAAATAGTAATTATTTTTAAGGAACCAGATACCTAACAAGAAACCAAAAATTAAAGTATTTACGAACCGGAATCAAAAAAATATATCTTTAGTTTAATGAAGGCTATGAAGGTTATTAAAGGTTCTTAATTTAAAAAAAAAATTGTAATTGCATGATATGACCTAATTTATGAAACTTAATTATACTTTTAAAATAAACTTTTTCTCTTTTATCAGGAATTTTTGTGCGAGTAGGATACATTGATTTTACAATAGGGTTATAGAAGTATCATTGAGCACATAGCAGCAAGCACTAATAATTTCATATTCTTTAGAAATGATTGTTGTCACATTGTTTAGAGTGTTCTCACTTTATGCATTTTTAAGAACTTAGTAAGTTGTATTTATCTTTGAGTGACAGCCAACATATGTAAGAAGGGAAAGTACTGAAAAATGAGAACCATCCCGGTTGTACAAGATGTCTAAGCTAAATAAGAAGAAATTTAATAAAAAGAAAATTCTAAAAAATAAACAATTTACATTGTTGTTAGATGACCAGTTTTATTATAAGGGCTATGGGAGGGGAGGGGGGCGCCAATTGTGAATATTTTCACTCTGCCTCCAAAAATCAAGTTACAAGTTGCAAAGTTTGTATTCATTGTGTGTAGTTCAGATGTGTTTTTATAATAATTGATTATTTGAAGATGGGGTGAGATTAATATTACTCAGGGAGGAATTTGTTTACATGACATAGAGTTTGTGACACATAAATGTTATTATTGAGATGGTTTTTAATGTAATTTACATAAAGTCAAAGTATATGTATTGTAAACAAGCAAACTCTTTTCTTATTTTTGTGTGACTGTAAATTCAAGACCGAAGGAAAGTAAAAACATTTCAAATTAAGAATGTTAGAATTGAAATATGTAATATTGGCGTAACTTCATTTTAATAGCCTGTTAATAAATACTGAACAATGTTGTTATACATAAAATAATTTATAAACACATATATAACCTATTTAAATTTTTTAGACAAATTTACTAAAATACAATAGGCGTATAATATTTATTTTTGTTCCCGACTTGGTAAATACCTGGTTTGTGTGTATCAAATAAGCATTAGATAATTTATTTATTTTTTTATATTTTTTTAAATAAAAATAGTTTTTAAATAAAGTTTCTTTATGTATTAATTTGAAAATAAAAGGAAATAATTTTCGAATGGTGTAAAATAAAATAAAAAACTCAGAAGCGATCAGGGTCAGGCATAGGACCTTTGGGTCTTTTGCCAGGAACTCTAACCACCTGATTGGTAAGCCAGTATTTATATTAATTTTTAGAGTATTTATAGTAGATTAATATCACACTGAGTAATAAATAAATTGTATACGTATCAAGCACTTGGATTACATTTTTTATGTAAATATCTTGTTTTTTGTAGTATATTATATTCTAATATCATGTTTCATTTTAAATATTTTAGTGGTATCAATACTACAAAATTTATTTTGTTAAGAAATGAAACCAGAACCGGAACCTAATTAATAACCTAAAAAACAGGAGCTTTTATTTTCTGAGACCGGAATCAGAACCGGAACTTTTAAAATTTTGTTTGGAGTTCCGAAACAGGAACCATAACCTATAAGTATTTCTGTTTGACTCCCTGTTTTGTACGCCTATAATTATGTGAGGTTGCTTAGCAGTTAAATGGAGCCTTCCTAGTAATCGTTATCATTTTGTCTACCAGTTGGCTGCTTAACACATTGTCCTGATCATATCAGCCACTAGGTTCCCGTTGTTTCTTGATGTTTAGCAGTTGGTTGTATACCAATTTGTCCTCTCGGCTCGGCCACTGCACTTTTCTTGGTCCATCAAGTGTTTTTTCTAACCTACAATGAGAGTCAAAGTACATCTTCCTTTTAACATTCATAATTATATTCTTAACTCTAAATGGAGCGCGGAATATACATGGGTGTAGAACTCCACCACTAGATGCTAAGGTGTAAATATTAAGAGTCAAATACGGAATTTTCAAAAGTTTTAAAATATTATTAAGGTAAAAAGTTATTATATTTCTTTTAGTACTTCATAACAGGATATATTAGCCGACAAATTCTTTTACCTCCAAAATTGTTACTTAGGTTTTAAACAACTCTATAAATATACTTTCAAAAATGCTTTTGAATTTACAAGCTTTCTATTTTTATATGATCAGTTCAAATAAAGACAAATAATTATTTCGATGTTGTTTGGTGACGTTTTAATTTCTATTTCTATCACATACAGCTAGTTATGAATAGTCCTTTTCCAATTTAAATCCTTTTTTAATACTATTGTTTATTTTTGTCATAATCAGATATTATTTTAAATGTCCCCAATATTTAATTTAAATAAAAAGTAGGTTAAATGGTGCCATTATATAAGGTCACAAATTTATACCTTGTTGACCGATAGTGTGGAGGTAGGAGTTTAACTTTCGGCGGGTGTACTAGAGTTGGATATCTAATAATGCAAACAAAAGACTTTTTACTTTCTCGCTATCTTACAGGTAGAGAAAATATTGGGATCTTAAAAAAAATCTAACTCAAAATTTTGATTAATCTCGACGTTTCATTACCCCCCCACCCCCCTCCGAATCTGAAAACGAGATTTTTGGATTCCCGTGTGTCTGTCTGTCTGCCTTCGATTAGAGCCTAAACTATTTTTCCGATCGAGTTAAGACCTAATAAATGGGGTTTTCATAGGTTTGACCCAAATGGTTTTTGGAATTGGATATCTAACCCTAAAATTAAGGATATTTTACTGAAGGGCAAAAAGATAAAAGGCCGATTTCCTCAAAATCGGCTCTACGATTTTGATTAAATTTTATTTCAACTAATCTATAAATATTCCAAACAAAATGACTACTCTCAATATTTCGGCAAAATGACTTAAGGGCTCCAGTAAATTCTTATATTTTTCTATCATATCTCCAAGAATATTTAATATATAAAACTACTTATCATTGCCAACTGATAGATCTATAATTATTACAAATATTTTACGCAACATATTTTTTTTATAAAACCAATAACTCTTAAGTTATACGCAGATATTTATATATCTATATAAATATATATATATATTTATATATATCTATATATATATATATATATTTTTTTTATAGATATATCTAACCTGAAACGTTGGTGGATGTCGACGTTTCATGACCCCTAAACCCTAAAATGTGGTATTTGTAGTGCCGTCTGTCTGTGTGTCTTATTATCCTCTAAATTTAAGAGTAGTAAAAGGTGAAAAAATAAAAGATCAATTTCTTAGAATTGGCCCTAACGATTCTAATTAAAAGTGCGTATCTAGGCGTTGAATAGGATTATAAATAAACTGGCTATCTTCATTTTACCATGCAGATGACTTTTAGGATACCTTACCATAGTGGAAATTTCCGTATCTCCGCACCGATATGAGTTTCTAAATAACTTATCATTTTCAAATTGTATAACCATTAAAAACAAAAAATATTTATGTGAAACAATTTTTTTATAAAATCTGAGATATTGGCAAATATATTAATACAATTTTGTGAATTTTAGTTGTAAATATATACTACTTAAGTTTTAACGCAATAAGTCTATAATACCATAGAGTAAGAAATGATTAAATTTCTCAAAAAGTGTATGTTCTCTTTCTTTCAACCTCTTAGGGGAAATGTTTGTACAACAATGATCTAACTCTATCAATTTATATTCAATAGTTAATATTTACCTATTTTATTGGTCAAAATATATAAATGAAGAATTTAATAGAAATACAATAACCATAAGATGTGCAACCCCTACAAATATGTCCAAAATTTTAAAATGAAAATCAACATTTTAATAGGAAGTGTTGACCCTTGTGGACACAATTTCAATATTTTTAATTTCTAGCTACCTTATTGTGTTCGTCAAAAAATCGGAACCGAGATTTTGATGGATGTTGAAGTCTCATGACCCCCCGAACTCTAAAAAGTGGTTTTAGCAATGCGGTTTGTCTGTATGTACCTCAGGCTAAATCCTAAACTATTTTACCGATTGGGCTAAAACTTGGTATCTAGGGTTTTCATAGGGCTACCCCGAGGAATTTTTTTGAAATGGATATTCAACACTAGTATAAGGGTAGTTTTTATAAAAATCAGTTTTAATGATTTGTATTACATTTCATTTATATGCTTTGACTAATACTACAAACTAAATAGATACTTTCAACTCTTAGTCAAAATGACTTTAAGGGTTCCGGTCTGATGCTTAAATTCTAATTTTTAATTTTATCTCCGTAAGTCTTTAGGATAATTACCTAATAATTACCAATTTGTTTGGTCAGAATTTATAAAAGAGAAATTCAATGGCAATGCGATAACCATAAGATGTGCATCCCCTAGTAAACTGATGACAATTTTAACCAGAAGTCTACATTTTAATACCTAGTGTTGACCCTTGGGGATCCAATATCGATATTTTTTATCGGTCCAGATTTACAAAGTAAGACGTTAATTCCTTATATAAAAATTGTAAAATTTAAAACCATGAGTCAAAAAATATTTTACGCATGTATATTGCAATTTTTTATCGGGTTCGCTAGTAAATAGTATATTTCAAATTTAGAGTAAATTTATCCATTTTTTAAACCATAGACCAAGAAATATCTTGCAGAGTTCCATACCATTTATTTTGAAAGTATAGTATGATTTATTTTATCCTAAACTATGTATTTTTCATCAAAATCCAATTAATGTATATATGCAGTTAGTCCGTATGGGTAGTAGGATTGAGAGATTTAGAGGGTGGAAGGTGGAAAAAAAAGTATATATATATATATATATAGGCTCAAAAAATCCATAAAGGGTTATTTTATAACCATATCTTACTACCCTTTCAGGATGTTCTAAATAAAAAGTTTTTATTTACCCAAATAATTGGCTCCTTTATCCAAATAATCTACCTCTTCAATTTTTAGATATTTAATTTTAGCTTTTCATAAGACCACTAGAATGCTATAAATTATGTTATACTAAAATGATTTGTACAATATTATTAAATTCATTTCATTCCTTCCTACCTGAAACAGGGAGGAAGTTGCATGTAGGGATCAAACATTTTATCCAGAGAAAGGCGTGCTGGTACCCAGTGCTACAACAATGACAAAATGAGAGCAATTGGTTATTTTAACATATTAAAATCTATTCATTCAAAATGAATATAATCTTCACTAACTCTGTCCTACTCTAAATGGAACACAAACTGTCAAACATGTTCACAATGAAGTAGAATACAATAATATCTTGAAATTCTGGATTGAACAAGAGCAATATTTCGCAATTGTAGTTAATGAGATGTATGGTTAATTTGAGCGGCTATATGATTAACTGATTAACAGATTCTCATACCTGAGTGTTCATAGTAAAGGTTGGTTTTATGTCAATCTTTTTCCGGTGACTAGTTTTATAGTTATTTTAATTTCTTTGCCAAATTTTTTATTCCGTGATTGACAAATGCTTGATATGCCTTATTTGCTATTTTGCTTTAGATTGAAGGAATCTTTTTTACTTTTGTGATTTACAAAGGAAATAATTATATTTTTGGGGGATAAAGGGTCTTGTAAATTTAAACTTTTGAATTTAGTGGATAGTTTACAATGGAAGTGTTTGTATTACTTAAAAAATTTATCATTCTATGTACCTGAGATTATTAGTCTTAATAATTATAAAGTATTATAAATCATTTAACACTTCTAGATTCTAGGTCATTTAGAGTCCACATGCTATGGAACTCCTGATATCTCATATTATGATTTGTAAAGGTTAACTTAAGATTACCAAAGGGACAAAATACTCTCAGAAGCAGAGCACTTTGGCCAAGTGCTTACAATAATTTTCATTTAAATATCCAGCCTCACTCACCGATGGCTATGGATTTGATAGGATCAGTATTATGTATTTTATCATAAAATTGTCTGGTTTTTTGCCCCACTTCTTCTCACATATATGGATTATCCTCATTTAACCTCAATAATGGGGTAGGATGGGTTAAGGAGGCTGTACTTGATTAGATATGTACTCTAATTCTCATGGAGATTATATGGAAAATATTTCAGTAAAATCACTTTCAGTATACCCAGCTAAGATTTAACTCCGGTACCTGCATCACCGTATAAACACACTAGGTAATCTAGAGGATTTATCTGCGTACCGATCTATGCAGGCGTTGAATTTTATCATGATCAAATTTGAAACCAATTCATGATCAAAAATATTTACCAAGAATTTGTAAATGAAGTTTATCTTTGTTAATGAAACCTCAAAAAAAACTCTGCACAGTTCAATTGGAAGGAACTATACCATTAGGTATGGGTTAAAGGGTTGTGTATATACATGTAGGGGAGGACGGGCTGGGGTCATTTCTCCCCACTTTTATTCATGAACGCTCAAGAATTCATGGGCACTTGTCCAACATCCCATCGTCCACGTTATCAAAAGAAAGAAAGAAAGGAAAAAACAGAGAGAAAATGAACTATGGGCAGGAGACAAGAGCGCATTCATAAGAAAGAATGAATTAAGTCTCGACCAAGTTCTTTAAAAAGGTAGAAAAATTCACAGAGCAAAATTGAAAGTCTTACGATAATAGTATTGGATATGTATACTAGCCTATAGTTCACATTTAAAGTGAGCCTCAATTTAATTATATCGTTTGAAGCTTTTTAATCAAATATGAGATTTGTTCTTAATTAGATGGAAATAAATATTTCAATAATACAGTTGAGAATTCTTTTTAATATTAGGGCGTCAGAATTGAGTGCTACGAATGTAGACGAGGCAGACCGACCAATCCTGAGCTTAGCTACACTTCTTAGTCCCAACTCATTCTAACTCAGACCTTTTTCCAAACCGGATCCTCTCCTTAGGACTTGGCATACATTTAGTCGGCTTAGGTAGAAAATTCCATGGGTTTTAGCCACATGTGCAAATCATGTTATTTCATGTTATTGAAAGTTATTTTCATTTATTACTAATAATATCCTATGGTCAGACACAAAAAAATCAAATATCTTATTATTAAAATATAAAGTGGATAAGCTATAATGTATTTTGTTTAGGCAAAAAACAAATCTTATCTTTATTCAAACATTCATTTTTATTATTTTATGAGATTTCACACAAAATATATTATTTTTAAAACAAATTATATAACTCGGCATAGCTTTGTTGTAATAAGTTTTTTGTGATTTTTCTACCCTTGAATTATCCACATTTGAATGTACTGTATAAATGAAAAATAATAATGTAGGGCTTTGAGGAAATATATCTGAATATTTACAGAATGGGAGTAGGTAACCATTTAGGGAATACAACCCTAGAATCCTACACTCAGCTGGAATTCATAACCTAGCCTCACCGTCACAGTCGAACTGATGTTATGACATTCTGTCCACTTGTTATGTATTATGTGGCCCACGAGGAAGTTCATTAATAACATCTGGCTAGAATTTAGTTTTAACAACAACAAAAATCCCCTTTTATGTATTTTTTTAAAAATTTTGGGACTGTAGAAGACTTTAGTTTTATCAGATTTAAATAAACTAGTAGCCGTATAAATTTAATAGGATTACAAACATACATTATTAAAATTATATTTTAGGAGGGCGGAATTAGACCTTCAAAAACCCCTTTCTTAATCAATTTATTTCCATACTTTTTATTCTCGTCTGCAATTAATTTACTGAATATTCTAATTATTTGACTTTTATTCAACTTTAGTATCTTGTCACTTAATCTACAATTAGCCTAAAATAAAAGTGCTTGTCAGCACTAAACAGTTTCTGATAATAAACACAAGCAATACCACACTAGAATAAATAATACACAATGAATGTAAATGCATCAGTACTCTTAGGATAATTTTAACCAAAACAGTCCAAACCAGCCAAGTATAGTCGCGTGAGACGCACCTAGATTCAGGTGACTGGTTTAATATTGGTTAAAGGAAAGGAGCAAGGGCGTAGTCGGAGGGGGGTGATTAGGGAGCTCAACCCCCCCTCCACCCGAAATGTATCAACAAAATATATATGGCTTTATTTATGGTTCAAACAATATCAAAATTAAGGTACAAGTACAAACTAAAGGCTGTATTATCATAAAAAAACACTTCAGAGAGCTTCTAGAGTTGTTTAATGTCTATAATGTTCTCAAGCCTTTGGAAGTTATGTTGTTATGTTGCCATGAAAAATATTTTAGATAGCTTCTATCTTGGTGTTTAATATTTAGAGATTGTCATAGTCTCCGGCAGTTATGGAATTATGTTTCCATAAAAAAAATCCTAGGGGGGTTTAGTATTTTAAAATTTTCTTAGCCTTGCGCAGTTATGGGGTTATGTTACCATAAAAAAACCTTCAGATAGGTTCTAGAGCCTCCGGCATTTGGGGTATGTGCCCACCAACCCTCCAATACCCTGAAATTATTTGCTGGCTATGGCCTTGGTAAGAAGAACTAAATACTTTCATACTAATTACGTCACGTCCAATCCGATCCAAACAAGACAATTCAAGACTGGTCTCGACTCAGCTAGTTAATTTTATGTTAATCTTTGTGCGTTTTGGGTTTAATTCATGACGGTTTCTGTTCCATTTCAGTCAAAGTTTTCAAGCGTATTTAATAGTGGATGTTCATACAAAAAATATTGAAAATAATAACCGGATCACTGGGTAAATCAGGTAACCGATTGTTGAAAGAACGTAATTGATGTCTCCTTAAATTAATTTTTAATTTTCCTACGGATTGTTCTAAATTTAAAATGAACGTAAAATAATATCCACGTCCATTTCATACTAATATTTTTCACTGAATAAAATAATTTTATCAATTTTTCCTAGTCTATTCAAGTCAAAGATTGATTTTATGTTAAACACCTTGATTGGTTCAATTTTATTGTATTTAACTTGACTCTATTGAGCTGGGTTGGTGTAAAATTAACTGTCATGCTTTAGAAAATATTTGATGATATTAATATCACGCTGCCAGCATAGTCAGCTAATAGGGAATGTATATATCACGGTTATAAATCAGTCAACGTTAAGAGAGGAACAATATAATTTTCTTAAGTAAATACGTCAATACCACACTGGTTCAACACCTTTATCTCTTCTGATATAATTTTATATACATCTATATTATTTATTTATCAACCATTTATAATACGAAAGGAAAAATACGTATGGAATTATTAAAGCTGTTATATATTGCTTATATTTTTGCTCATGACAAATATTTAATAACTGTTGATATTAATATCTATATAAAATTGACCTAAACGCATCAATCGAAGTAATATTTATTTATTTTGTCCAAAAACTAGCATTGACATGGATTACATCCCCCCTTAAAGTAATAATAATAAGTGGCATCCATTGTTTTCATGAAAGGGTTTAGATGATGTTGAAAAAGTCTTACCTTTTCATAAAGGTTAGCTTCTGAAAATTGAAGTATATATATATATATATATATAATATTTTCTAAATATTATATATATATAATATTTTCTAAATAGAATATAACGTCCAATTGGATTTATTTCTTAACAAGTGATGCTATCCACCCAATAATTATATTTAGAAACTTCATTATAAAATTCCTTTGTCAAATCAGCCTCCAATATGTAAAACTGTATAAATATTTCTTATAATTAGTAACTTTAATTTTATGTATAATAAGGAATGATATGATTAAGTCAATTAAATATAATGAACCTGAATTAAAATCTAAATAATTAATTAAACCAGGAATAGCTAATCAGACTAATAACGATCAAAATAAATTCAAAATAAGGGAAAAATAAGAATGTAAATACCGATATGGATATATTTGGTAATCTCTTTCCACATTTATTAAAATCTCTATGAACTCAGGTGACCTGGTGGTCTAGTGGTAAGGTGTCAGACTTCTATGCTGGCGGCCGGGGTTCAATCCTCGGTCCCGGAACAGAATTATCTGATTACCATAACCCTTCCTTCACCTCTGACAAGACATCTTGTGAATGTGGGGAATGCCAGGCCTCCACCGTGGTTCAGATTCCAGGTTAAAATCTAGGTCCTCCATTTCATCTCACATTCACCCTACCATTACACATTAGCGGAAGTGCGTATAACCCGAACGGGTATTAAGACGCAGTGCTAATAATAATAATAATAATCTATGAACTCCTTTAATATATTCTTAAAGTCAAGCATATATAATAATTATATTTATCCTTTTATTAAAGGGTAAAAATATATTCTACATTCATATTCAAGCTTATTTAACTTATTTTCATGATATTCTAACATGTATTTATATTTTATTTCATTACTAGTTAGCCTCAAATGAAAACTATTTAAGAATGTATTTCACGGCTATTGTTAAATAGGTTAACTATTTCTGCAAATATTGATTTATTTTACTATAAAAATATGGAATATATGTTCATAACGATTATTTTTCTTATTGAATGTATTTAAATAAAACTAATCAAAATTTAATTGACAGTTTATTTAAACTATTCCTAATTTTATAGCATCTATAATTACTGTAGTTTAATATTATCAATATTAAAAATATTTTATGGAATTTTAGTTATTGAAAACCTCAATATTTTATTCAACTTAACTTCTATGAGTATCAAAATTATAGTAAAATTAATTAATAGAATCTCAAATCTAAATGAAAAAGGATACTATGCCACCTAGCTCCAAAAAAATTACAATTGGAAATTGTAATCTAACTCTGGACCTTTGGTTCTGGTTTGGCACTAAGCTGTCCAGTTATAATACCGTGTTCAGGGTCATGGTTCACTCATATTTTAGGACAAATTATTTGATGGACATGTAAAATTCACCAACTACTTGTAGCCATCGTCAAAACTAGAGCCACCGGTGACGTGAGGTCCTCCTTATGCCACCACTCATAAAATATTTATTTGTACATCATTAGCTAAGTACATTGAGTTTAAAATTATTAAGCTTTCACTCTTATTTGTGAATAGCGACCTTAAGCACTGGATGATACCAGGGTAGCTCTGTGGTAGGTTAAAAACCTGCTAAGCCAAAGTTTTTGGGTATGATTTCCTGGCCCATGTGTCGGTTTTCAACTGAATTAAATGTTATAACAATGATGCAACCAGAGATGGATAAGAAGATACTCTATGTATTCAACATTTATTGGAATATTATTTAATTCAAATATTTAATGGATGGAATTGAAAGTAATTATTAATAACAAAATATTATAGTCCTAATTTAACTATATGTTTTATTGTATAATGATAATAGCTTTTTTTGTTCATAATTGAAAAAAGAACCTGTAGATTCTTTATGTTATACAAGCAAATGAGTAAATTGATATATTAGAGACCTTTTTTCAGACTTGTTACACTATATCCTCTATACGATACATTTTTACAGCATTATTACCCTTTTTACTATTTTAAAAACTTTTTACTCTTTTTACTATAATTTAATAAAAGTTTAAAAGGGCACAAATGTTAATTTTTTTCAAATGTAAATCTAATCAGAAAGGCCAATAAGACCAACATGGCAACGATGGCAAAAAGGGCATCATTAAGCAAAAATGGTCAAAGGGCATGAAAAGTTAGAAAATTGTGAAAAGGGAAAGAAGCAACTTATAAAATAAATAAAAAGTTATAAGTGTTAAAAGGGGTGAAATTAATAGTCCCTAAAAGGGTAAAAATATTAAAAATCCGCAAAAGGGCGAAAAGTGCTAAAACGAGGAATTATGTTTAAAAAATTAAAGGAGTAAAAGGCGTAAGTATGGTGAAAAGGGTTGAGAGAGTAAAAGGGGTATAGATAATGTAGTCAATAGGGTGTAATGGGTAAAGAGTGAAAAGGTTAAAAAGTATAAACATGGTGAAAATAGTAAAAGGAAATATAAACAAAAGGGAAACAACAAAAGGGCAACGCGCTAATAATGAAAAATATAAATGGTATACAGATTAACGGGGCTAAACTAAATTAATATAGGTAAAATGATTAAAAAGATGCAAAAGGGAAACAAAGGTTTAAAATTTTAACTGGATAAAAAAGCAAATGTGGTGGAAAAGGTAAAGAGAGCTAAAGGTTAAAAAAGGTGTAGGGTATAAAGTGTATGGGATATAAAGGGTTTAGAGTTAAAAAGGTATAGGATAAAAAAGGTAAGGGAATAAAGAGTTAGAATTGTAAAAAAAATATATTTAATCAGAAAGGGCAGTAAGACCAAAATAATAAATATTGCGAGAATATCTAAAAATGACCAAAATGACAGAAAGGGTTTAGTTGAGCAAAGTTGGTAAAAAGGGCCAAAAGGGTAAACATTATAAAAGGTGCAAAAACTTAATAATAAAAAAGGGTAAAAAAGTTAAAAGGGGTAAAAGAAATAAAAATTTAGAAATATTAAAAATCTGCAGATGACCCATAAGGGGTAGAGTGAAATAAAGACTAAAAGGTTAATGGGATGAAAAGCATAAACGGGGTAGTAAGGTTACAGAGAATAAAAATAGTAAATAGGACGATCTGGGAAAATAGGGGTAGCAGGTTATTTATTTAGAGTATATGGTATACAAATTTTAAATATTTGTAAAAGGTGTAAAATGAGTAAAAATGGTAGTATGGGTAAAATGGGTAAATGGGGTAGAAAGGTTAGATGAGGTTAATGTGGTAAAACAACTAAAATACTTTTGATTGGATTTAACTACAGCCCTTCGAAAACCACAATTTACTATGTGACACTTCTTTAATTTTCATTAGCTTCAACAGGCAAGCGTTTATAGTATTGGTAATAGAGAAATTATAACGTAATATTCAATAGAGGTGTCAGATGTTTACATTATATCTATATTTTGACAACGTGTGTTAGTCAGCCTACTTTCGCATTTTGTATCACATTCCAAACCAATAATTAATATTTAAATATGATTTATCACATGGTTATTATTCCCGGTGTTTTATTTTATATACTAAAATTAACAAAGCTACTTTATAGATTTTCATTCAAAGAACGGCTTCACCAGAAAGTTAACTATAAAATAGTTTTCATGCCATGGTATTATTAAAAAATATTTATTGCCCCCTAAGTATGTATTGTGATATAATATTTAAATACGCCTAGTAATAGTGTGCCAATTTTTAGAAGCATCTAAATATATGGAATATTATTAAGCTACAAATATATAAAAGGTAGTTTGTCATAATTTGAAAATATGAGTAACCTTAACCCTAGTGTAAACATTTTAATTGGTAAAAATAATTATTTAATAAAATTGAATATTGGTTCAATAGTCATGGCCTTTTTCTTAAATCGTTAAATTTCAACACAACTCTTACATTTAGAAAAATGTTATGTTTATTTTCAAACAATGTGTCTAGTACCATCAATAAGGTTTTTGTTTAAGCTTATATACTCCTGCTATTAAAATATTAACCCTATTGAACATTTATATACATATTTGGGACATCAAGAATTTGTTTTATAAGCATTTTAATGTGTAACTTATTATTCTAAAGAATGATTTATCATGTTAACAAGCGGAAATTTATTCAAAATGTCATTCATCCAAGTTCTGACCCCGTTTTAGGAAGCAATTTTATTTTAACGTTTTCTTTTATTTCTATCTTATAGGTGATCCCGTATTCTTTGAATATTGCGTGTTAAATTCATTTTCCAAAGATTTAGCGCATGAACTACCATATCATTTGGTGGCCGTTACGCAGCTTTTTATTCTTATAAATATCCTGAATTAGTGGAGTGGGAGTCAGACCACCAAACGGAGGTTTCACTACAGTAACTAATATTACCTACGTCTCTCCTTTTCCTACGCACTTAGATATGCACACAAACACACAAACATTATAAAGTATTGTTTAGGTAAGAGCCACATATCTCCACGAACCAAATTTTAAAATGAAAACCATTAAATGTTATTTTGTAGATTGAGAAATGGGGGGATATTAGATAGATTTAAACGTTTTATTATGTAGTTATTTCAATTCTACTCTTACAATATTACTGATAGGCCCATAGTATTTATATTATTACTTTTCTTGAATTTCATTAAATATGACTTTGAGCGGTTTTACTGTCATAGATTCTCGAACAAACATCATGTCCCTCTGCAAGGTTTGCGCTTGGGGATGACCATCCATAAATTCTCATTCTTTCCGTCCAGAGGAAAAGCCATTGTAACCGTATTAAGCGTAACTTTATATGGGTCTAATGCCCTTCTGCTAGACCCCTTAGGTCTACCTAGGTGTGAATTCATATTTAAATGTTTAAATTTTCATTTGATTTGATTAATTTATTTACTCTGGTTATGAAATAGTTGCGGTTGGGTGGAAAGAAAAGGAGAGAGAGAAAAAGAAAGAAAAAAAGGTTGAACGCTCAATACTAACAGTTTGATTAATATACTCTTTAAAACGATGATTATGTTTGATAAGATTTCATATTCAGTTTGAAAGAGACACATATAGTTTAATTGTATAATTTTTCATTCTTATTAAATTATTAGTGAAACCAATGTAAAAGCTTATAATTTATTCGAGTAATAAATATTCTAAGCTATGTTTGATAATAAATTTGTAATAGTTAAATATTTAAAATTGCATTACTTAATGAATGTGGTCGCAAATTGTTATACGTCCAAGCCACAATGAATATAATTATATATTTATTATATTTGATTGATGTGTGGCTACATCTTCAATGTTAAATGGAGATTTTCAATAAAATAATAGATCTACGTAATATCCTGTTAGTTAAAAATAGTAATGGTAGGCCTATATGTCAACTAAAAATAATAATTCGGTTAAATGGTATACGAAGATCGATTATAAAATGCCGGTCAATGGTCGTTGGAAGTGAAGAGTCGCGTCAGCGCCAGCCCCCAATTAACGGTAGCAGAAGAAAGCAATTGAGTTTTTCCTTGTCTCGGTGGTTCAGTCAAATCTACATATATCTGTATACATATATATATATATATATATATATATATGTATACATATATATATATGTATATATATATATATATATATATACACTTATATGCATATATTTGTATGTATTTAAAAGTTTACTTAATCTTTTTTTTTTAAACAAATTTTTTTTTATACATAATTGAGATTTTTAGTATCC
>CABFOV010000017.1:127894-178335 GCA_902141375.1 Timema poppense | reverse complement strand
ACGCCACCGAGGCGGGTGTCGTGCTAATTAATTTTTCATTGCATTTTTGGTCTTTTTTTTTTGTAAATTTAAATTAATTTCTGGACATTTTTAATGTGATTCTATAGATTAATTTTTAGACTTTTGGGTCATCAAAAGCCGGGCCGCACTAATTATGAAATTTTTTTCAAATAAATGTGTTGAATACAACGGTTGTTTAATTTTTTTATCAGTAAGATATATCCAATTCACCCAGTTGGGATTAGAAGTTCAAGCTCAGTTAAGAACAGCCCAATGTGTTGCGATTCAAACGCCTTAAACTATTTGACCCTCCATGTAGACTACCCTTGTAACTAAATACTTGTTTTAATAACACAATGGAGTGGAGGCAAAGTTCCAAAGGAAATGTACCAGTATCTGCTGGGAGAAAGGGTGATAAATATTTACAAATAAAACTATCCATAGTGGTCTAGGATTTAAACCTTGATCTCTTCGTAACCGAAAATATAGTCAAAGTAAGCCTAAGATTCTAGGCCACGTGACGTCCGGTGTGAGAATTCTACACTTAGGTCTAATAATGTTTTATCAATTAGCTATAATAAACCAAGTAACCAACCAAAACAAAGTAATGACAATATATTGTGTCCAAAAATAATATTTTAACTTAACTTATTTTTTAAATATTATAAAATATTATTTTAATTTAACTTATCTTTAAATGTTCTAAAATAAATTTACTCCACTTCTTTCGCGGTGCACTTAAAATAAATTGACTTTTGTTTCCCATTCTTTCAATACAAAGTAGTTTAATGTCACGTTTGTGATGTTCTTGTGGATAGCCCGAACATGTGCTAAGACATGGTGCATAAAAGAACGTTAATAATTTAAATAAATACTCGTACTTCGAAAAAACACTTTACAGTAATGATAACATTTTTAATTTAAAATGTATCGGTGGTTCAGATTGAACGTCAACCACACTCAGGCAGATACATTGATTCCTATGTTTGATTTATAACATTTGAAACACAATTTTAAATATTCAAAATGTTGGAAGAAATGATTCCTCTCTTCTTCTCTTTGAAAACGATCGTGGCAACGCTGTAGATGAAAGACAGTGGACAATTGCCAGCAGATACACATAGTTCCTTGTTTAACAACAAACAGCGTTACACTACGACTACCAAACTGTTTAAAATTTTAATTCTTAAAATCATGTTTTAAAGATCAGTATTAAACTAATAAATTATAAAAAAAATAACTAAAATCAGGAGAAAAATATTATATAACCTTGTGATTTATTCTTTTTCCAACATTAATACTTACATCCATATTAATCTAATTAAAGTAATTATTCATTTTAAAAAAATATAAAAACTAATAAAAGAATAAATAAAAATTATAATCTAAGAAAATTGAAGTAAAAATAGTTCTTCTCTTTATACGCTTATAAAATCTGTTTTTATTTTAATAGAATATTGAATATAATGTGTTGATGAATGTCAGTTACCATCCAAATACATTATATCATTATCATATTTGACTGTGCACGTTCTAACAGGTTGCAAAAACAATCGGAAAGGTTTGGTTGGGTCCCTAATTGAATTGGTATTTCGTTAAACAGCATAAATAGTTAGACTAGATAGACGAGCGTTGCGAATCAGACATATCGTCCCACTGGTTATAATAGGTGCTAAAGTTTTATATTAATTTTATCCTCTTCAAGTTTTCAATCTTCTTCGGCAAAAGGAAATAAGATGAACCTAAACATTCTCTCCATGTTGTGCCAACAAATACTTAGCTATTTCCAAGTGTCGGCTGGGAGTTAACCTCTGATACGTTTATTATTTGAGTTTGTTCTTGTAAGAAATATAATATTGATAAAAAGTTATTATATTTAGACATTAATATTCAATATCTGAATTAGTTCTGTAGGTACATTACCTACATAGATACCAACATACCCAACATACGTGAGCCTCATATACTTAATACCACACATTAGTCAACGACCGTTCAGATTGAACCTATAACATTGAATCGCTCACCCATACATGTATGTGTTCTACTAGAGTTTGTTTCATAAGTCAAACTTGTTGGAACCTTTACCGCTGAAGCTATATTAAACATTATAGTAAAAGTTCTCCAAAGATAGATTTTGTTAATCATAAAAATAATTACCAAACTAATACTCTGTATTGATACATTCAAGTGTTTGTAGCGTAGAAAATACTCATAATAACGGATGGATGGTAGAATATCTATTTGACTCGTAAAAATCGTACTAGAGCTTTCCCATGGGGATTGACCATCTGAAACTGTCGTGAAAACAAAAGAAATACGCTGTGTGCCGCGTGAGGAGTCCCCTGTAGATTGGCTATTGGGAGGTATTCTTAGTTCCAGGCTTGCCAACTCCCACATGTCACATCCCTCAATGTCCACCCGATGATGATGGGCATGATAGCAAGTCGTGGATCGTGTGCTAAAACCATCAACGGTTTACACAATAACGCGCTAAACGCCAAAGTGCCCGTAAAAGTAGTTTACGGTTAGTAGTGTTTAATATGGCCCTAAATCCACCGACGAATTTGAAAGCAAGATTTATATGGTCAACTACGATAAGAGGGACTGCAAATCAATACTATATTGATAGGATGAAAAAGATTTTCCTCTTAACACGGTTTTCATTCATATTTTAAAAAGCAGAAATCTATGCATTCTTATAATCTTCCTAATAATAAATTAAAGTTTTAACAACCTCCCTTTGTAATATTAAATTAAAGTTTTAACAACCTCCCTTTGTAATATTTTTTAAATTTCTTCATGTGATGATTAAAGGTAGTAAATTAGATATTTTATTATAAATAGTCCCAACATTCAAGGTTTGAACCACGATTATTATTGTTAGAATCATTATAGTATGTATAAATAATTTTAAAATATTTTATTTATTTTTTTACAAAATTTAATATCCATTTGGGCCAACCGCATATCTAAACAAAGGAGGGATGGCTGAAGATGTGATAAATAAGAAAGATAGTAGCAGGATTCAAATGAAGGTAATAGGAAAATCATCTCATTAACATCTCCCGAGATTTTAACTCTGGTAACCCCGTCAGCAGCTAACAACTAAATAGGAAATATACACATTGCTTACGCGTTTCCACTGTAGTATCAACCACATATTTAATTATTAGCTAAGTTAAAACCGAAGAAACCAGTAATAGATTAGTATAAATGTATAATTGAATTGTAAATGTGAAAACTCATTATTAAATTAAATAAAAGTATAGAATATACTGAAGCTAATTATTAGTGTAGTTTACTTATAGTTTTATTAATGACTTAAAGCAGTTTCACTAAACAACTATCTAATTATATAGTGTAAAAATACAGTCTTTGTTTCTTAGAGATCAGAATAATTCGGCGAGAAAAAAGTTCACAAAATGGAAATAAATTTGATGCTGAAAATTAAAAGAATATTTTTTTTGTAAATATAGATGATTAAATCCTATTAAATTGTACATTGGAAGTTGTAACGATTCCAAGAAACTTATTTGCATAGTAAATATACATAATAAGAATGAGATTAAAAATGGTTCGTGGTTAAATACATAAACAATATCCTATACCTGGACTGTTATGGTGTTGATAGTTACCTTTACCACTTAATACTAAATTAAAGAAAAAGTTTGGTGGGATACACTTTAGTGACCGCATGGTATAAGTTGTCACTATCACATTAAACTGAACTGCCGATGATAGGGAAGATCGGAGTTAGAATCAAGGTTGGGTGTACTGAAGCAGGTTTTCCTAAATGTTTTTCAATATTGTTTTGACAGAAATTCGTTTAAATTCATAATTCCTCATCACTTACACACAAGAATAATAGCATTATATTCATATAACCTAAACTGAAAGTAAGACCTGGTGTTAAAACAATTTGTTGAATGATTTAATATGGTGACAATATCATTTTTAATGTATTGTATAGCTCTCAATTGTCTCAATAGTCTCCACACAGATTTATTAATTCCTACAGGATATATTATATAACCCAGATATCTCATTTCTCATTCATGTATAGTATTATTATTATTAGCACCGCGTCTTACTACCCGTTCGGGTTATACGCACTTACGCTAATGTGAAATGGTAGGATGATTGTGAGATGAAATGAAGAACCTACAGTTTAACGTGGAATCCGAACCACGGTGGAAGCCTGGCATTCTTCACATTCACAGGATGTCTTGTCAGAGGTGAAGGAAGGGTTTGGTAATCAGATAAATCTTTGCCGAGACCGAGGATTGAACCCCGGCCGCCAGCATAGAAGTCTGACACCTTACCCCTAGACCGCCAATCATGTATAGTGATTTATTTGTGAGTTTGTTTGTTTTGATGTTTGCAATCAACTAGAAAACACTTCACAAATTTATACAGAATGTTCACTCATGTGTTGAACTTTATAATGTATGAATGGATATAGAATTTATAATATCCGTTTAAAATCCAATATAATTAATGTGTTTTGATAGACCCAGTCATAGAACACGTGATAAATGGTTTTTGTATATTCTCCTTTTTAATATAAATTATTAAATCACCTTTAAAAACTTAAACATTAAAAAAAGCAGGCCAACATTCCTCAGCACTAATCATTTTTGCTTAGAAATTATACTTCCCTCCACACTATCTCCTACGTAGTGGCACTGTATCAATAAACAACAAAAAATACAGTTTAAATTTATCATGTAAAACTAAATAAACAAAATTATATACACGTGAAACCATAATATTAACAAAAAAACTAAATTTAAGACGCAAATGAAAGTACGCTAAAAGTGGTTCTCTTACGTTTAGATACTGTTGCAATGAACACCAGAATAGTTTATATTTTATATCAAAGAAAGAAAATAAACACACTTTAGATGTAAACACATAACATAATTGAAGAAATACTTAAATTTAAGTTGCAAAAGCAAAACCGCTAACAGTGGTTCTCTTACTTGGAAGCATTGTTTCAAGGAACAACAAAACAAAATAGTTTAGTGCTACTATTAAAGAAACCAAATTAATAAATCTTTTTCACGGGCAAAAACATTAAATAAAAAAAATTCAACTTATTTTACCACGCATATGAAAGCACATGAAGCACTCTGAGGCAATGATGCAATGAACAATAAAGTAAATGCTATCTGCACAGATATATTTAGAGTTATATTACATGTATGTATAAAAGGCTATTGATCTGCTGTAAAGGGATAACTGAAATCTAACCACACAACTAGGCCTATATTATTGAGTTTCGACCCAAAGCTTCATCGTAACCTAATATTTCCATATAATGCTGTGATTTATATGTTAATCTTCTAATAGGGGTCAAAAAATATAAATTTGTGGAGAATAATAAATGAACATCTTACGTTAACTGAGAAAATTAGATTTGAAGAACTAACGTTGGTGTGAGCGTGGTCAAGATGTCAGGCTCATATGGTCTGATCTGTCGGTGACGCGGGATTGAAGTTCATATCCCGGAAATATATACTATGGAAGGATTTTATAGATTGATTCCCTCCTTTATTAAAATTAAAATAAACTTCACTTTAAATTGTACCTTCCCATTCCTTCCCAAACAGAGTAATTGAAATTCTCAGATGGATAGTGAAAACAGGTGAAGTCCAAACGTTCATAGGGTTTTAAATTATTACAAAAAATTGTTATCTTAACTAAACAAATTTGTTTTGAGATGTACATTGTTGGGAAGGTTCTTTATTATTTACATTGTTATAAAACACTTTAGTATAATTATTGAAATATAAGATATTCATTAAAACTTTAATAGATACAACAATTTTTTTATAAAACAATGCCAACTTTAAATGATGATCCCAAGAATGCCTATTTTAGAACTAAAGTTTGATAACAGAGCTACTGTTTTTCCTATCACAAGATAAAACGTGAGGAATTATTCATGCTCACTTGATAATCTCTTAGTGTCGTTACTACGCTTGTTCTGCGATAAGCTTAATATAATAAACTTCCATCCTATAATATGTCCAATAAATCAATTATTTAAATACAGATCAATAAAATAATCATAACAAACAAAATGGTTCACTTTATTGATTATATAACTTCCCTTGTCACCTGTTTCCTAAATAAGGACAATGGATGTCTAATATATGTCATTTCCTTTACTCCTTGTTTCATGACATGAGGGACGTTTGCTGCATTAAGGTTTGTAGCAGTTCAGCCTACCTTTTGAAGCGCCTTTTCGAGAAGGTTGTAATCCTGTTATCTGGCGTCCCCAGCTACTTCCCTGCACCCTTCTTCCCACTGCCCCAGACCCAGCTAATGGCCCTGTCTCCACACGCCACTGATCAGCCTCGGCTCGGGGTAGAAACACATACATATATCAATACGATCAACAATTTTATTAGAGGTTCCTGTTTAACATCAGTTGAGGAAATGTCATAAATAATATCATATTGGACACCGAAGTCTGGTCACTTACATAGTTTTATAGTGTATTAGTAATAGTAATGTTATTAAAAAATTTAATTAGCACGTGAGGTGTCCCTTATACTTGTCTTCTGACTTATTGATGAATATTGAAACAAATTTGTATACACATATAGATTCATCTGCTGGTATCTGTGTCATCTATCTACATTTATGGGCATAAGGACTAAATGCCAGGCTCGTCTAATCTAATTGGCTGGTAATTGAGTGGTCAGTACTCAAATTACTAATTAAGTGTCATATTTATAAAGTTTTTCCCAACCTCTCCTTAACATCGAAGCAGGTATTTCGTTTACTTTAAATTATACCTTTATAATCCTTGATTCACTAGCGTAGCTAAAATGCGTTTAGCCCAGACAAACAGTAAGGCACGGAGTAAGAGATTTTTTAGAAATATTTCACTGTGGTATTTCTTCCTCCCATGGGTTTCAAACAATTGGTAAACAACAACTTTATATTATCTGGACGTTCCTAAAATATAGCTACACTTATTAATTTCTGAGTCCAGTTAATCATTGAGTCAAACTCTATAAAAAAACTATTGAGGATTTGTCGAGATAGTTAAAGAAATATTAACTAGTGTTTTGAAATCTACCAGGAGTGAATAAGGTGGGAATTTTTTTTTTTTTTACACTGTGGAAATAAACCTCATATATCTATAGGAATTTTTTTACAACTGTTCAAACAAATGTATGTTCTCAATATTAGCCTAGTCAAGTATAAATAAATCTAGACATTTGGATTAGAAATGGTTAGTTCACAAAATATATTTTAACTAGTTAGCCTCCTCAAAGTGAACTAAATCTAAACCCAACTAAATGATCAAATTATACAGGCTGGGTCCAAAGCAATTTTACTATTAGTAACTCGAAAATAAACACTTTAATTGAAATTTAAATATTCACTCGCTAAATATAAGCAAACTACATACTACAATTTTTCACTTTTTAAAAGTAGTGTCTTCCAGGTGAGCTTCGCTGGACATCAGGCTAACCTCAGAACGTTTCCATCACTTTCCTCATCATAGATCTTCTAATTGTTTCCACCCCACATTATATAAGGAAGCATTCTCTTAATTGAATGGATTACAAATAACAGGGGACTGGATTTTAATTCTCATTTAATGGGGATTATTTTTCTTTAATAGTTCTCTATTCTCCTTACATAAACATGTTAAAACACACCCTCTAAATTCATTTTCATCTCTTCCCTATTAGTGTAGATATTCATATAGCCTCTTGATTAATAAAACACGGTAAAGAGTTAAACAAAATTGTTAATATTAAATAACAATGTAACGGGATGGTACATAAATCAATAAATATTTGTCCTATATTCTGAGGCCACATATGCAAACTTATATAAGAAAGACTCGGGCAAAAGAGATGCGAGGAAGTAAGAGACAATTCATATGTTTGATAAATTTTGAGCTACACTAATACCTTGGTCACCACATCGATCGGATTAAACTTGGTATCTAGGGTTTTCATAGGGTGCCCTCAAAGGGCTTTTGGAAATGGATATCCAACCCTAAAATTAAGGGTGGTCTATTGAAGGGCGAAAAGAGAAAACATCGATTTTTATCAAAGTAGGTTCTAACGATTTTGATTAAATTTCATTTCTCTACATCCATCACTATTACAAACAAAATGGCTTCTCTAAATTTTTCGTCAATATGACTTTAAAGATTCCGGTCTGATGCGTAATTTTTCATTTATTGTCATACTTCAGTAACTTTTTGAGATATTAGATTACTTATCACTGCTAATATGTAGGTCTATTTATATTAAAAATTCTTTGTTTGAAACCTTTATTTATAAAACCAACAATTTTTGAGATATAGGCAAATATATTTATTTTAACTTTTCGAACAATTAAAGTAAAGAAATCCTAAAATTAAAATTCGTATCTATGCTTTTATTATAATTATTAAAAAATTTGTATTTCATTTTCATATGAAAAGGACTTTTAGGGTACATTACAGAAGGATAAATTTTCATATTTCCGCGACTATTTGAGAACCTATATAACTTATCATTGCAAAACTATAGCACTATTAGAAATAACAAACCTTTATTCGGAATATATTTTTATAAAAGCAATAATTTCTGAGATATTATCAACTATAATAATACAATTTTGTGAGCTTTAACTGTACAGAGATACTACTTATCTTTTAACGGTATGATTATTATCTCATTCAATGGAGTAATTAAATATTGCTAAGCCTCTCAAAAAGTTAATGTTTTTTTATCCTTTAACCTCTTAGGAGAAATGTTTGTACAGCAAGAATCTATTTCTATCATTTTGCACTCAATAGTAAATATTAGCCTTTTTGTCTGTCAAAATTTATAAATGAGGAATTTAATAGCAAATCGATGACCTTGAGATGTGCAAACCCTAATAAAATTTCAAAAATCTTATCTGGAAGTCAACATTTTAATACAAAGTGTTGACCATTGTGAAGCCAATATTAATCTTTTTTATTGGTACAAATATATAAATGAAGACTTTAATGCTTTAAAAGTAGAATTGTAAAATTTAGAACCGGGATTCAAAATATGTTTTACGTGAGTATAGCGAGATTTGTTCTCGAATTCGCTAGTGTGTATTATTTATTTTCACACACACGTTGGGTTTTGAGTAAATATCCCCATTTTAGACAATGAAGCGAGAATGTCCATGCAGAGTTCCATACCATTTAATGTTTTTTGTCCAATATACAAATGAGGACTTTAATCATTTTAAAATAAGATTTTAAAACTTTAAGCCAGGAGTCAAAAAATGTTTTACTCAAGTATAACGAAATATTTTCTTGGATTTGGGAATGTAAATTATCTCGTTTCACATACATTAAGAGTTTTGAGTGAATATCTCCATTTTTAAACAATTGGGTGAGAATGTCCTTGTGGAATTCTGTAACATCTATTTATATCTTGTGAAATTGTATAATGAATAAATCTATGTTACAAAAATAAATTTCCATAATTTTTATGATTCGCACTTTTACCCCGTAATGAACGTACTCATACCCCACCTATGAGAAAAAAGTATCGTTTTGTCAAATTTTGTAATGTTTAAATGATTTGTTAAAATAATTTTAAGTAAAATTATCAAAGCTTTTTACTTCAATTACAATAAAATGAAAATAGCTATACCAAAAATTGAATTAATTTTATATATAAATTTGTAGATTATCCATGTGTTTATAAGTTAAATGCGTCCCTTTGACCCACCTTACTCTATCTATTTGGAGCTAAATTGTTATTTTTTTTAATAGTTCAAGCTTTTTATATAAATAATTTGGAAACTACCCATAAAAGTGTTTTCGCGCAGAAAATAAATATATAGCTTTGTTTAGGATGTCACCCACTCCCTAGACATTGCTAAAGCCATTTTTGAAATATTTGGAAAAAAAATTAACAACAATACACTATTCTTAATTTGAGGGTCTAAATAAAAAATATAAACTCTATATACCAAGTTTGAACAAAATCTATGTAACAGCTTTGAATCCGTGGCCAGTGACAGACATACAGACAGACATGAGGACATAAATGAATATAAAATTGGGTTTGGGTTAACATAATACTTAAGAGTTATTATAATCTTGAGATCAATTTATTTCACGATTATAATACTTTCTATTAATATGAGAGAGTAAAAAGTATAAACCTTAATTTACTTTTGTCATAAAGCTAATGGTTCTCAAAAGACAATATTCAGGTAATATATTTGGTTCACTTTGACTTATCAACGCACCATCACAATGAAAGCAGATGGCCACTATTAATTATTATAAATTTGGTAAGGAAATATTGAAACTCACTATCTACAGACACATAGGTTTAACTAACTGTGAATGCATTTTTTTTAATATCAATAAACAATAATTTATTTGGTTTTTAAAATCCCGTGACCTTTAATTTAATATTATTTGTGTTTTTCACCGTAATCAATCCACTACATATCATCTTGTTCGTGTAAATAAGTCAATATTAGTGATGCCTTCCTCCATAAACAACGTAATCTGGCAGATTTTTTTATTTCAATACAGGTTTGCAATACAACCTTTCAGTATGGTATTCTAGAAGCTCTTATTAATTGAAGCTCCATGGCAACCATCGCGTTTTTATATATGTTATTTTAAACCAAAAAACACTTCTGTGCTAAGGTAAAAGAACACTATCTCGTGCGATTTTATTATAGAAAATTAGGTGATTTCAGTGAAGTAACCTAAGTTATACGTTTTTTACAATTTCGATTAATAGCATTGTAAACAATGTGCGCTCACCTGTCTGTTCCTACCTTTTTGGCGATGACTATGCAAATGAATACAGTTCTTCGAGTTTCCAAAGCGCTGAAGGGCAATTACAAATTGCGGTAAGCCGTATAATAATCGTGGGTGTCACGTAATAGCTATCGATTCTCTGAAGCTTAGAAGACGGTCATCCAATTCCATGAGATATGCGGTCAACATCCGACCTCGATATTTGAGCCATGTTGTTTAACCAAATTCTCTAACAATTAGATTTCTGAGACTTTTATTTATAGACAAGTTTCCGCGTCAGGCATACTTCTATTACTAGTTGTTTTTATTGAAAGGTGATCCACCTACCGCATGCGAGCTCTGCGATATCCCCTTTAATGTGTATCACATTTAGGTCGGGTGTCACAATTATGCCATTATTTACATAGATCTTGATTTTAGTGGTGAACTTTGTTATTCTTTAAGTGATAGTGCATATGGTGATATGTGTTTACGACGTTTTATACGCCAGTCAAATAATTTGTATTCAATTTTAATCTAACACCTGTAGAATGGCTAATTTGAAAATTGTCTCATATTGATATTTTGTTTTTAGCATTATAGAACGCATATTTTTTTATCCATCTATGGTTTTAAGAATGTGTTTTCTTTCTATTTTTTTTTCCTATTGGGACATTAGTGTGGTTTTATTTTTTGGTTCAAGGTACCAAAAACCAATATTCTTTTAAGAACCTTTAAACCCAAATCCATAAATGAGGTGGTGGGGCAAAAACATGATAACCTTCATTGATTTAAATGGGATATTTTCACTATCTATATGTCTATAAAATATTGAAATCTTGCTATAAAAATAAGTAAGATATTCAAGATATTATTCATCTTTACTGACTATAAAAACCACTTGTAGTTCAAGTAGTGTGCAACCATAAATCATTGCTAACATATTTAGTCATCAAATTACATTGTCATGTTTTTGTCCTGACCCCCTCAAATAAACTATTTAAGTATTTATCTACAGGCTGCAAATTGAAAACCAAGCTACTAGATAAATTTCACGGGATAATATACTTTGATCTAGAAGCTTTAGTTCATGAATTCGTCATCTATTGAGCTACAAATATATGTCACGAACTATTGAACTATTGAGCTTCAAGGTTTTATTAATTAAATGGATAACTATTTAACTACCAGATGTTGTTCTTTAACTGGTGAATTCTTGAACTACAATCTCTTGTTCTTGGAATAGTGAACTATTGAAGTACTGTTTATAGGTAATGGACTAGTGAACCATTGAGGTACATTTTATAGGTCGTGGATTAGTTAACTATCGTTTTTCAATTTATAAGTAACAAACTGTTGAGCTATATAAATTTACTAATTTCTTTTAAGCATTCCTAAACGTGAGCAACTCTTCTATTCAACAAATTATTTTTTTCGTCTAGGTAGAGAGGGCACCGATCTAGTGCGCTGGACATGGTTTTCAACATTTAATTTATGACTCTTATTTACTCGGCATGTTCTTTATATTTGATTCAAACCCTGAGCTCCCTCTCACCGGTAAGCCGTTTTAATTTAACTGGATATAGATGTTAGACCATTTGCCTAATGATATAGACTATTGCCCATTAATTAGATTCATACACTGAACAATAAACTATAAACATATTTATTTCAATAAATTATTGAACTTTGAATTGGCAAATAAATATTAAAATATAATTATAAGCATATCATTTGGGGAGATTGATATATGAGTAAAATTTACTATCAACATCATTATTATTAACCATTTAATCGGTTATAAATATTTAGAGGTCTAGATTAATTTTTTTTTTAAATTTACGGAAAACGTAGTTCTCAAATTCAAATCTATTGGGATATTTAAATCAAAATAACAACTTTACTACGTTTTAATCGATACATCCATTTCGATATGCAGCATTAAAAAAATAGTTATTTGATTTGATCAAGTTAAATTTTATATTGGTGTCGAGTTTACTATTGATCTATGTAGGAACTTTACGTTGCAACAACTTATCATTCAATGGTTAGCCAAAGACTTCCCTATGCATGTTATTCATTATCTTAATACTCTAGAGGAAGACATGAAAGAAAATATTCCTTTCAAACATAAGACACGTTTGTTTCCAAAATGGTGGAAAGTACTCGGATTAAAATCTAACCTGAGAGGGGTCTATATGTGTTCAAATTTAGTCAAGATATTTGCCTTTATAATTATATTAGTTACCGTGTTTTCATTTTAAACTAATTATTTATTTATTTTCAAAATTGCGGAATATACAATTTATTTAAATTCAATAAAAATTTAATATTTTTTAGTCAACAAAAAATGTTCTAATATGCTTAACAGACCTTTCCAATAGATTATGTAAAATATGTACTTTCTTTGTGTCTTGCTACCTATACGGCCTATCTGCCTGCACGTTGAGCTTACACATATAATATTAATTATAAGAATACAATACCATGTACAGATAATAAACATTGTATTTATAAACCGTATTTTTATGAACCCAATTCTTCATTAAATGTATTGTGAAAAACGAAATGGCATCGATTCATATATGTATCAGCTACAACTTCCTTTGAATAGTCATTTTACCAATCTCATTCATCTGACACTAGCTCTCTATTATTTATGTAAGTACTAAAGCAAAAATGTTTCTCTCTTTTTATTAGCAATAACAAAAAATATAAACATATATAAAGTTGAAACACAAAGCATGTACCACGTGGATTTTAAGCTTAAACGTGACCGTAGCAGAAGGTTGTAGAGGGTCGGGGAGGCGTATACGCTCTTTAACAATAGACAGGAGTTCTGTCAAAATATAGAAACATGGAGGAGAAAATCCTTTATAAATACAAATATGTAAAAATTAATTTGTGTTATCTTTGTGTTTTGTGTTGTAAACGACGATTCTCGTTCCTCCCTGCCCCACTGTATGGCTCTGTCTTTGCCAAGTTCGTGCGTTTGATCGAGTTCAGGATAACTGCCTAGCCTAAAGCACTAGACAGGACTTTGTTAACCTTTTTATTCTACTATCCGATGCTTTGCCACTCTGTTATATTTTTGTTAATATTTTCTAGCCAAATTATCAGTAATGGCCAGGTATTGGACAGGTTTTTACTCCAGCTTCATGTTTTAAACCATCATGTTAAAACAGTCCCCTTAATTTATCCTAACAGGGGTAGGAAAAATAAATCGTTCGTTTTCACGTATTTCACTGTGGGGATTCCCCTGTTCGTCCCCTTCTCCCCTCTCATAACTGCATTCGTGGCCTGGATCGTTACAACATAATGGCCCTCATAATATACGATGATATCTGGGTATGGCCCCCTTTTAGCCCCCTACGTATCAAAATGAGCAACGATACATTCTTAACCATTATTATTTTTCTGACAGCTAATAAAACATCTTGTCTGTGAGGTTTTTTTTTACCGTATGTGTACGTTTAAAAAAATTAACATGCAATTTCTGTTGTAGCTCATTTTTTTCGATGAGTTTGCAACAGCTTTTTTTTATCTTTTCAGACCAGGCTTGGCATGTGTGCAATTTTTCCTTATTTTATAGTTCATTCAAAATGTGAGAGTTTTTTCCCCTGTGGTGTTGATACGAGCTATAAGGTCATCTACGTGTAAATAACGAATATAAAAACTAATATTTAGTACAGTGAGTGGTAGAATTCGACTTGGTTGGGTAAATGAAGTTGATAAATGGTAATTTATTTAAGTTATTTTATTTTCAATAAATAATTTGGTTTTTTGACATTATTAATTTTGAGAATTTTTCTATTAAACACTATAGTTTTTGCTGATTTAAGTAAACACATTTAAAATAAATTGATACTTAATAATATAGATTTGATACATTTATTTACTAGCGTAAATGCTAAAGCGATCAAATATATTTAAAATTTAATATTTATTTTAATCAAATTGAAACATTAAAACCAACACATTAAAATTGTTTTAAATGAGAATATTAAGTGACCAAATAGCATAATAATAGCACAATTTATAGTTACAAAAAGGTGTACAATTCATTAAATATCATATTTGTTTAGTGTTCACTTATATTCTGATCTCTGGAGTTATCTTTTACCACTTTTAAATGGTTTTAATAAAATTTATTGAATTGTGGATATAGTAAAACGAAAGATAGAATTAAATAAGATCTGTTGTCTAAAACAAAAGTACAAATTCAAACTTAGTAAGATTTTGAATACTTAATCTAAACCAAAAATGCATTTAAATTATATTTAAATCATTGACAAAGTTTGTTTAAATCTAAATATATAATTAATAACTAAGTAATAACATTCATAGCATACTTTATAAACAAAGCAGTAGGCCATCACAAAACTTAGGTCGCTATACAGCCTACCTACAAGACCTAGACAATTAGGTTAAACAATGATAATTTAAGTTAAAATTAGTTCATTTCATCTTTTTTAATTTATTGGCTCATGTTTTATTTTAAACTATTATTTATATATAAACACTAGATATTGTACCCATTCTTCAAACGAGGATTGTGTGAAATAGCTTTAGTTATTCTTTTTTAGTATATAACATTAATTAGATTTTGTTTCACTATTAATCCTTTATTTGTTTAAATTGGGTTACAAAATGAGTAAATTTAAATGATTAAAACATGTTACGTCCAAACTTTTTCCTGCTAAACTGCAACTAGCGTTGAGTTGTATTATTAAATTTCATATTAACTTGATAATATTCTTAGTGTTAATTAACTAAACTGAAGTAATATTTAGATAACTCAATTTATTAAGAGGTTTTATAATAGTTATATTGATTGGGTCACCTACCACTGGGACAACTGCGTCCCTCAACTGACACATAAAAACTGGACAGTGGCGTCCCACTCCAAACGTTATAAAGAGATTCCAAAAGAACATTCTCGAAGCTTGCTACCCACACCTACCAATTATACCCCAATAAAAATGTATTTATATTTTTAGCAGCGCGTCTTACTACTCGTATGGGTTAAGCGATTCAAAGCCAATCGGAGCCTTTGCTTGGTTTCTGGTGTATTGACCTGGCCACTTGGTCAACCATCCCTCTATGGGTGAAAGAAGAAGTGGTTTGTCTTCACCACCCACACAAAGCGAAACACCCCCTATCTTAAATAAGCCATCAACAAAGTTGTGCCACTAATGTTTCCACCTCCCTTTCTTGTGAGCCGCAGCTACATTCCTCTTCAGCAGCCATCTTATGCATTTGCGATATAAATAGTTATTAGAAAATATACACATTATGGCCTATTTATATATTAATATCTCCTTTGAATATGGACTTAAAAATATAAAAATAATTTTATGTTCGTATTCACTATCACCTAATGCATTCTACTCATTGCCTCTCCGACATGGTTTTCTTCCGTCAGTTCCACTATAGCAACGTACATGACACATATATTTCAATATACGCAGAAAATTAAACACTCAAGTCATCAAAGGATGTAGAATGTATTCTGGTATAGTAGCACGGGTGTGTTTATCTTTCAGAAATAGGAACCATGGGGCTGACATGTGGATAATATTTGGTGAAGCAATACTAATAAGTGTAGCCATCGCCTTTCATTTATTCTTAACTAATCCAGTTTATTAAAATTCTTATAAATATGACCATGCCTTTTTAAGTTAAATATGTATCAATAACATATGTTTTGTAGTCGTTGTAGTCGTTCTGCTATATCGTATTTTAAGTCATTGTATACTACGTCGCAGTAGTCAAAGTGTGGCATTATTAAGCTCTGGAAAAGGATAATTCGCACAAAATCTGGGAGAAAATTCTTCAACTTACTCAACGGATGTAGGCAGGAATACACTCTCTTGCAAATAGAAGTTACCTGATCTGTACAATCAAGATTTTCTTCAATAATCACGCTAAGGCTTTTAGTCATTGTTGTCAGTTGTACTGTGGCTACTCCTAATCGTATGTCAGTCAGCAGGAAACGGACCACATCCAGTAGTAGTTTGCGTGTTTCTATAAAAATGATTTGAGTTTTATTAGGGTTCAATTTAAGCCCATTTAATTCAGACCAAGCATTTAATAAAGCTAGGTCAATAAATATATATAGATGTTGTATGACTGTATTTATTGAAGAACGGTCAGTGGAAATATAAATTTGAAGGTCGTCTGCATACATGTGATATTTACAGTTTGGCAGTGAAGAAGAGGTATCATTCACATATAGAGAAAAAATGCAATGAGCCTAAAACCGCTCCCTGTGGAACACCAACCTCAACTGGGTGCATTGTTGAGAACAGGTTGCCTATCATAACACTTTGCTGGTGGCTTTACAAATATATCTCATCCATTTTATACTGCCTGGAGAGAAATTAAATAATGCATACCATTTTGCTAATAGAATATTAAAATCAACAGTATTAAAAGCTTTTGAAAAATCTAATAATACAAGAAACAACTTAATAGTTTTTAATGTTTATGAATACCATATCTACGAGTAAGTGAACTCAAGACTGGCAAAACCTAATTCAGCCCCAGGCGTAGTAAGAAACACCAATCTAAGAAACAAATATCCAAAGCTATTATAATTTTTCTAATAGGATTTACTTGCATTTTGATATCATATTCTGAAAATTGAAAAATGACACCTGGACACGTGAAGCGAACCCGTGACCCGGGACCTTTCAGAATACTTACCATTCTAATTTGGGAGTTTGGGTTGTAAGTGATATTATGTTCTTGCTTGGAACCTCTGACTTACTTTATATTTGTCAGGATTTTTTATTCTTGTTTATATCTTCTTCTATGAATGAAATCTATTATTGTTGGCATATTTGTTAGAGTTTAGAAGTTAAATTAATTATTTCAAGAGTGACTCCTTCTCTTCTCTCCTCTAGCTCCACTCTCTTTGGTGAAGGTGGGGGTGCAATATGAATTTCCTTAGAACCGTTTACTAAGTTAATCTTCGATCAGTTAGGCTATATTTACCACGAGCCTGGTCACTTTATTAAAATCTCCACCATCTTCGATGCCTGTCTCTATATGGATGTTATTATCCATATTTTATTTCTCAGTACAAATTTGATGGAATTTAACCTTATCAATTACCGGTGCCAATTGATTACTATAACAGCCCACTCTCATGGCATATGACTTACTACTCATTCATGGGATATTATAAACGTATACTTACACCACTAAGTCGTCGATTTTTCCACCGCGAGCATCACTTGTCTTCAAAAACTATAGCTGCACACCCCAATGGCATTTATTAAATGTATACAGTTGACCGATAAATTTGTTATATATAAATCGGTGCTTTGTTTTACTATCTCATCAAAACAGTCTATAAATAAGCCCGTGACGTCACTTTCACCTTCAAGAAGAGAAAATCTAAAGTTTTTTCCATCTTTATTCCTACACCTTCCTGTGCACGGTGGTTTTCTTGCCCTTACATTGCATGTTCTTCCCACAAAAATTCCTCTCTTGGGTTATCTACTTTCATTGTCATCGTAGATTGAATCTCACTTCCAGTGGTCCATGCATCAGTCCTACTTAACTCTACACCACTCACATATAAACCACAATGTGAGTAGTTACGTCGTTTTTTCCAAGCCCACTAAAATGTAATCCCTAGTCCGCCGACTATATTGGCTATTCATTGATTAAACTTTATTCAAATGCCCCCTTAATAACATCCACCTGAATACTTTGTACTTTCATATTTCTTTGAGTTGGTTTTGGTACCCTTCTTCCCCGGAATGACCCGTCAATTCTCGTCCTGTATTGGTCATCTTAAACTGGTCTCGGGATGGGGCACGTCACGTTTTCTTGCCTGGTGTTACCCAGGTATCCCGCTAAAGCCCTGACTAACATTTTTTCTTTGAATAGCCTTAATTCCAATCTCGGTATTCCTTTATGATATCTTAGTGGTAATATTAATATTATTACTATCATTATACCTATGTCTTCCATCAAGATGGTTAAACTCGAATACCTTGCTGTTCGTGGGGTTTTCATGGCTCCTAAACGTGTGTTGGGGTCCCCTTAAACCCATAGTATCCCACTGTAACTTGAAATGCACTAGGCTTAGCTCAAGACGTTTCGTCACCTGGTATAATCTGGGTAGATTAGTGACTCTTTTTCCAATTATTGTATATTGCGTGATCTATTCAAAATTATGGACGATATGCACCATAAATCTATCCTTGCCGATTGGGGCGACCAAAAAGTCCGCTGAAGTTCTTAGTCGATGTACGTACATATTCCTTCAAGGATTTATGAAGTAAATTATACATGTTGTAAATAAGGTATGTAAGAAATCATATGGTTCAATAACAGACTCATCCTCGTGATAAAGTGTACTGTTGAAATATTCAATGAATCACCACTGAATTTGGATAGCTTCACCTTGATTTTTCAAAAGGTTGGGGTGACACTTCATATCATTCACCTTGCTATCACCGAGTGACATCGTTGTAGATGGTATTATCTCAGCTCTTTCACTGGTAGCCTCAGCTGTGGTTGCTAAGGTGTTCACGAAAGTAATTGTTATTCCCATTTTACTACTCTTTTGTGGTGCTCAGCCATTCTTTCTGTTAAGATGTTGAATTTTTAGTTTAGGCTGTCCTTCTTGTTTTCCACCGTTCCTTTTCTCTATAGTATATTGCCTAGTTTCGCTTTGGCCCATTTGTATCTCTACCAGAAACTAGTAGTGGACTGTCATCGTCCGAAAAGTCCAATCGAATAGCTCTTTATTCTTTTAAGGTGATCGAGTTCCCTTCCACACTCCCGTAAATCCTGCCAAATACACTTTAATACCCTTTTCTAGTGCATCATATCTACTAATTAAACGTTTCAATCTATTTCCTGTTATTTGCTGTCAAATTATATTTCTGTTGTTAGATAAATATTTGTATTATTATTATTATTATTATTAGCACCGCGTCTTACTACCCGTTCGGGTTGTACGCACTTACGCTAATGTGTAATGGTAGGGTGATTGTGAGATGAAATGAAGGACCTACAGTTTAACGTGGAATCCGAAACACGGTGGAGACCTGGCATTCCTCACATTCACAAGATGTCTTGTCAGAGGTGAAGGAAGGGTTTGGTAATCAGAAAAATCTTTGCCGGGACCTGGGATTGAACAATAAATATTTTTCATTCATTAAACTTATCAGTCCTTCTACACCCAAGTTCATGTAGTCCTTTGGTAATTCATGTTGTATCTGTATATCACTAACACCCTTTACTTCTAGTGATCTCCCGGTAATGATTATTTCACTCGTCGCGCAATTTTGGATGGTACCTGGAGTTATAGTCTCATCTTCCTCTCACCCAATGTCATTACTAGTATTGTCCTTTAAATCTGTCTATTTGTAGGAACTCTCATATACGGGCACTTATGATTCCTATCGGCTCCTGGTATCCATATTCCAGACCATTTGTCTGTTTATGTCTTCTCTATTATTTTGCATCTCAGAGTCTTTACCACTTAATCCCGGAAATTTTTGGGCTGGTACCCCTTAGTATATTTATCTATTGGGTCACGAAGCCGCTTATTATTCTAAGCTCAATAATATACTATGATCTCCACTAAGTGGTTCTAGGTCTCGATTTAATACCAACCTGTCATTTCTCGCTTTGTTCTGTTTTATGACACAGTTGATTTGTTCGTCACTCTCCAAACAATATATAATTAGTCACAATTATCCCAGGTCATATCATGCCTAATCACTATAGTACAAAATTATGTAGACCACATACCGTTTCCTGCATCTTTATCATGTAAATAGGGTTGACATAATTATTCACCCGGCTTAAGTAGAAATATACCATCCTTCGTCGATGCGATGTCGTTCTTACAATGTGGAATCGTATTTTTCCATGAAGTCATATTGTTGCCGCACTGCCATCCCAGTTCTATGTCACCGTCTTGTCCCAGCACACCCGTTCTGGTCTTGCGCAGCCATCCCGTCCTTGCAAACCTACTATTGTAAGCTGGTATTGTAGTGTTGTAGTGCTTCTGATCATGTGAAGCAGTCCTTTTCTGTGGAAACGTAACTTCTTCTTAGCCATCTGATATTCAAGTGGTTTTGTTGCGTTGTACCACAATCGACTCTCTGTGTATTCCATAATTTATTTCACGATGATCATTGATTATGTAATTGGTCTCATTCCTCCTGGTTCAACGTCAATTATTTAATCACCAGTTCCTCGGGCTAGTTTTCAGCCTGTTTCATATTATTTTATGTTCAGCTGCTCTTGGTAACAACCCCATTCTGTTACGTTCAAACTTTTCCCTGCCAATCCGTGACTATGTTGAGTTTTGTTAATTAATTATCAAATTAAATTGCGAAGCTTATTATGGGGATAAACTAAACTCGAGTATTATTGCTTAAGAGTTTTTATTACAGGTTACACTGATTACAATTATGGGGGACTTGGTCACCTATTTCCAAGACCACTGCGTCCCTCAACCGAGAGATAAAACTGGTCAGAACCGCCCCACTGCAAACATCATGAAGAGATTTCAAAAGAGTATTATTGAAGCTTGCTACCCCCAATTACCAATTCTACCCTAATCAAAGTCTTTGCTTATCCCATAATTTAAGAACCTGGCCACTTGGGGCAACCATCCCTATATAGCAGTTAGCGGAGGCGGGGGTCTGATATGTTCCTCGCCACCGACAGAGAGCCAAATACTCCCTATCTTAAATAAGCCATCAACAATGTTGTACCACTGATATGTCACATTCCGTTTCTTGTGTACTGCAATCACATTCTTCTACAGTTTACAGCATTCAACTTACATATTTACAATGTTAATAGTTACTAGAAAATATATAAATTACAATGAATTTAAGTAATAAAACACAATTTAAAATAGATAATCTAACTATGTGTTAAGACTTTTATTTCTTTTGAAGATTAATTTATAAAATCTTAGTGCACGATATTTGAAATCATGCTTGTTGGTGCTAAAAAAAAATATTGCATGTCACAAACGCACAAACTTTATCATATTGTATACTATAGCTACGAAGATAATTTTGAAAGATATGTGGTGAAGAAACTCTTCTTATGTGTTTTCATCACATTATAAAACACATCACCCGCCTCGGTGGCGTAGTTAACTAACGCGCTAGTCGTGTTGAGCTCGACTGCTGAGGACGGGGAGATCGAGGTTCGAATCTCGGTCAGGTGAACTGGGGGTGGTTTTTCCTAAGTGGTTTTCAATTATACCTCCACGCAAATGCGGGTTCACTTCCTCTAAATTAAGCCTTCCCAATCCATAAGCGTAATTAGTACTTAAGCGTATAACCCGAAAGGGTAGTAAGACGCGTTGCTAAATGAAAAAAAATATAATAAATAAAACACATCATCTTGTTAATAACAATAATTGCTCTTTATATAAACATTTTAAACTAATTTTTTCAAATATATTTAGCAAAATTTAAATTGTCAAAAAATAATTTGTCAAATACCCTAAAATTATTTGTTATCTGTAAAAATAATAATGTAATCTCATTTAGCATGAAAAACTACTCCCAGATTCACGTTTTGAATTTAATTTTCAAAGTCAATACACAAAAAAGTCAAATTTTTTATATTTTATCTTAAGTAAAACACCGACAAATAAATTTATTTTAAATAAATAAAGACACTTTATTATTTATAATGTTTAATAGTCTCCCGATACAATTTTGTAACCAAGTTGTTAAAGTCATTTTTTTAAATAGTTACTTTAAAATCAATTCACCAATTAACTACCCAAAACAGAATTTCCCCCAAAAAACAAGTATAAACCTTATTTGTCATGTTCATGCTAAACATTCCCCAGATTTACATTTTAATCAAAATCATTTTAGCCATTTAAAAATTTTAATTTCCAAAAAATCACTCATCAGCAACTACCGTTTATCAAATTTTTACCTGAAACGAAGTAAACAGTACTATTTATCCATTTATGCATTTTTTTAAATTATTTTAGGTTTTTTTAAATACATTCATCAGTAAACTACCTATAAAAGATCTTTTACCCAAAAAACAATTAAATTGTTGTTATGTCAAACACTACCAAGATAATAATTTTGAACATGTTTGTTAGAAATATTTGTAAAAAATTTCCAGGTTTCAAAAAATCATTCATCAGATGACTACCCATGAATGAGTTTTTACCCAAATTGTCATGTCAAACATTCACAAGATATCCATTTGGAACCAAATAGCTACGGACATTTAAAATATTTCAAGTTTTTGAAGAAATCACTCATCAGTAAACCACCCATAAATTAGTTTTTTACGCCAAAAACAAGTATACACCACTCTTTTTCACGTAAAACACTCCAAAGAAACTCTTTTGGATCAAAATCGTTAGAGCCAATTTTAAAATATTTAAAGGTTTTTAAAAAACAATTATCAGTGAACTACCCATATCCTTAGGTTTCTTTTAGTGCGCAGGCGTAATCCATGCTTCAGCTTCCTATATTTCTTGATTTTGGAGTTAGCCGAGACAGTCTTAGGTATAAGCCATAAATATACTCATTAATAAAAAAAAGTTTATGTGTCCCATTGTCAAGTTTTCCCTAGTACTCGTACATATAATAACTATTCCCTTTCTAAGTTTTCTTGTTATAGATTTATTCACATATCTCATCACGGGATATAAAGTTTAAAATTCACAATATAATGCTATGATGAAGATAAATTATAGATGCAAACACCAATATTTATTCAGGCACGTAAATCTACACTAAAATTACCTAAGATTTTATTATTGATTTAAACGTTAAGTGAACTAGTGGTAGATTTTTCTACATACTAGGCTTACAAAATTATATCTAAGTAATGAACGTTCAATTTCACACTACTAGGTTTTCTGTGATGAGAATCCAAGTAATAAGATTTCTGTATTTCGAAGTATCCCGTACCAGCAAATAAGCGGCCTAAGGCGTGAGGTTATTAACTCTCAACATAGATAGACGTGTATTAAAAAATTCGCCTGGGGTGCACATATTTACTTATCATTAATATCCTCTGAAAGTGTCTTTTGTATTTAAGTTACATTGTTATCACTTAAATTTATGTAAGGTTTTATCTTAACGTTTCCTTGTTTTATCTGTTCTAATGGGAGAAACCATCTATTATTTTTCTGAATATGTATCTATGTAAATTGAAGATAAAATCAAATAAGATCTTGAACATTTTCTATATATAAGATTTATTTGTCTTAGAAACACGGTTTGCCTACTAATGGTAATACAAAACCAAAAAAGACCTTTCTTTAAATTTAGGTTTGAGATTATTATGTAATTACACTTTGGTTTGTCGATCAATAATTACAAATAAACAATCCACATTAATTAGGAGAACACATCAATGGATCACGTGTTTTAAGAAAGAATATTTGAAAAACCATACAATTTGTTGTGTTTGTATATTAGAAATACATCCTATTATTTAACTGAACTTCCAAATAATATCTATGCAAAATTTCAGAAGAATCGGTTTACTGGTTTGGAGGTGATTGAGCAGTAAACAGACAAACAACATAATATATTTTTTATTAATGAGCGGGATATATAAAGTCATATATTTATATAATTATACTGTAGCCTGTTACAACACCTAAAGAAAAAAAGATTGTTTGGATCACCATTTCGACCCCAGTTGACCTGTCTCTTTAAGGATCCACTCAACTAACACACCACGACACTGCAAATATCGGATTAACTCGAGAGGCCATGGTTCCCTCCTTGCCGCGAGAATCGTGCTTGCCCAATAAAAAGAAGATGGATGATATGCGCGTACTGGATGCGCACCGTCATCAGTGTTCATAAACTAAAATAACTATTGAATAGCACATGTTTAACAAGCGTAAACTATTTGAGCATGTTATGGAAGACTACTACCCCCTAACTCTTTCCCAAGCCTTTGGTTCCCGCGCCTCGAGAACACATGACTTTATTCGTCGGATATATAATGGCAGGGTACTGTAATGCAGACACACATTAAACTACGATCACTAGGTGAGAGACCTTGGTCCTAGGATAGGTTTACATCTGTATATTCAAAATTCCGTTTGTCTGTAATGATTCAAAATTATTGTTCAGGAATCTTTATATTTAATTTAATTATTTTATTTACTGTACCTGTTCTCTTTTAATTTGCTTGTAGACCATAGATAAACTTAGCATCCTTGCACGGTTTGATCAAACTATATGTATGTCATTACTTTGCGATCTTTTGGGAGAACTTATTTGTATAAATTAACTTGCTTTCTGTTTCATCTGCTTGACGGATGGGATTATATCTTGAAGTACCGCCATATTAGCCCTCTTAATAATTCTGGCCGCGTTTACTTTAGCTCTCCCGATTTTATGCATTTAAAGATTATATCACTTGTTGTTAATTGGAAGATAATTTATTATTAATACATTTTTGAAAGTTTTTACTAAGTTGGGTAAATGTGGGCCCACATATTAGCATGTTTATTCTCTAATATGGGCGTTAATATATTAACGTTAATACAGTTAGTTAACGCATATGTTTCTAATTTAGATCCTTGTTGTTTATTTCTATTATGCCCAATTACGGCTGAGAAAGTATATGTAATTGGGAACTCATTGTCTACTGTCCAGACTGTTTAAGAACCACCGTAGGTGGCGAGTAAATATCTTTTTCACATTATTAGTGCCTTGATTTTGGCTTTTGACTATCGATTATTATTATTATCATGAAATTGGGAAGAAGATCAATTTTCTGCATATTGTATTATTTATTTTGTATCAACCAAATGGTTTCCTGTTTTGTAAACTTAAGTCAAAATTGGTAATACTTACTCTGACATATTTTATTTTAGAAAAAAAATTGTTACAACCCCCCCTATTTTACATGATGGGGGTGGGTAACGGAACAACACATTTAGTTTATTAATGATCAAGGTTTCAATAAGTAGTATACAAGGATTCGTTGTAATACCATAAGCAGTTTTCATAATATTTCACAGAACAGTCGTTTTTAGCTCTATTTTTAGGGTGTGTACCGCCCTTAATATTTAAGATGGACCTTAGGTTGCTTATGAGAATTATTCTAATTTCACACGAGGAGTATCCTGCCAAATTTTGATGCAATGTTTTAGATGCACGTTGTATATATATATATATATATATACAATACTTAAACTTCTCACGGAACGTGGCGGAACGGGGTTCCGGTACCTCTATTAAGGCAAACATGAAATTCTGACAAAATCTCTTTTCAGAAAGACGTGATTAGCATATCAATTACATACATAAGTGCGGTGTTTTATTTAAAAAAATATCTACTTAGGTGAACAATAGTTTATGTGCCCAACAATGACAGATACATTCACTAACCCAAACACGCAGACTGGTCTCGCTCCCTTGTTTGCCTTGAACTTCTCGCTCTGAATGTCAGAAGCGACTTTCAGAAGGGGTAGGCGGCTTGTTTATGCCTAAAGTACCAATCTGTAGTCACAGATTCATAACCTCTAATTCTAAAAGTGTAAATTGGTTGTGAAGGGAAAATGGAGTTGGAGGGTGAAGGTTTGTATGTTGGGAGTGAAGTGTTAGTGTGAAGTTGCTAATTCGAGCCATCGTACACTGTGATGGAAACACAAGCGCAGTTAGTCCCGAAGTGTTTTTGGTGTAGTGTGTAAGTAAGATCTTGTCGAGATGAAAGAAATATACATAAAATTAAATTAGACACTAAGCGAACATGGCTTTGATGAAAGTGCAGGTGTGAAGAAAAATTATTCTAGCTTATGGAAAAGTGTGGGGGTATGAGGACCCAAGAATTTGGCAATGCTGAGAAACGGGAGTGGTTAGTGCGAAGGGGTTGATTGAGAAGGTGTGTGGGTGTTTTGCTCATTCGAGCCAGGGCTTCTTGTATTTCCTTGGCTCTCGGATGTTGTACTGGCCGAGTATTCGAACTATGGCGTTGTCTTCTACCTCACGGGCTTGTTTGTAGAATTTGCCACCTCGCTGATGGAATATTTCTTGTAGAGTCGCACTACCGGTGGTAGCGTGTATGTGTGCATTGTTAGTTTGGGTGTTCACACCTAAGATAAACCTAAGTACCTTGTTTTGCACTACTTGTAGAGTATCTAACACTGAATCAGAAGCATACCCTCACGCCTCGAATCCGTATACCAGATTAGGATGTACTAAGCTTTTGTACAGCAGCATCTTGATGTTGATTTCCAGCACTGGGCTCCTTAACAGGCCGTAATTTGCAATGAAGGCCCCCATTTCCCTTTTCCTTGTGTAGACTACGTGCTCCTTCCATGTGAGTCTGGAATCTAACATCACCCCGAGGTATTTCATTGACTTCTTGTAGGGGATAGCCTCCTCCAACACTACAAGCGGGGACGGGGCTCGGGATCTCCTCTTCGTAATTATCATGACTGTCGATTTCTCTGCGTTGACCTTTATCCTCAATTTTTCCAGCCAACTGCTAAACTCGAAGAGGTACCACTGCAGGCGGAGATGAGATTACTTCACGTTACTGTTGGCAATGTAGAACAGAGTATCATCTGCGAAAAGCTGAGTCTTGATCATCGGGTCCGTGGGGATGTCAGCAACATACACAGTGTATAAGAACGGTGAGAGTGCCGACCCCCGCGGCACCCCCGCCCTAATACTATGAAGAGGCGACCTTTTATCTTCCATCTTGACTTGAAAGTGTCGTCCAGTTAGAAAGCTCTTGATTAGATGTACATAAACCTTGATAAATTGGCCTTGATCAATTTTTAAATAAGGTCGGCGTGCCAGACCTTATCAAACGCTTTCTCTACATCAATGAGTACAGCTAGCATTATTTCCTTTTGATTAAAGCTCTCTGTCGTGTCCTCCACTAGGTTCAGGACTGGTTGTACCGTTGAATGACGGTTTCGAAATCCAAATTGGATGTCGGGGACGATTCGATAATCTCTCCCGAAGGTTTTCCATCGCTGCAGAATGATTTTCTCGAATAGATTTCCTACACTGCTAAGCAGACTGATGGGCCACCTGTTATGCGGGAATGTGCAGTCCTTGCCTTCTTTGGGCAATTAAACGACGTCAGAAACTTTCCACGCATTCGGGAAGTAATCTTCCAGTAATGCTGCTGAAAACATTCTTATTAAGAGCTGGATTACACATTCTGGAACGTGTCGCAACATCTCGTTCGAAACCATGTCGTGACTTGCCGCTTTCCGTAGCTTCAGCTTTTTCACCTGGCGGGTGACTTCATTTCTGGTGATAGGGGGCGGTAGCTCTATAACAGGATCTGCTATATATACCCCAACCGCTCTTTTTACTGTCCTGGTAAACTCTTCATCTTTGGGCTCTGATTTATCCTTGAATTGGTCTTCTAGATATTCCGCAATGGCCTCTGCCTTGGCCTCGCCCCGGTATTCCAACCCACTCCTTCCGTGGATGACCGTGGACCCTGCCTTTCCTTTCGTACCTTTGAGCAGTATCGTCACCTTCCACACGTTGGCATCCCCAGCCAAAGTGTTCGCTACATACTCATTCCAGTTGGTGGTCTTCAGAGCTTTAGCCTTTCTACACACAAGGGCTCTTAGCCTACTGTACTCGGCACGATGCCTCAGGTCCTGGTGATGCTGCCATAGCTCCGGTTCGTCACTCTTCAACAAAACCGGTGGCGTCTCGAATACAGTTGTCTCTCGGTATGGCTCGAGTAATGTGGCTGTCAGAAGAGTGATGGAACTGTCCACTTCTTCCGGGGAGTTCACCTCAATGTTCAACGGTACTGCATCCGTCAATAACCACCGCTACTCGTCCCAGTCACTCCTGGGGATCTTCCTCCTAAGGTACGACAATCATGGGTTTGTCTTCAGGGCTATCCTTCCTAAGACCGGGAGATGTTCGGAGTCAAGTTCGTTTAAGGCTTCGAGTTCTTCCGGAAGCGTATCTAGATTCGTCAGGATGACATCCAGAACATCGGGAAGATTCCTGTTATTGGATGTGTAGAACGTCGGCTCATTAGTCGCCAGGACTATGTAGTTCTTGATTCCTGATTGGACTTTCGACTGTTCCAACTCGTATGTTTACAGTTAAGATCTACCGCTACAAGGAAATCCTTTTTTGACGTGAGCCTGTCTAGGACATCGATGGTGAATGGGTCCGCAGGGCCTCTGTAGACAGCGGTAAACACTATCTGTTTCCGCCCTGTGGGAATAGATATCGAAGTGGATTCAATATAGTCCATAGCCGGTTTGTCGTTTTGTAGTATACAAGGTTACTGCGCACCAACACGGCTGTGCCCCCTCCCCGGCCAGCTGTCCTATCGTTGTGATACATCTCGTATCCGCAGAACCACATCTTCTTCTGTTCCGATAGGTGGGTCTCACAGATCAATGCTACGTTGACTTCATACGTCCCTGGAAGTTGTCTAAACTCATGTTCTTGTTGGGCTATGCCATTAGCGTTCCAAAACAGTATGTTCAATGACTCTTCTACACCTCTTCCCTGATCAGTTGCCATCGCAGAAGAATTTGGTTGCAGCTTCCAGAAGAAGCATTATTTTTGTTGTCTTGTTTGGAGCATTCTTCAGCCATACGAGGTACTTCCTAAGGAGTTGGAGTAAGCCCACCACGTTGATTTCCTTGAGAATTTGGAGATGGTCCTTCAAGTCCGAGGATTCTTCCGTGGAACGGTTTTCTTGTTTGTCCTTCTTGGCAAGCTTCTTGACGACCCCACTGTAAGATTGTTGATTCAATCCCACATATGCTGCTGATGTTGGTTGGCTAGCAGAAGATTGCTGGCCAGTTGAGGGTTTGCAATTCCCAGCCACGCGGGCAGCAGGGCTAGCCACTATACTTTCCCCCTCTTTTTTCTTTTCTGACACCTGGTTTTTCTTCTCCAGCTCTCGTAAATAAATAGGGCATTTGCGGTAATTTGATGCATGCTGTCCCTTACAGTTTACGCATTGTTCTGGCATTATTTTCTTTTTTTTCTGGCACTCTACCGTCAGGTGAACTCCTAGACACTTGACGCAGCGTGGTTTTTGGGCACAGTAGTTTTTAGAGTGTCCATAATGTTGGCAGCGGTGGCACTTAAGAATGGTACTCTGTGAAGCACGATACTCTTCAATCTTGACTACAGTATGATTGATGACCGGTACCTTAAAGACCTCACCCACCCCTTCTCTCCTTGCCAAGGTGCAGACAAATATCAGTAGGGGTTTGGGTGTCCCGGATTGTGGAGATTATTTCGAGTATAACTGTCTCACATCGGTCGGCGTGAATCCCTTGTTCTCAATTTCCGCCTTTATGTCTGAGCTGGGCATACTTTCGTGAAGGCCCTTGATAACAGCCTTGAAGGGCTTGTCCTTGGGAAGTACATAAGTAAAGTTTTCTAACGTGTTTTGTTTGAGTAGCTTACCCAGGGCGGAGTAATCCCTGAACGATGTCGTGACCACCTTAATTCCCTGTGCAATACAATACACCTTGTAATCGTCTTTCAAGCCGCTGTTTAGGAGCTTTATAACATTGTTGTATTGTGTCGCGTTAGTTACGACCACTGGAGGGGTCTTTATACGCCACGGGGTGGAACTTTCCTTCATGTCTCCACTTGGTTGCCCCGTTTGACTGGTCGCTATTTCATCCTGTAGGCTAGGCAAGCTAGCAAACTTATTTTTCACTTGTATAGCCTTCGACTGCAGAACTTCCTGTCCTGGCCTGATCCTGAGCTTCCGCTTGAGTCCATAGACTGGCTCAAAGATTTTATCGGTTTCTATTGATAGTATTGGATTGGTGTTGGATGGACCCCCTTCCTGGCCTTGTTCCTCCATTTCTTCATCGTCCGTTCCTTCAACGTGTACATCCGAGTCGGAGGACATTCCCTTCTCTTGACGCGTCCCTTGCGGTATACCACTCTACCCGACTTCAGTCGCACGGAATATATCGCCAAATAAACAAAATAACCTAATTCCATTCGACGTTGTAAAACCAAAAACGCACTCTACTGCACTGGCTCTGGCTCGCACTGGCACTGTCTGTCGATGACTGACTGCCAATCCTCGATGCTAAAAAAAGTCTGACTGACGAAGACTTGTTTTCTTTCGCCACAAGGTGTATCAGTAGCAGAAAAGCGACCTTGAGAGTGTTATGGTTGGAGAGGGGGAGGGGGTGATGTCTGGTGTTGCGAATTCCTATGACTCATCTTATCTCTCCCCCTTCTGTGCATTTGCATTAAATTTAATTTAAAAACTTTCAAACACAATCACATTATGATAAATTTAGAATATTTATTTTAAAGAAAATAATGGCTTAAAAACACGTCTTCTTAGATTTAAAAATAATCTTGTAGGGGGCCCAACCTCCAGATAATGCGTTACGTTTTCTAAAATTTTAGGAATCAACCAGTGTATATGTATATATACAATAAATAATATGCTTATAAATTGTCTGTACCTACTTTATAGATAAGACTTTAGTTATGGTTTCTAAGCTTAAAATTTAAGGTTTAAATATAAATAATGTTGCTAGACTTTATCAATCCCTAGCAAACATTATTTAATGTCAAGTCATTTGTGATAAATCTACTACAGTTGAAGTTTTATTTTAGTTATTATATACATACGTAGTATATTAAGTGAACTAAACAGTGAATATTATTGAACAAACTAATTTATATATACATGAATCAAACTCGGTAACTAATATCAAATGAAGTCATGTTATAAACATACTATTCATATTTTAAGATGATCATACACTTTTTAATCTCATTTAAAAAAAATTAATTTAGTTATTATTTATTAATTTTGTTCACTAGGCCTATGGTTTTATTTATTAAGAAAACTCTGTCCAAGTTTCCTTATTTGCGATTTTGAGGATCGGATCACCAATTAAAAAGAATCAAGTAGTTTTGACCAAATACTTTTAAAATAATGGGAAACGTGATTCGAAAACCTTTTAGCTTGATCTTCGATTCTCGGCTGTACATCTTCGAGTTTTTGTATTGAAATAATATGTGAAAAAATCTAATCATTAGGATCGAGTTCCTCTTAGCAAGCCGTCTATGTCTGATAAAATTAATTTTATGGGAGAAAAGGTTTAGAGTTAAAATAACACGGTAAGCATTCCAAATAATGGGCGTTCTAACTCCTCCACAAAAGTTGATTTAATCCCCTTTTCGATAAAGGTCACTTAATTCTATGGTCGAGCTCCTCCACTTGGTGGGTGGGGGGAGTAGGGGGGGAGGGATCTAATTACTTCACTTTGTTGGTGGGGTGGTGGTAAGGAGGGTGGGTTGAGTTCCTTCAAAACACCTAAAGGAATGGATTATAAGTATAGTTGGTTAATTTCTGGATTTACTTATGGTTCTTACCCAACTTAACTTAACCTAACCTTTCATATGTTAACGAATTTCGTTCTTATTTAATTTTGTAGTTCACTGTGTGACGATCTCTTCCTTGAGGTGTCGTGAAGGAACTCCACCATTGCTATCGCACTAATTATCTCAGTGGAGGAACTTGACATACCAATCCCCCAAATCACTCGTAGAACTTATAATACCATCTTTCAGGTGTCGTGGAGAAACTCGAACATCATTATCGGAATAACTATCTCCGTGGAGGAACTTGACATCCCCTCATCTAATAAGGTATATTACACCTAAAGAAAGAGTAAAAGTGCAAATAAAGAATAACGGGGTACAACTACTTTTTTTACTCGAGTGTTTCAAGAAGAATCGAGTACAGCCGATTACGCTGTATAATCAATTTATTCGATTACTATTTCTCGGTTCTGCCCATCACTATGCTAAACCCTTTACACGCTCTAGCCGCAAATTTTGCAACTGTCAACACTAACGGTGGCGGCCACTTTGTCGGTATAGCTAAGTTGCGGGATCACACTATAAAGTTTTTCTTATTGTAATTCTATTTATAAGTAAATTCTGATAAATTTCTTATGGATAATTCATACCTCAATCCTACCACGTAAGTCTAATCAAAAGTGGATAGTCAATACATATGCACTGCAAACAATAAAGTACTCTAACTTCTCAAAAACCAGCAACCGTAAATTAAAAGAAAAAGTCCTATATAAGTTAATATCCTTCTTACAAGGAACACTTTTATTACATTGAAAAAAAAAAATACAAAAAAATGTAGATGTATCTAATAGCGTATCCTCAAACCACCTGAAAAACTGGTGAAATGCAGGTACATCTCAGTAACTTATAACCAAACTGTTTATCTAAGAAAGTGCTTCGTTGGTCTATACCCTATATTATTATGTAGCGTTGTTGTTAGCGAAGATCACTTTGCAAGGTGGGGAAGGAAACAGCAAGAAGATCTAAATTGTTGGTTTAAGCACAAAAAGTTGGGCGTGCTCGAGTTCATATTAACATCTCGTAGAGAACAGAAAACCGACTCCTAATGCTCCATATTACTAGCTTTAACTTCTTGCATATTATTAAAGGGATAGTAGCACACGTACAAAAAATACATCGTTGGGGGTGATGAGAGAGATGACAAAAACAGCAAACTAAGAGATCTATAATCGTTAACAATTTTTCTTTACTATATTTTATATATATATATATTAGATATAATAAAGAAAAATTGTTAACGATGATAGATCTCTTAGTTTTCTGTTTATATATATATATATATAATTGAATACATTACTTTAACAAATCCCTGCATATCATTACAAAACCTAATTTTTAAAGATACAAACTATAGGAAGCATATGAACACATACACGTCATTTAGATTGTTTGTAGACATTAACACAATAGCTTATGCAGAAAGGCTAAGTTTTTGTTTCTCCTATTGTAGAATAAACATTTAATTTATATTGTCATTGCTACGTTGTGAAATGAATTACTGTATTGCATATAAATACCAGATTAAATAAGTAAGTTTATTCTATACAATATAAAACAATAATATTTAATCTAGTTATTATAATATTGTTAGATATATAGCAAATTAATTTAACTTTAAATTTGTTGACGTTATAAAAACTAATCATTAATAAAGTGTTTCTGGACTTGTATTAAATATACTAAATTATAGTTCTGTGTGATCGATATAGAACTACTATTTCGATTATAGTGTTTCAGGATCGATAAAATATGAGTTTAGGAAATGATAAGTGGCCTGGATAACTCATTATAACTCTGTACATCTCGAGAATAAATTTTGATCTATTTCTTGATGTGTTTTTATTTAAATTTTTAATACAATTATTTATTTGTGTGAATAGTAATTTTTGATTATTTAAAAAAAAATCAGGTAGTCATAAATGCAATAGAAAATGTATCAATATTATTGAAGAGTTAAATAATGTTAGTGAGGATACACACCTTGTTATATTAAACATTTATTTTACATGCTTTGTTACCGCAATATTCATGTCAACACCGACCTTCCATTCAACACCGTTCTTTCTGTCAAACCATCCCTCCTGTCTACAGAAACCTTCCTGTCACCATCCTTCCTGTAGACATACAATTAATGTATATATCGTATTTTCTTTCAACTCAGACCTACCTAACAACACCGAAAATCCTGTAAACACCGAACATCCTAAAAACGCTGACCTCTCTGTACATCCTATCCTTCCGGTCTAAACCGATCTACCTATCAACACCAACCTTCATGTAAGCTACATCTTTCCTGTCCACACCTATCAACCTGTCAACACCAACCTACCCGTAAATAACTACCTTAAGCCCAACGAATAGTAAAACGTGTTACTAAAGAACAAAACCCATAAAAAAACCCTTCTTGACAACACAGACCTTCCATTCAACACAATCTTTCCTATTAACATAATCCATCTTGTCCTCATCAACCTTCATGTCCAGACCATCCTACCTGTTAACACTAACCTACCTGTCAGCACCGACCTTTCTATTTAACACTGATATTCCTGTCAACACCGTCCTACCTGTCAACACTAACCTTCCTGTAAATAGCAGCCAAGTGTTGTACAAAATTAATGTCCTAAAATTGTTCGGTAACTGTTGCTAGAACTACCTTATCTAGAATGCTTATATACATGAAACAATGTTTTTATTTAATTAACTCCTGTCCTTGATATACTAACAATCTTTCATAATGAATAAGAGTATTTTTAAGGTTATTTAATTATATGATTACAGATAGACGTAACTAAAGTTGGCCCATCACATTGAGGAACATTATCACTTTCTTTTGATCAATTATGTGTGCCCCTATTGTGCTAATATGTGCCTTAACATGAACCTTTGTGCTGTTAAACTAGGCATTTAAGATAACAATAAATGGGGTGGACTAACTTGTTTCTCCTTATTACATAACCTAGAGAAAACATGAGCTAAAGTTTGTCCATAACATTTTGAAAAATATCAATAAAACAAAATTATAATTATACTAAATTGTCGACTTCAGTGATCTTGAGAAAAAGTGCTCGCCTTAGTATTCGATGGTCGTGGGCTCAAACCCATCTGGAGTCAACGGACTTTTCTTGAACGATAATCCGATAAAAATCCTCCCTTCGGAGGGCAAGTAAAGCCTAAAAATCCTCCCATCGGAGGGGAAGTAAAGCCATCGATTCCATGTGGATTGTGGAATATTAAATAACTCTGGAAGATATGTGAAAGTACCTTTCCTGGCCAAATTGGCAGGCCCTTTCGCTCTTTCTCATATAAACTCTCTTGTACTGATATAATTATTCGATTCAGAAAGGTTTTTACTAATCGGCTGTACCTCGTTTTCTTTCATATATTTCTGAACATGAACATTATTTATCTAAAATTAGGCATTCTAGAAAATATTTAATGCAGAGGGCTTACTTTAGCTCTTCTTATTTCGTAACATATAGGATTAGAAAACATGCGCTCAAGCTGGATCGTTGCATATTAAAATAAATGGTACGGTGAAGTGCAAAGACGAATTTATTGCTAGTTTTATATTATTTTACTAGCCAATTGATCCGTTATTCGAATGGGATAGCTGCATGAAGACTATATCAATCTAGGACGTTCAACATACAGTTGCCCACTCTTTTATATATAGTTCCTCCCTGCACAAACCTGAGCTATTTTTGGTAATCCTAAGCCAACTAGCCATTAAATAAATGAAAATATAAATCTTTTAAACAACATTTTACCTGGCACACAACGTGAATGCCGTAACTAGCATTGATAATGAATTCTTTGTAGAAGATAAGTGAAACAAAGTAATAGGCATTGTTAAAAGAGTTGTAAGAAGGAACATAAAAATCAACCAAAGAGAGTAAATAAAATAAAGACAGTGTTACAGAAACAGGTGAAATAAATAAGCATTATGGCTTTCTATCTTTGTCCCCAGATTTGGTTTATTTTAATTGTTATTTCGTTCTTATAGATTTTATCCTTGGAAATTTATCCATTCAATCTCAATGTCAATGGTCCCACTTTAAGATAACCTTAGGTTTTTTGTTCATTTACTTTTAGGTTTTTAGTCTGCCAAAAGAACTTAGTATTTGTTTACACAATCTATAAGGTTTTTATAATAATTTAGGATGTTTGAGCTACATACAGCCCCCAATTTCTTGGAACCATATTTTGAAATTCCAAAGCTTCCCTCTCTTGAGGTATTTTATAGTGATCCCTCTAACTTTTCAATAAATCTCAGTTTTTTGACCCATCCATAATTGTTTGTTAAAATTAATTTTGGAAATGTCCAACCAAAACAATTTTCTGGGTAACCACGTTCAATTTCAAATGTAGGCCTATATAGTATTTGGTCTATTTGGTGTTGTTTTCTAAATTAATTATTAAAAGCTTAATTTTATACCATAGCATAAGTGTTTTTTTATACAATTAGCTTAGGAAATTTGTTTAGCACTACTTAAACTCCCCATTTTGATGTTCTTCATTTAATAATTTAAGAACGTTCAGACTATTGATTTTTATTTATTTATACTCTAAAATGATCAGCTTGTAATCGGTTTTACAATTTAAAAGTTACTTATGTTAATGTTATTCTAGATAATTATAAGAGGTTGAGAAGTAAAAATATTGAAATTTAATGTTAAAACTTAATTCTAATAGCCTCCTTGTTTTTTTTGTGTACAGCTTTGTATAAGAATTTAATGGTCAATTTAAATAAATTTGATTGACCGGCAAATGATTCTTCCTTAATTTTCTGAAATAATTCACAGATTTTAAATCTTTCAATATTGGTGTAGAGCATCCTATACCAAAGCTGAATGAAAGTTGAATGATGTTGTTTGATTTTTTTAAATTCCCTAGTGACGAAGTTGATAAACTTTTAATCCTGAAAAAAAGTTATTTTTACTCTAAAGTATTTGGTCCAGAACAACCGTTTGAACAAATAGTTTGAAAAAGATGTCTCTATTCATAAAAATCCAGAAATATATTAAACAAATGAATAACTCCGTTGATATGTTGAAAGGCGCATTTTTAGAATATGTTATTCTAAGGGTAAATTATCAGCCGATATTTTATCACGTATAGTTTTATTTAATGAAACAAACCATTTTATAGACATTTAACTCAAACGTCAAATATTATTCATATATACAAGATTATCAATTATTTAGGCACCCTACAATCATTATAACACATTTAATATTACACATTAAGAATGGTTGTATTGACAGACCAAAAAACACATTTTATATGCACCTACTTTTATAAGATCACGGGCACAGATTTGACAATATATACACCACTGATTGAAAATATCAAAACTTAAGGTTCAAACAAATAAAAAATATTTTGAAATATGAATAAATAATAGCTTAAGATAAACAAATATTTAAAACAATAAAATAAGGTATTTCAATTGTTCAATTGATTCCGTTAAAGTTAATAAACTCAGGATAGCTACGTAAAGGGCACTGTTGTAAATTCTATTATGTATCTAGTTCAGTAGACAATTAGTGAATACATATTAATCATAGATGTTTTCAAAAAGCCTATCGTTCTTAAAGATTGTTCTATTTTGTTATTATTTATTATCTAGCTAAATATGTGATTTCTACGAACGAACATTGCACTTATAAATATATTCTTTTATTGTAAAAAGTATTACAGTATTTACATCTTGAATATATATAACGCTTACCATCCAATTGAAATCGAGTTAAAACCGCAATGTAAACACGTGATTAGATATCAGCTTGTCCCATACTTGATAATGATTCCACTTCAATATCGTAAAAAATCTTTACGTGCAATTTGTCTTTGTAGCTTATCACTTAAGCCTAGCCGAGAATGGGGTTGATGGTACCTCTATTGACTCATTTGGTGCTAAAATCACGTTCTTCAAGTATGGTAGCATTAACCCTTACGGTGGAACATTTGGTTTTTTCATATCTACAAAAAATCTAGGCATATAAAACTAATAAAACTATATGATAACCTAAAGGGACCAAAGGGTAAGTTGAACTGACACACTCTCGTCTTAAAAAATCCCTAAATACGGAGAAGTCTTTCTCAAGGAATTTAAAGAACCCAAAATAATTTGAGAAGCTGAATATTATAGTTCCTCAAAGGACAACATTTGTACGCATTCCGATAAATTTTAGGTTCACACGGTTATTCCAATCGAAAATGTGATGCATACATCATATAATAAACAAAATATGAAGGATTTTATTTAAGAATATTAATGATGTTGCAAACTCTAACCCCATAATTTTAAAAATACAAGCACTTCTGGAGTGTAGCAGTATTTACAAAATTAAACTTTTTTTTCTATGTGGTTTGGAAATAGGTTTAATGGCAAATTACATAATAATTAGAATATGAATATATTTATTTTTATTCTATTAGAGGGGGTCATAAGCTGTCCCATTGACAGACGGGAGGAAAGCAATTGGTCTTCCCAGTCTCTTATGGTTTTGATCTGATAAAATACTCAAGCCTATTCAAAGAGGGATGGCACTTTTCAGTTTCCCAAAATAATTGAGGAAAGGATAAGGATTGTCACAGCTACCTGGAAATCACAAAGAAAAATAGGCCTCAGTCTACAAAGCTGTGGCATTTCAGTCAAATAGACGTTAAGGCATGGTAACGCCTTCAAGGAAGAGGAAAATTCCATTTTGTTTTCGTTTACTCTAAAATGATATAAGCTTGCTGCAAAAATAGTGGTTTGAACATATTAAACTCACCAGTAGCTATAATAAATGAGTCTATGAGAATATAGCATCCATGCATCTTGAGAAATATGTTCATTTGTTAACGACAGCAATACATGTAATATTGATAAATACAAATTAGTAATAAAAATGTGCTTAGCTTAAAAACTATGGATAAATTAACATAGATGTAATGTAGTTTTCAGCAGTACTCATAGAATTTTTTTTTTTTGCTGAAATGTTTCTTCCTCCATCAGCAGAAATAGCATCATGGACATTTTTGGCGCCTTTAGAACCATAAACTCATATTTTGGTCAAATTTAAATGTCTCCATAATTTTCTGAAGATTAGAATAGAATAGATTTGTTTCTATAGCATTAAAAACAGCAAATCTGTTTGAACTTGTACCTTCAGGTTGTCTAAGTCTTACCTCAAGATTTTACATTAAAAATCCATAATTCTAATCCCATCCAGATATAACTTTCTGGTTATAAAAAATATTAAGGATTTTACTTCCTTCGTTTTGGTTTTAAACCATAGAATAATTTAACTAGTGTCCGAATATAGCCCCTTAATTCGGTCTCCACTTATAGGAATAACCAATAGTCCCATTTTCCTGAAGTGTACCTAGATTGAATTCACTATGACCAATCATACAAGCTGCTCTATAGTGTAACCATAAAATTTAATAATCTTTAAATAGAAAAATGACAACTGAATACGGGAATTTAACCCTGGATATTTGGCTTAGTACGGCAATGTTTTAACCACTAAGCTATCCATAAATCGTTCCGTGCCCAAACCATTCTTCACTCATTTTTAAGGCAGGGTTTTAAGGCACGTCAATTACAGACCCTGTTATTATTATATGAGTGTCATGAATATAATATAATTATATTTAATATTGGCTATTTCCAGCGGCCTTGACTGCATTATAGTCTGATAAATTAGCTTTCTTTTTCATAGAATAATTTAAACTAGAAAAAAACACAATTTCAGTCATGTGTGAGGTGAGGGAAATATTTTATAGGTCGACAATGACACGTATTAAAGATTAGGCTGCCTTTAAAAAGGAACAATTACATATATTTTTTAATTATTGCAGTATTAATATCAAGTTTGGTTATCTTATCTGAGGTATTCAAAGCATTATAAACATCCAAATTTAACTACACTTAAAGTTAAAACATATAATTATGAGGAAGTGAGAGAGTAGAGAAAAATTACCCCAATTTGAATTGAAAGAGCGTAGGAAAATATTTAAGAAATACTTTCCTCAGCACAGCCAGCCTTAACTATGGGGCACATCTCTCCATCACTGTAAACTAGACTAAACGAGCTTAATATTTATTCCGTGTATCCACTGCAACGTTTAATAGATACCTGATTAAATAATCAATAATTATCATTTGTGTAAGCTGGTTTAATAATATTGTGCTTGTGAGTGATCATATTTGAATTATGCTTACACTATACGCAGATCAATATAAATCATATTTTCTCACGGATTTAAACCCATACATTATAATAGGGATGGCCAATCTATGGAATAAGAAGACGATTTAGTTGGCACGTAAACATGAAAAATATAGACATGAATAAAATTTTCTTACCATCGTTTAATTTTTTGAAGTCAACAATATTTCGATAGCAATTTCATTCAATATCATGTCCCAATGAACTTTATTAAGTTAAAGGTTAGAAATTAATGGTCTTGGCTCCTACTTAATGGGACCTTGTGTTTAGTTGAAAGCTATACTATGATCAGGACATAAATATCTTGGATATCAGAATAAATCATGTTTCAAACTAGAATGGTAAATATTAAGTAAGTTTATGATTTTAACATGCATCTATATTTATTGTATTTTTTTCACTGAAGGTATTCTTTTAATGTTTTTACTTTGATAGTAATATGTTTTAAGACACATATTTTAACAATTTAGTAAATTTTCTTTCTTTAAAATTTAGGTAATATATATTAGTAATCATTTGATTTGCTGAGCTATAAAAATACACTAAGTTCCTTAACGACAATATTTTATTGCTACTTAATATCACTAAAACTTATAAATAATTTTTTTAGCAAACAATACTTTTTGATTTGTATCTACAGCATTGTTACTGTCCAAAAGAATATATATTGGGGTGAAATACCTGTATTGTAATTGAATGGAAGAGGTCATTTTAGAGTTTGATTTTAATCGTTCAATAATAATAATATATTTCGAGTAGGCAATATAATGAAATGAAGTCAAAATTAAGGCCCCAAAATATTTATTTCTCAAATAAACAAAATTTAAGCAAGGGTTTAAAAACGTTCTCATCAAAGCCTTGTACATAGCTTCCTAGTGTGAACACTCTCAATGAAACTCCGGGCAATTTGAAGGCTTTAAGGGAGCTTTACAAAACTAAGATAAAAATCCTCCTAGAGGAATAATCTTGGTCGAAGTAGCACTTTATACTTTGCCAAGTTCATGCTTGGAAAGATATTCTTATTTGTATTCGTGAATAGGAGAATGGTGGCAAAACAAAGTCAACTTCTAGAATCGCATACCGGTTTCTTCTCTCGTCCCCCCACGACCACTTCCTGCACAACAAACTACCAAGTTGGATTACTTTACAGCCATAATATAGCTATTATTGGACTTATAATATTGTTTTAATGGGAACAAAATCCTAAGTGTTATTATATATTACAAAACACAAGAATAGGGATTTCTTGAGGCTTTGAACGAAGCGAAGGAAACTGGGAGTGTTTTAAGCATTGAAACAAGCAAAAGATTGTATAGTTCTCGCACTCGTTGTGTGGCAATTTGAGAACCTCACACATGCATTTATGTATTACGTGGTTTGTAAAATGAAAGCTTTTAAAAACTAACAACAGTAAAGAATAGAAGATAGTAATATTAGTGTCTCGAAAGAAAATGTATGCTTAAGCCTGTATGTATCAGTACACGATAATTAAACATCAGTAGTTTATTATATTTATGAATTAAATATATTTTATATCAAAGAAATAAAAATATTACTTAACAGTAGTTTGTTGATTGGTAATCAGACAGTAAATAGAGTCCTCTTAAAATAAACATATGTTATACAAAACATATGAAACAAAAGTAAGTTGATAACTGCTCTTAAAATAATCAAAATATAGCTAAGGGAAAAACCTTAACTTCAAAAAAGAAAATTATTTTATTCAAATATTTATTATATATTAAGGAAATAAAACAGGATTGTAAATCGATGATTGGAAATTGATTTATTGCGCTGGTGTTCTACCAAATGAGCTAACCATGGAGTGATACAATTTTGAGAACTATCTCCCAAGGCCCAGAGCCATGAGTAATATCCATGTATACTAAAATATATCAATTATATCTTGAGACGCTGTTAACACCAACATCAATTTTTCTGAATGAGTCTTAAAACATTGTCTAGTTATAACAGAGAGGCTATTACAGATAAAAAAAAACATAACAATGATTTTTAATATATATACATGTGTATATATTGAATCAATTAAGACATAAAAAAAACTTTAAATGCCATTTTAAAACCAAGTTTTTTCTTGTACAAATAATATACAAGATCAAAACCCATTTCTTTTCTTCAAGTTTTCCAGAAACTTTAAGTTTTCCTTTCGTTCCGTTGTGTGCAATCAATGCATGCAATGAATTGCAAAACAGAAAATAAACTTTCCTACTTTTCCATTACTTCGCGATTCTTAGGTATTATAAATTTTACGGGGATGAATTTATAAAAACAAAAAAATAAAAAAATGAAAAAAGGTAAAGAGAGTATTAGATTTTTATTTTCAATCATAACGGTGCGTTTAATATATTCGTGGAATTTGTGGCTGGATGGGGAAAAAAAAATCCGGTTTCATAAATGTACAGTCTGGTCCAAAATAAATTAAATAATGCATCTAGCAGTATATTAAAGTGCTACTTTAAAATATTATTTAGTACAATTATTTTCATTAGAATATTTATAGTTATATAAATTGTCCATGTTATTTTTATTTATCAAATAATCTATTTGCATTCTTTTATGATAGTGATTTAGTTTTTGAAAACACACTTGAAATAAAAATATTGTTCGAAATATAGCTCCTACAAATTATTATATATATTTCTTTATTTTTTTACAATTATTTATTGCAATACAGATAATCTAGCTTAATTACGTATTTCAATAACTAACGCAATATACATTAATTGTAAACTACAAGGGAAATAAACTATTATTAGATCTTAATAAAGTAACACAATAATAAAAATATATGTCCATTTTAATTTTTATTTAAAAACTTTGCCTAGCTAAAAATAGTCTTTATACTATCATTCATTAATAAGTAATAACATATATTAATACGTTTTTATATAAATAGTAAATACTTTTCTATCAGATTGTGCAATTTAAAATTTTTTTATTTTACTTTCATACGAATTGTTTTAGTTTATAACTTACTTAAATATAGCCCATAAACTGATAATTTTGAAAATAGATTGAAGTAGAGCTGGGTATGGTATTGTAATAATTCTATTTATAGTCTTTCTCAATCCATGTCATATTGAAAAAAGTTTTTAAAATTGTATTAAAAGAAATATTGGATATAGAAGAAAGACTAATACAAAAACTGAAAATACAATATATGTAGCTTGGTTTATTCTCAAGGCCAGTAAATAATAATTCCACAACAAATATAATTTGATCTAAATATCTTAGATAAAAATTGAGGTTTGATAACAAAGTGACCTAAGAGAGTTAATAGTTTTGTTATATTTGTTTGTAAAGTGAATATGCATCCAAAATCGCCGGTGGCGGAGCTGTTATTTCCCTAGAGGCAACATCGCTTCCTAATCCAAATTTCATGAGTGAGGGCAATAAAAGTATTATGGAACCTCCGAGCATACTCACTATTTATTGTGGTGTCCAAAACATTTACATTGGGTGTTTTAAAATAATTTCTGTAGAGAGAATAAATATATTATTTGAGTTCAAATATTAGCCAATTGTTTTTGAGAGGCGTTATGGCAATTTGATCGTAATTGAAGGAGTCTGTCTGTTTAGCGGCAGTAAAATGACTTCATATCCTTACAAAAATTGACTCATAGTAAGTGTTAAAGAAACCAATTCATTATTTATGCATATATTACACGTATATCTAATGAGCTGACCTTATCCAAAAGTTAGGTACAGTATATCAATTTCCCCTAATCTCCACTACAACAAGAATCACAACATAAAACACAACAACCCATTACGGTGGCTGCATGGTCGAAGTCACTGCTCTCGCAGTAGACTAGACTGCCGGTGACGGGGAGATCAAGGCTCGAATCTCGGTCAGAAGTACTGACGGTGGTTTATAGAAAATGTTTTTTCACTCTCCCTCCACGCAAATTCAGATACACTTCCTATCAAAATAAATTTTCTCATCCTTAAAACCGTAAGCGTAATTAGTAAAAACGCATATAAGCCGAACGGGTAGTAAGACGTGGGGCTTAAAAGAATCAATAAAATGTCATCGGCGTAGTATAGGTAGTTAGGTGGTAGGCCAAGGACTATTCAAATGCTTCCATTAAGAGTAGGTATAGCGCAAAACTATGGGTATTACAACAATAGGTATGGTAGTACCTACATTGTGAGAACTTAAAAATGCACTAACACTAGAAACTATTTTGTTAAAAAAAATTATATTATAGTAACCAAATACAATTGCTGGCATTGACATGAAAACATTGATTAGGTTACTGGGTTGAAAATTAAAATTGTATCGTTTAATTAAGTCAATATTTTCACAACCTAAATCTTTCCATTCCGTCTTTCATCAAGTATAATTTTAATTTGTAAAACGATTATAAAAATAGTTATGGAAATTTTTTGGGCGAGTTTTCTTAATTCTTAAAATTCAATCGTGGTTAGTGCTAAGTAATCTCGTCAGCACAATATACATCATGTCTTTACATTACCGTCAACTAGCTTTAAAATTATAGTAGCACACTATTCTATCGCTAGGACAACACTGTAGTCTAATCTGGAGGCCTATTTTTGTATTTTAAGAGATCCAAGAGGGCACTTAAGTCATGTCAAAGGGAACATTTACAAATAACGTCACTATTGTTTAATGCCATTCTAAGAGAATCTTCGAAAGATAAGAATTTAGATACCTAAATTGTTATGAATTATAATGTAATTATTAAAAGTTAAAAAATATGTTTCATACATTCCTCCAACAAATTTACGTTGAAAACAATCCAAACTAGGAAATTCTCACTATGGTATGAAATTCCAAGCCACATTAGCATAGTTTTACTTGGACCTTACTAATGTAATGCACAGAATTAAGGTGCTATCACCCTCAGTGGGTGAGGAAGATATAAAATTAACAAAGGCAAGTTATTTCAATGAGTGAGTTATAATATGGTCAACATGAAAGGGGACTCGCCTCGGTAGCATAGTTAGGTAGCGCACTAATATATTGTTGAGCTAGTCCACCGAGGACGGGGAGATTGAAATTCGAATCTTGGTTGGGTGAACTGGGGAGGCGTGGGGGGCTTAATAGTTTTTCAATCTCCCTCTACGCAAATGTGGGCTCACTTTCTCTAAATTCAACCTTCCCAATTCCTAACCCATTAGCGTAATTAGTACATAAAGCGTATAACCCGAACGGATAGTAAGACGCGGTGCTAAATAAATAAATAAAAACATGAATGTACTCCACTTTGGTGGCCCCCTTGTATATGGTGCTATTATTGCACTAGACTAGGCTCATGAACATGTGGAGATTGGGGTTCAATCCCAGTCAGGTGCAATGAGGGTGGTTTTTATTAAATAGTTTTCCACCCTCCCTCCCCACAAATTTTGTTGCATTTACTCTAGAAAAAGCCTTCCTAAGCCATAAGACATCAGTGCAATTACTACATAGGCGCATAACCCGAACAATTATTAATAAGACGAATGCTAAAAAAACAAAATATAACATAAAAGTGAAAATAAATATTACCGTTTAAGATTATTGTTTAAAATGGAGCATATCAACATAACATTAATAAGTTAATAGATGAAACAAAAGATTTGGTTTTTCTAGAAAAGGATATAGATTTATGTTTGTATTATTTATATACATTTGCTTTTATTAATATCATTGTACAAAACGGTTTATGTTAGCTGATACGTATTTGCAATACGCAAGTGAATAAACTGATGATTTGATTAACCTCAGATCATAAAAAGCCTTACTTTGGTCGAATTAAACATAAAGGCACTGAACTTGAAAATAAACTTAAAGGATAATATTCTTTAAGGATTATACTAGATGTGTAACACTAGATTTTTTGTTCATAAGACCATTTAGATAACCAGAACGTTTGTTCTGAGTTTTTGTATGTATTTAATGAAAAATATGATCATTTATTACACTTTCAAGCACCTCAGAAAAAATAGACCTATTTGAAAGACAAATATGGATATAGTTACATAAGCCTACAATGCTTTTTACCATTCAAGGGTACTTGAATCTGTTGTGAGGCTAGTATTATAACTATATACTAATAATGGAATGAGGTTATGGACATATTCTCTAAACAATAAAGATTGAGATTCAAACCCTCCTGGCAAAATTAAAAGTACTATTTTTACAGTAAGTAACACAAATGAGAGTGTAATGTATCAGGGAGACAATCACACACCTGTAACAGACCAATGCATGAATGGCAGAAAGTAATTTTAAATTTAAGTAATTTCCTAATTCCTTTGATAAAACAAAGTATCAGTAATATTTTTTTCTTAGATTTCAAAATTTTGAGGTAGAATTCCGCCAACACGATTATTTGGGAATAATTGACCAAACATTTGGAATTGGTTTGAAGAGATAATTTTCTAATTAGCTAAGCCAACTCATTCTATCAATGAAGATAATAATTACTTTTACTATTGCTAAGGTTAAAATTATGAGGGTTATCCAACACACTTATATTATCGATACTAGAATAGTAATTGTTTAGATAGAACACTAAAAAAACACAAACACATTTTTAAGCGCAAGCTACACTTTAACAGACAGTTTTTATAAGGTCAAAAGCAAGAGAGTATACTGATGCCTTTTGTTCAACTGCAAATTTAACTGTCAACAGCATATAATATATCATTTATCTATCTATTTAATCCAAGCTCTGCCATATATACAGTGAAATCATAACTGAAAAACAATCAACTGTTGACGGACAACTTTGAAGTCCCACCCAAGAGCAACAGTTAAGCCTTAGGATCTGAAGAAGCTGTCTGTGATATTGAAGGCTTGTCCTTTTAATGTGTTTGTGTGTATTTTAATGTTCTATCGAAACTTTTATATTCCGGTACCACTAAGGTAAAGGCTCTCAATCATAATTTTAACAATGATTTAGTCTAATGCTCTATTCAAAATAACATAGACTTATGTTAGAAAGTGCAAAAAATGTTAGAAAAATTTGTTTATTTTTATTGATGAATTTTTAATTTATTTTATAGTATTTAATGGTGTATTAAAACCACTACGTAAACTTGTATATAGTTTGAATACTATTTTGAAAAATAGTATTTATTTTTCTTTGGAAATTTGGTAAAATTGTCACAATAATTCTTAATATTAGTAGACGAATAAACACAATACGAATAAGCAGTGGCCATGTCACTATAAAAATCCAAGTATTAGCCACAAAAGCATTCTAAATGTGTTATTTTAATAGATAACTTTACATTAAGGTGGAGTTTGGAGTGGTTTATATTTCCCCTTATTTCAACCATATTAACTATTTTTGTATATTTTCAATTCCCAAAAAAATAAATTATTTTATGGCTCTAGAATGAATAATTTAAGTTCTAAACTTTAAATTATTTTGCATAAAGCATAATTAAAATGGTTGATTTTCCACTAGTTTCCAACACATAATATAAAGACAAAAATCTCTTATTTTTCCTGGTGTGAGAAATTCTATATTCATAAATGTGTCAATGTTTGTGTAGATTAATGTAGCATTGGTTTTGTAACTGATATCACGAGTTTTTTACCATTTTCTTTTTATAAACACTTACGGTGAAAATATAACCAAACATGGTGGTAAAGTTTGTTTTCTAACAAAATAAAATAAACATTTTTTTTCGGAAATTCGTTTAGGCTAATTTCTAATTTCCTATTAAACTAAACATTTCCACATAAATAATATTATATTATTTTGAACAAAAGTGACTATTTACATGATAAATAGAAATGTATATTGATTTTTCTATAATATGTTTAGTTAGAAGATAGTTTACTTATGCCGATATTTGTCGGCAAAACCTTTGGCGGGTGCGGACAAGTCCCATAGCCGGTCGTTAGGTTTGAGTTATCAGGGCTTGAATATTTAGGGTATGAGGAGGCTGACAGAGTGCTCAATCATTGCGAGTTGATCCTGTACACCTTGAACACGTACTTCTCTTCCAATTATTTGTCCATTTCTAGTCCTAAATATAATATTATAACACCAACAGATTTGCGACATAAACCTTGGTATAGTCCTGTTTCGCCATGTTGAGCCAACAAAATAGTGCCAAAAATGAGTAAAACAAAAAATCTATGAATTGCATCCAAGTGACCTGAAATTAGGTCAAATGTCAAAAGTCAAGTTGGGCTCATGCATCGCCTATCTACTATTAGAGCTTATATTCGTAAACACATTAATGAAGCATCCAATAATTTTGGTTTGGAGGCCTTAACATATTAATGTATCACTCAAACTCACTTAAGGGTTGTATTTAGTGCAGAAATTCAAACGTGGTTACGAGTAGAGAGTTAGGTGATTTTATGAGGTTCATGATTTTACTCGATCATGGAGTTTTCTGGTGTGGCCAATATAAGAGGCTCTTGGGTAATAACTATCTGTTCCTGTAGTAGAAAGGGTCAGTTTGAGAGTCGGACACTACGTCGTGCTACGCGAGCTACAACACTCTCCCTAAATATATACATCAGGACTTTGGTTAAACAAAATATATACATATATTTTTTAATTAATGGGAGAATAAATANGGCTGAGTGGTAGAGCACGAGAAAAACACACAATACCCTTCCAAAATTGGACATAACTCTAAATATTATAGAAAAAATATGCCTACATAGAGGGTACTAGTACTGTACAAGCACTAGCAAAAAAAAAACACACAAGAAACATGATGATTTGTTAATATGTAAATAAAGACAAACCAAATATAATGTACTTGAAATAAAAACAAAATGATTGATTTACTGTGTTCACTTCTCCAGTATTTAAAAAAACCAGAATAAAAAAGTTCCCTACCTATCGGGTCGGCCAGACAACTTACAACATTATGTACAATACCACTTTCCTTTATAATACAGATTGCTAGAAATATGGTTATTGGATAAATACAGTGATAAAAAGATATTAAAAATAATAATAATAATATGATTCCCACGATGACTCGATTTCCCCCGGCGACGAGATGAAAGGTATCAGGTTCCAGTACTCCCCGTATCCTTAAAGGGCCGAAACTAGTTTGGATAGTTTAGTTTTTTTTATATATATGGGGTTCTTGAACTCGCCCAATAAAAGAGAACGAAGTGAAAGTATGGAAACTCTGACGAAATTTAAAAAAAAAAATCTTGCACGTTTTGTTCTCCCCAGAGATGGAACTAGCTCACAATATACCAGTATTCCGCGTTGCAAAAAATACATAGCCACACAGGTCTATGCTGTAAAGAATTTTACCTTTGGCAAAACTGATCCACACTCATCCGTGTTAAATTTATTTATTTAGGTTAATTCACTAGTACTAGAAAGTTCTTCTTTCCATAATAAAAAATTTCCGGAACTCCGCCACGGAACCTTTACTCACTTCCAACGCTTTCACCGCACTACTGCTATTTTTACAGGAATTCTTCAGCATAGACCACTTTGCCGCACATCTTCCGAGAATCATCCCAAAGTGGCACGGAACTGGTAGCAAGATTCCCTCAATAATACCTTAAATTTCAATATAGCCCTTTTACAAACTAATAAAAAATTGCAAAAACTTTTAAAATTAGCAACAACAAAATTCTAATACCTAAAAATATTACATAATAAAATTTCTGGCTTTCCTCCTCGTCAAAATCTACCCTCCAGAAATAAAACAATAACAAAATAAACAAGATTAATCTTCTGTCTCACTCTAACATTGCGCGCCAGAAATGCAACACGCTTGTGTGGCGGGTTCGTGAACTACTTAACTAATCAAGATGGATCCCACGAAAAACTCTACAAGTGAAAATAAGCCGAATAAAGAAACCCCGATAGAAGATTACTAAAAAATAAGGCACGTAATAAAATAATGTAAATATTATTATAATATTAAATTTCAGATATTTTTGGTTTTCCAAAGATGTAAGCTACCAGGGAACCACCTCAAATAGTTAATATCATTGGGTAACAGCAACTAAATGAATGTGATGCCAAGGCAGCCATTACTAACACCCCATATATATATATATATATATATATATATATATATATATAT